>JAZKJV010003633.1:0-365827 GCA_037367405.1 Ottelia alismoides | reverse complement strand
TAAGTCCAAGTCTACATGACTACAAGATAGTCTATCCAACATTGCCATTACATAAACCATATAAACACATAGTCCACCATTCATAATGTTGTAAACTAATACAAATAAAAATAAACATCGTTACAATTTCACAAATAGAATTTATATAAATATATTCCTTATCGAGCCCCTTATTGAATTATCGAACTGAGGAGAGCTCGACTCAAGGCTGGCTCATTAAGCTATCGAGCCCAAAAATCTAGCTTGGTTCGACTCAATAGCCTACTGAGCCAAGTTCACGACTCTTATCGAGGCCGAGCCCGAATCTGGCTCATCAAGCTCAATAGCCAGCTCTTATTCTAACGACTCATAAATTACTTGAACTCTAATCTTCATGAAACAAAGTATCAACACAATTATTCTGAAAATAAAGTATCACTATTATTTCAGTTTTCAAACCATAATTATGTCATATTTTTTTCTTCGCGTGTGACGTTCCAATTAATAAAAGTATCACATGAGGCTCTTATTTTTTCCCAACAAGAGGACACTTATCTAATGCTGTAGTTTGTAAACAAAACAACATTAGTTATATCAAACGTGAATGTAAATGGCACTGTCAACGTGCT
Source organism: Ottelia alismoides (assembly GCA_037367405.1). Taxonomy (NCBI): domain Eukaryota; kingdom Viridiplantae; phylum Streptophyta; class Magnoliopsida; order Alismatales; family Hydrocharitaceae; genus Ottelia; species Ottelia alismoides. Next base: position 365,219 of record JAZKJV010003633.1, on the reverse strand, counting down.
GTCAACGTGCTGATGGCTCTGTCGAACGCTATAAGGCACGATTAGGAGCCAAGGGATAGACGCAGATGTACGTGACTTCACCTTTTCACTGTGACACGTATGGCTACTATATTGAATGATAAGCAGAATTACCAAATGTTCTTTATTCTGGACATATTCCATCAACTTTTCTCAAATTTCCTTAATGTGAAGATTAGCAGAAGATCATATGGAAACGGCAAAGATATAATCCCTTTGCTTATAAAGATGAGACATGATTGAAAGTTGGCAACGAATGCAGGAGCTTTGAGAAGAAGAATAGAAAGATGGAAGATGCCGGTGCCGGACCTGCCGGAGGGAGGTAGCTGAGGGTGAGTCGAGTTTCCTCTCCAAGAGGTGGGCGAAGGGAGTAGGTTTTTTTTTCATAATCTTGGTTGTCGCAGCCCAGTAGCTGCCTTTATTTCAAGAAGGGAGTAGGTTGGGTATACTGTAGATTGAGCTTGTAGGGTTTCAGCTTTGAATTTGTAGAGTGGGTTGGGGCTTAGTTGAATAGGTTGAGCCGAGCCAAGCACGTACCTGGATTCGGGTTTTGGGTCGGATGGATAATTGGGCTTCGGGTGCAGGCTAATTAAGGGTCGAGCCTGGCCCGATAACAATAAGTGGGCCAAAAATGAAGCCCAAACCCGTACGTTAAATGGTCGGGCTTGGGTTGTGTCGGGTCCTGCCCAATGTGCAACCCTATATGTGTGTGGGGGTCGCATTGGTACTTAAGAGGGTGACTCTAGTTGGAAGATCCAAGAGCTTTCAAACCACCAAACTTGGTAGCAAATTTATCTATCAGAAGTTGTCATTCCAAGTTGTTTTGGAGTTGGGGAAACTGAAGGTAATCGATACGAAAGTCGCTTAATTTCCGGTCTAGGTGAGTTAGAAGCGATAATTTTTCAGTCAATGAGAGATTTAAAGCAATGTATAGATGATTTTTTCTCCTTTTAAGTAAATTACAAAGTATCTGAATTATACACATGATTTCAATGTCATACAAGAATTTAAAAAGTAACGATGTGGCACTCAAATTAAGATTTGTCTCAATGCAGGCCCTTTACTATTGAAAATTTAGTTGACTATTCGTCTTTCCAGCCTTGAATTTCAATAATCATAGATAACATTGAGGCAAATAATTAAAGTTCGGATACCACATTGTTACTTCTTAAAGCTCTATGACATTGAAATGGGTGTATATTTAGGACTTTTTTTTGTAATTTATTCTTTCCCTTTTTATTTTAAGCTAAATGGGAGCGAAATAACTCGAATTGCGGTGGTTAATTTTTTGATGGCCTTATCCTCATAGTGCAGACAAAATGAGGAAATCGTATTGCAAATTGAATGCTTGTAATGTCCATTTGAAGATCAGAAATGGGAAAGCCACTTATTTTTTCTTGGTTAGTAATTTTTTAGCGAACCATCTGATATATTCTCTAATATATTCAATGCATTTATGAAAAGAATAGGAGGTATAGGTAGGGTTGGAGCATTGGGTCTGGATGGTCCGAATCTGACTCTGACCCGACCTGCAAAAGTTCGAGTCCGGCCCAAACCCGATGTATAAATGGGTCAGGTCCGAACCCTCATATTTCAAAAATATTATGCTCGGACTGAGTCCGAGCCCTCATATTTCAAAAATATTATGCTCGGACCGGGCCGAATCCGAAATACAAAAGGATCGAGCGCGGACCCTCATATTTCAAAATATCATGTTAGAACCAATTAGGAGACATTGAGTTATAGTCACAATACATCCAATATTTCTTTCATCCAAGAATATCAATATTATATCATAATAATACATCCAATATTCATGTGTTATGGATGGATTATATCAATAACAATAAACTGGAATCAAAGTGTAACTTCATGGAATTAAAATGGGGTGCGAGCTGAGCCCGGTCCGAACCCGAACCCGACCCAACCTCGAGCCCTATCACGCGGGCCTTGAGTCGAGCCGGGTCCTCGATTTGCCTAAAAAAAACATATCTTGATCCGGCCCAAGGTTCACGAAAATTGACGAGCTCGGACCGGATTTTCCAGGATTGGACCGCGTCGAGCCCAATGTCCACCGTAGGTACAGGATCCTAGTGGCGAACTCCTCTCTGTGCTTGAAAAAGCCCATTGAACACCTAAATTATTGTAGCGGCCGGAACCCCTCTGATTTACAGAGCCCACTTTAAAGTATCAAAGTCTCAAAGGCTTTTTTAAAATAAAATTTGAGAATTAAAGCCTTTTCGCCATTTTTTGACTCCAATATCCAAGAACCTCAGAAGTTACGAGGAGACAGTCGTGGCTGATCTATTTTGTAAGAAGGTATATTGAGCCAGCAGTATAAGAGTTTGTACTATGAAGCCCAATTAGCTGTTAGAATTTTCTGAGATGACTTCAAGAGCATGTTTATAAAGCTAATCGGTCTGCAAATTTCTGTATTTTCTCTGTCAGCCGATTTATAAATCAGAGAAATTACAGAATTATTTTACATGCATAATATTTTCTAGGTCTGCACTATCTCTCTTGGATACTTTAATAAAGAAGGTCTCATTTGGGTGAGGTGCTTTGAAGGTTTTAAATTACTTGGGGACTCCTCCAACTTCAGTCATGGAGAACAGAACAGTCAGATCCTCTGTACAATCGATCTGATCTGTCACATCCGATCCCAAAATTATACATAAAAACAAGTTCTATGTCATGGTCATGAAAAGATTTTGATGAAAAAAAGTCAGTGTTGATTGTAGAATTTTTATTCGGATCCGAACGAGATAAGCCTCTGCCATTTTTCTAGGCAGAATTGAGTTTTTGTTGCGAGCAACGGAGGTAGCAGCATGGAGTAAACCAAAGTTTTAAAAACCGATCCGGACATCAAATCGGATATGTATCGGATTTTGATTTTAATGATCGGATCAATGGGACCGACTGGTTGAACTGGTGATGACGTCAACAATTCAAGAAAATCGGAAAAGACCGAACCGTTATATTGTTGGTTTGGTTTGTATGGTTCAACCAGGTCGAATCCAGTTGGACCGGTATATCTTACAAATAAATACGAAAAATGTTGCATCATATCTTTCGAGGATTTGTTCACTCTTGTCCTTCCAAGTTTTTACAATAATACTTATACCCCTATTTTTAATACAATTGCATCCGGCCCTTATATTTTTTACAAAATCAATAGCGGTGGCTTTTTATTGGTAGACTTGTGCTCCCATTTGATACCAACTTAAGGATGATACTGTGAATTTTTTAAGAAAATATAGGAGCACAAGTGAAATTGCTTAAAATTAAGCGGTAGAAAAGTTCTTAAAGAAATTCAAAATTTCATAATAATCATATTTCATAAAACTTATATAAATACATATGATGTAAAAAATAATAATATAAAACTATTTAATAATTTATTGCTTCTCATAGTATAACTATGGCAACGTCTTCTTCGTTTATTTTTGTTATAAGTGATAGCCTCATACATAATGTGAGAAGAGAGAGACAATGGTCTGGAAGGGACAAATGATAATGAGAAGGAGAAGAGATAAAGGGATCTACATTATGGGTTAGAACAAGATTAGATTATGAATATTTCTGAAAAGTTTGTATTTTGTTAATTTATTTGAAATCATTTTTTTGTCAGAAAAATGATGGTCGAATCGAATGGTTGGTTCAATTGGTTCAACCGAGTTTAAGCAGTCCAACAGGATTTTGATCATTTTTGACTGGTTTATATTTTCTGAATAAAAATCAAGTGGTTAGACCATTTTTCTTCCGTTTCTTGATTTACCGATTTAGTTGGCCGGTTCGATTTTTAAAACCCGGAGTAGACAACTATTTTTGTCCCATTGTTTAAACCAGCGTAGTGTACTGTTGCCCTTTGGTTCAATATCCTAAGGGCCAGCTTGATAACTGGGTTGGGTTGGATTGTGGTACCCCTGTGAATAGTAAATTGTGTGGAAGATTGGGAGGGTTGTAACGAGAGGTACACGGATGTACATCTATATACACCACCAACCAAACTGGCCTTAAAGATAAAAAGATGGTGCTAATTTGCACTCGGTCAAAAAAATCACGTGACCAAGTTAATTTCCTTTCTTAGTACCAACAGTGGCCCACAGATCAGTCCACCAGTGTCAGTTTGGTGGACTTGACCCTCACGTAAGCCGTGAGCTCACTTGTGGTGCATCACCGACCCGCCACCACGACGGTTAACTTAACCGCGACCTTCATCCTTATCTATAGTAAATAGTAAAAGATCGATACGCATGTAAATATTCCCAAAGTAAAAGCTTCGTTATTTGTCTCCATCGGTTAATTACGTGGGTTAGTTATTGGGATCGGATGGTTGGGATAACTTCGTGTGAATTAATTGTTTGGATGGTTATGAATAGACTTGGTCAATGGATTGAGGGTCCGTTTGCTCTGCCTAGCCTGCTCATGAGTCGAGTTTGGACTAGAGCATTTGCGAATGGATCAACCATGTCGGTTTGTAAAAAATAAAAACTATGTAAATATAAGTATAAAAATTATATGTCACTAGTTTTAATAAAAATTAATAGTTTATATGTCAAGTAACATGTAAACTACTTATATTAGTTATATAAAGTATAAATGGTATTAATAAAATCATTTCTACATATTAAATACCATTAGAAAATTCAATGCATAAACAACGAAATGGGCCATGTGTCGGTCCATGGATGGGCTTTGGACATAGATTTTTAATCTCAATCCGTTCGGCTGGTCCATGGGTCGGCATGCATTTTGGCCGGATCTAGTTATGAAAGATGGAATAAGGAATATGATGTGATGTCATATTGATTTGTGGTGGGAATTTTCTACTCATTAATGGAGACAAATCGAGTTACATTGAGGTAACCCATAACTAGATAGACCCAAAATATATTTAGATCTGGGTTAACTCAGCTCTACGAGTGAATCTCCTGGGTTGGAATCAGTGACGTGTATTTTACATTTTCTTACTACAATATTTCCAATCATTTTAAGTAAAAAACATATCATACTTATAAATATACTTAATAAATAAATAACGAATAACACATCATACCACATTTGACATTCTAACTATTTTAGAAGGCACTGCCTAATAGGTGGGAGGGATATAATTTTGGGCATAGATTTGTCAACTGCCCCCAAACATGAATGCCTTTGACCATTTAAATAGCATCATCATACCCTCCCTTTTCCTCCTTATTTTCTTATTTTTTATTTTTTTAAAATGCTTTCTTAGATTTTTACAATTCTTTATATTATGTCATTCAAGTTTTGTGCAAAACAGATACGACCTCCATCCAGACGAGATCATTTTCAACGATTCTGCAACTGTTAAAAAAATGACTGCTCGGATGGAGGTCACAGGAATCTCCATTTCGTATGAAACTTGAATGACATAATATATGGATATAATACCGAAAGCCACATACTCATTTTTAAACATGGGAAAATGATGTGAGAGAGTCAACTTAACTCTCCCTTGAGACGACCTCATTTTACCTATATTTTAATTAAGATATTTTACACCATGGCCCCTATAGACTTCTCCAATTACGCAGCAATTATTTTATTAGTCATATTTATCCGACAATCTCTATAAACTTACTAACTTTTACACGCGACCCCGTGATTAACTCTTGAATTGGTCGTTGTATAAGATAAAGTAAATTTGCAAGGGATGTAGGGTAACGTCATTACTATGTGTTGTTGCGTAAATGGTAAAGTAATTTGCAGGGGTTGTGGTGTAAAAATACCTTTAATTAAAATGCAATAAAATTTTGTTGCGCGTATATTTAGGAGGGATGGAAAAAGAAGTGGCACCAGAAAAGCTGGAAAATAATCTAAAAGGAGTCAGTGGTTTTGGAAAATGATGATACTAAAAAATAAATTATTTTCCGTTGACTAATAAACTTCTGAGTTTTAGCTATTTTTCTTCCACTTTCTGTCCCATAAACCAAAGATCTTTTCTTCATTTTCACCTTTCCACCTCCGGTAATAAATGAAATGTAAATGGAAATAATTTTAATTTTTTTACTCATAAACCGTATCTTGAGGACTTGACTAACCCTATGGGATAGTTTTGGTTGCCGGTGTATATGGTGTACATCGGCATACCCCTCGTTCCAATCCTTCTAACTTGAGTTGGGATTGCTAGTATTGACTCTATAATCTCTTTAGTGCAATATTTTTTAAGGGATAATTACACCCATAACCCTGAGTAATTCCTCAATCTCAATCATAACTCTGCATAATCGCGAATTACATGGGAAACCCCGAGTAATGCTTAACTCTTACATGACATAACCTCGTGTCATATTCCGTTTGGAGCCACCGTTATATTTAACGGTTTCCGTTTAAAAAGACAAAATTACCACTAAAGTTCATTCTTATTTACAAACACATGCCATCCTTTGCCTGTGAGAAGCTCGCCAACTCCTCCTGCCGATCCCAGCACCGAGCAGCTCTCTTCGAAGCTCCCCGTCGGCAACCCGATGCCCAACTGGAAACCCCCTCACCCCACCCGCCCTGCCTCCCGCGTCGAGCCTTCCCCTTCATCGGTTGAAGCCTCCCACACAACCCGCCAAGCTGGAATCGACCCCCTCCCCTTCTTCCTCCGCCTGCAGCCACGCCTCCGTCCGCAGCCACACCCTCTGCATGCAAAGACCTCCGGAACCCCCCGCACGTCTGCAAGCCCCCGACCCTCGGAACCCCCCGCGCGCTAACCTTTGACCCCAGCCCCACTCGTCCGCACGGACCGCACCCAACCGTGCCTCCCCAGAACTGCCCCGCCTGCCCACCCCCAACCGCGCCTGACACACTCCCCTCCCTCCCCCCCTGCGCGCAAGCGCGCCTGTAGGCTCCGACCCCCGTAACTCGAAGGAACGCCCGCCGCAACGAAGCTTGAAGCAACCCCCATCTACAGGCCCGCCGCAACCCCCGTCTACAGGCCCGCCGCAAGTCCCGATCGTCTATGGGTCAGCCGCAACCCCAGTCTACAGGCCCTGCAAGTCCCGACCTTACAGGCCCGCCGCAACGAAACTCGAAGCAACCCCCGTCTACAGGCCCGCCGCAACGAAGCTTGAAGCTTCCCTTCTCGCGTCTGCCAAAGCTCGAAGCCCCTCCCACATTTTTTTGCTAATCCTAGCCGTTAGATTATAGGTTGGTTAGATTAACTTGTTCATATGGTTGAGTTAACGTATTAAACTAACGGGAGGGTTATGAGTGTGAGACGGAGTGACTTTATAGGATTTCTCATGTAATTTGCGATTATGCAAGGTTATGATTGAGATTGAGGAATTACTCAGGGTTATGGGTGTAATTATCCCCTTTTTAACTATGTTCAAATTAAATTATTAACATAAAAACATATTATAATCGTTAAGAAAGTTAATATAACACAATCAATAATCCTCCCAATCTCCAAACGGCTATTATTCAGAGGAGATACCTCAACCCGATCCAATCCAATTACCAAACATGCCCTTTATTTCATCTAAAAAATGTGAATTTACAAAAGGAGCCCTTAAGGGATAGAAGTTTGGTATAGACCTTGAACTGAAGTTAGCTAAATGTAGCCAAATCAAAGTAAGGCAGCATTGCCTTAAAAATGAGAAAAGGCTGAAAGTGGAAATATATTTTGATTTCTTTAGTTTTCTTAAAAATAAAACATCAATAAACTTATGCTCTCTTTATTTTCATGAAAACAAAAAATACCAATTTTTATAATTTATCTTCAATTACTTTCGCGCGGAACATTTAATATAGGAAAATCAGTCAAAAAAGATAAACAAATAATTTTCCTATCTTTCCATTTCAATTTGCACCAGTTTTCATTAGACTTTGGAAATGAATTGTTTTCCTTTCTTGTAAGGTGAAAAGGGAATTACTCATCTACAATATAATACAAGGTTTTAAAAATCAGACCAGACATTGAATTGGCTAGTCTTTGTTTCGGTCCACCATGTCAGCATGGCATCATCATTCATATTTATAGAAATATACCTTTGAAGCATCGACCCCGACTAATATCCGAGTACATTTTGTCAATAGATCCTAGCCGACTTGAGCTCCGTGTACGGATTTTTGAATCTAATTAGGATCCACTTACCAATTACCCTATATATATATATGTATGTATTGTAGGGTTAAGATGTCGGAAATTAGAGAATCTCATTCCGGGAGAGTCGCAACCTCCTAGGGTTCTTGTATATGTATTCATATTTTCTCATAGTAGAATCTCTCTTTGCTCGTGTTGTTTCCCTGCTACATCGTTGGGTTTTTCCACGTAAAATCATGCATGTTCTTCATGGTTGATTGCATGTTCGCATCGTTCTTCAACACTACTATTGACTCTAAGATAATCAGATCAAATTAATTAACTTGTCTGACCGGTTTTGAGGTGACACAAATCGAATACATATAAGTATGTATGTGTATATCAATAAAATAATCATTTAAATATCAAATCTTTCGATAGAATAGCATGATTGTCTATTTCAAGTAAAACTCTATAAAAGTTATTCACATTTTCTAACATTATATATGAATGCAATATTGTAATCATTTAATATAGTTGCTTCTAGAAAACTATGTTAAGAATGTGGGAGCATAACTTCTATTCAAAAAAGAGAGGGACATAACTGATATTGCAGAAGTTAAGAAGTGTACTAGTGATAAAAATCGTATTATATAAATATTTAAATCATTATTTTTTGAAAATTTACCAAATCATCAAAAGTAGGTTAATCCGGATCAACCCGAGCCGATCACTGGTTGGATCCGATTTTTATTTTCTTTTTTAATTAATTTTATGTAATTGGCCAAATTGACCGGATCAGGGTCAGTTCCCGTTTCGATCGATCAATTAGATCCTTAAGTGTAGAAATCTCTTATGCAAACCCAAGGAGTGGTGTGATGGTAGCGCAGTGTGCCTCCATCTTAAAAGATCTGAGTTTGAATCTTATGGAGATGCTCCTGACCCCCGAAATTTTCGAGCCTACCATAAGAAAATACCAAGCTATTTATGAACGAAACAAACTCATCAAATTTAAGCATTTGATAAAAATATAAAAATGATGACAACATGATGCAGTATAGATATGTTTTCATATATAAATATAGTTAAAGTTTTTTTAACCACATGCAACATAATTTATACTTTCATAATATTTGATGTAATTTTTATAATATAAATATATTTAGTATATTTATACCTTCCATTCAATAAATGTATATTTAAACCAACATACAGTATTACTCCTATGCGATAGCTATTCGTTTACATCAGTATCTATTTTTCTAGAATACATAGTTTTAATATACGTCAATTCGTCAATCTCATTATCATATTCATATTTAAAAAATAAATAAAGATATGATCATACGATTCATACCTAAATAATATGTTATTAACAAGGGAAATTTACACCCATAACCCTGAGTAATCCCGTAATTACCCCAGAAACCCTGCGCAATCACGAATTACATGAGAAACCTCGGATACTTACTCCGTCTCACATCCATAACCCTCCGTTAGTTTCAACTATTAACTCAACCCATCATCGAGTTAATCTAACCTAACATGGATCAAATGATTAATTTTAAATAAAAAAAGAAGAAAGTCAAGGAAGGCATGTGCTGGAGGAGGGATGTCTGCTACGGTGGAGGGTTTCGTCCGAAGCTTGCGATCATGGAAGGAGGGCGGGTGGGGACTCCTGTGGGCGGCTGATCTTTGTGCAGGTGCAGGTCGGGGCGAGTGGGACTTCCGTGGCCTCGAGCAAGGGTGTAGGCGAGTGGGTGTGGAGCTGCGGCTGGAGGGCAACTGTGAGCGAAATTGGAGGTCGGTGCACACATCTGTGCGTGAGGAAGAAGGGCTCGCAGGGGCGGCCTGGCCTGGAGGTGGCGAAGCATCGAGGTGCGATAGACTCAAGGTCGACAGACAACCTTGATCTCCATTGGTGGAGCTACGGGTCGGACTCGGATCATGGAGGTCGGTGATGCGAAGGAGCTGCGAGGTGGAGGTCTACGTCGCCCAAGTAGTGAATCTCCAGGTGATGCAGCCGACTCGAGGTGGAGCGTGAGGTCGGCCTCTTGGAGCTTTGTCATGGCGTCGAAGAGAAGCTCTGAGGAGGTGCGGTGGAAGTGAAGGCAAAGGCAGAGGCGAGCATGCGACGGACGATCGTGAAGTGGTGCGGCAATGAAAATCGAATGCGAGGAGGTGGCGAAGTGCGAGGTGGAGCTTCGGCTCCGGTCGAGGTTGAGAAGAACGAAGGTTTAGCTGGGGAGAAGTCATAATAAATTGTGTCCGGATGAGGGCGGCGCGGGGAGGGAAAGGGGGTTCAGAGGGCGGCGTGGGAGGGCGGGGTGTGGCAGGGACGAAGGGGCGGGGGGCGGGCAGGTGGGGCGGCGCGGGAGGGGTGGGGGCGGGGGGGCTTGGGCGGGCAGGGAGATGGGCGGTGGTGGGGCAGGAGCTGGGGGTGGCAGGGTCGGGGAGAAGGAGGGGCGGGGGGGTTCCAGGGAGCGGAGTCGGGGAGGACGGGGTGCAGCCCGCTGCACCTCGGCGGTGAGGCTCCATTGTTGGGTGCAGCCCGCTGCACATTGGGCTTGCAAACAGGGTTGCAGAGGCGGCGACGGGGGGAGGGACATGCTCGAGCTCGCAGAGAGGGGGGTGCTGGAGCGGGGGCGGGGGTGTGGATGGAGCTCGCCAACAGAGGGAAGACGGGTGCTGGAGCTCGCGAGCTGGGGGCGGGAGCGCAGGAGCTCGCCAGCGGAGGGAGGGTGCTGGAGCTCGGGAGGCGGGGGGGGGGGGGGGTGCGGAGGCGTAGATCGGAGAGGGGCAGCTTTGGTGGGGAAGGAGACATGATTTTGTTGATATAAAGAATGGCATCACATTATAAATATAATGTGCTTCGAAGGGCAAAATAGTCAACATTTAACTTTTCCCGTCAAAGTTAACAGAGAATCAAGACGGAACTTGACACAGGGTCATACCTTGTAAAGGTTAAACATTATTCAGGGTCTTGGGTGTAATCGTGTTATAGAGGGTTTCCGAGGTAATTACGGGATTACTCAGGGTTATGGGTGTAAATATCCCTATTAACAAAGTCTAATCAGTCACCCTCTCCATCTCAGATGCCGTTCGATCTCCGAACCGAACCATCGATCTCGAGGATCTCGACGTGTACGTTCAGGATTGTCCTGTTTGTCCTATATAAGCCCTCAGCTTGCTCACTCATGCCTTTCTAGTTTCGGAAGAGCTCTCGCCTCAGCTCTCTCTCTCCCTCTCTTTCTCTATCTGTTTTCCTTTGGAGGGGAGAGAGGAGATCTATCTATATCTATACGATGAGGGACATCGACGATCTGCCGAGGAACGCCGCCAACTACACGGCGCTGACGCCGCTGTGGTTCCTCGAGAGGGCCGCCACCGTCCACCCCGGCCGCCTCTCCGTCGTGCACGGCGGATCGCGCTACACGTGGCGCGATACTTACCGCCGATGCCGGCAGCTCGCCTCCGCGCTCCTCCCCGCTCGATCGGCTCCGGTAGTACGGTAATACCCGTCTTTTTTCTGTTTTCTATTCCTTGTTAAAATTTAGTATTTTTGGTTAAATTACTATTAGACCCTCAGATATCACCTAGTCAAGAAGTAACCCCTGAACGTTTTGAAATTTGGAAAGGACACAGGGGATAAGCTTGATGTTGATGTCGGTACTTCCAGGGAAACTAACTGGTGATCTCAATTTTGATTTGTCGAATTCTCTTTTGGTATTTTTGTTTCTATGTTTGGTTTTAATTAGCGTCACATACATATTATGAGTACTTTTTTTTGTAAATTTGATTCTCCTTTGCACTGACACGAAAAATTACGTTCATGTCCCCTAAAAAATACAAACAACAAAGCTTGTGGGGGGCCCAAACTAAGAATTGCTTACCTGCTATTGCTAGGGCTAAATGTTGAGATATGATCGTACAAGACCATTATTGCGATATTCATAAAGCTGCTAGCTGTGAATTGACAACTACACAAGCTGAAGGGTTGATGATCAATTATGGAGCTTATTGTTAACATCTGGATTTTAATGAGAAAATGGATACGTATGGAAATGTTTTTTCAGGATTTCTTAAGCAGTAAGAAAGTCTATGAGAAGCTTTGGAGTCTCACTTAACGTGTTTATCTGAAACAGTGTTCTTGAAACCAGACCGGACCGGTCGGTTAACCGGTTTATGCCGGTTCGGTTCCGATTATTCAAATTTTAATTAATCCGTCTGGTTCCACTTATTTTTTAATCCAGTTTTTAAATTATTTATAAATATTGTTGGTAGTGGGAGACTGGGAGTTGAACTCATGACCTTTGGCTACTTATTTCACACTTCTAACCAACTACACTAACATAACTTTTTGTATGTATTGAGTTTTAAATACAATTAAACTATTATCATGTTATAGAGCATCTGGTCTAAATAATATATATATATATATATATATATATATATGATATGTATGATATTTGATGGTGTATAAGAAAAATACTTTATGTATAGTGTGAAATATATACATTATCTATGTATTATATATATATTTCAAGTATATTAAGTGTATATTATATATATTATTTCATTTCGATTTGATTGGTCGATTCAACCAGTTTTTTCCACCGGTCCGGTTTAATTCGATTTTAAATAATGATGACGTCATCATCCGAGTGAACCGGTTTGATTACATGGTTTGACCTGATCCGATCATTTCAGCAAGGTTTCCGGTTCGGTGTCCGGTTCGGTTTAAAAACCTTGATATGGAATGTTAGCAAATGCATTCTCTGGTTATTTAGAAATGGAGAAATTACAAAAAAAACTCAACTATGTGTTGACTCCCAATAGAGGGTTTCATTGTTCAAATCTAATGAAAGAGGTTTGATTTTAATTTTTGTCTCAAACACAGGTATTCCTAAGTTTCTACGACTTTCTACGACTCGATGTTTAGCTTTAATGTTGATAGTTTATACTCTTTTTTGTTACATTTGAAAAAAAATGGAGTCTTTACTTGAGAAAAAAACTTGGGTACCTCATTCTGACCCCTCAGTAAGTCCAAATCATGCATGTGTATTACGTCAGAGTTTGTCGATATTCTCAATGCAATATTTATAGCGTTGTAAGTAAAACTTGCATTTGTTGATTTCGGCGAACTTTTCTTCTTAAGTTGGGGGATAACAAAAACCTCCCCCATCAGGTGCGCTCCAAACTTTTCATACTGGATTTTTATCACTGGACATCTCTCTTTTGCCCAACTGTTCTAAACCCATTTCTCACTCTAAAATGGTAGTTGAACTGCTAAATTCGACATACATCTAAATGTTTGCTTTATCCTTTTAAAATCCTTTTGGATTCAACTTAGCAAGAGCTTATGCATCAGGATGCCTTGTTTAAGAATATCACGTTTGAAAAATTTCTAATGTTGTATTCTCCTTAGGTTGCTGTGGTTGCACCGAATGTTCCTGCTATCTACGAAGCTCATTTTGCGATCCCGATTGCTGGAGCAGTTGTGAACACAATCAACATAAGGCTAAATGCTCCAACAGTTGCTTTCCTCCTGGGGCACTCCTCGGCTGCTGTCGTCATGGTCGATCAGGAATACTTCTCCCTCGTGGAGGATGCCTTGAAGATTTTAGCTGAAAAAGCAGATGGCAATTTCAACCCCCCTATCCTAATAGTCATCGGGGATGAAAGCTGTGATCCCCGCATGCTTCAATACGCTCGACAGAGAGGAGCGATCGAGTACGAGAGATTTCTTGAGACAGGTGACCCCAATTTCGCATGGAGCCCACCAGAGGATGAATGGCAAAGCATAGCTCTGGGCTATACATCTGGGACTACATCAAGTCCAAAGGGTGTGGTGCTGCACCATAGAGGTGCATATCTCATGGCATTGAGCAATCCAGTTATATTTGGAATCAATGAAGGTGCTATTTACTTGTGGACTCTACCAATGTTCCATTGCAATGGCTGGTGTTTCACCTGGACAATGGCTCGCTTATGTGGGACGAACATATGCCTCCGGCAGGTACTTAATCCTAATCCTACATAATATCTTACTTCTAGATTGGAAGCACATGTCAATGCTTTTTTTTTTGCACACTTCAATGTGATTTATTTAGTTTGATCAGGATTGTTCTCAACTGGAAAAAAACTACCATTTTTAGGCCCTGTTTGGTTGGAGAAATGCCATGGAATAAAGGGGTCAATTCTCCTCCCGACACGGTTCCAGTGGTACGACTACTCCCCATTATGCCATCTTATTTCACTCTTATTCCTATCTTTATCCCACCTTACCTACATTTATTTCACCTTATTCTCCTTATTCCTATCCTCCAACCGAACAAAGAATAGACCCTTATTCTCCTTATTCCCCATCTTTATTCCTGCTTATAAGTCCTGGAATAAGAGGCTAATTCTTCTCCTGACACGGTTTCCAGTAGTATGACTATTCTCCATTATTCCAACTTATTTTACTCTTGTTCCTATCTTTATCCCACCTTACCTACCTTTATTTCACCTTATTCTCCTTATTCCTATCCTCCAGCCGAACAAAGAATAGACCCTTATTCTCCTTATTTCCCATCCTTATTCCTGCTAATTCCCGAACCGAACGGGCCCTTAGTTTCATGTACAGAATTTATCTGAATTTCGATTTCCCGATTCTTTTGGACACCGACTTTCCTATGATACGCTCTACTGGTAAAAAAAATATTAGCCAAGCAAAAGCATTAGCACCCTTCAGGATGAACAAGTCATCAATTATGGAAAGAGCTGTCTGATTGCCAATATATGACAGTCAGCTGTTATTCCTGCTACCTTTGCAAAACTTTATTTGCGCGCTTAAATATGCTTATACATTCAGTGTACAGCTTATGATGATAAATTCATAACACCCACTCGCAGGTATCTGCGGAAGGCCATCTACTCAGCCATCGCGAACCAAGGTGTGACCCATTTCTGCGCTGCACCAACGGTCCTGAACTCGATAGTAAACACACCTACTGGGGAAAGCGTCAACCCTCTTCCACATACTGTCAATGTCATGACAGCAGGAGCTGCTCCACCCCCACATCTTCTTGCTTCCATGACAGAGCTTGGCTTTTCGTGTAACGCACACCTACGGACTTTCCGAGACCTACGGCCCTTCTACGGTATGCACATGGAAGCCAGAGTGGGATCAGCTGCCACGAGAAACACGTGCTCGTCTCCATGCTCGCCAAGGTGTTCGTTACGTTGGGATGGAAGGCTTGGCCGTTGTGGACATGAAGACCATGGCACCGGTCCCTGCTGACGGAAAAACGTTAGGAGAAATAGTCATGCGTGGGAACATGGTCATGAAGGGTTACTTGAAAAATCCAAAAGCCAATGAGGAGGCCTTTGCACATGGATGGTACCATTCTGGGGACTTGGCCGTGATGCACCAGGATGGTTACATTGAAGTCAAGGACCGCGCAAAGGATATCATCATCTCAGGTGGAGAGAACATCAGCAGCATAGAAGTGGAAAACACCGTTTACCAACACCCATCGGTACTCGAGGCATGCGTGGTGGCCAGAGAGGACGAGCAGTGGGGGGAGTCCCCCTGCGCCTTCATAATGCTAAAGAAGAGTGTCGAAAAAGGCGACAAGGGAGCACTGACAGAGGAAATTATGAAGTTTTGCCGTGAAAAGATGCCTGCTTACTGGGTACCCAAATCTGTGGTGTTTTGGGGACCTCCCGAAGACGGCTACCGGAAAGGTGCAGAAGCACGTGCTCAGGGCGAAGGCGAAAGAGATGGGGCCTGTCAGAAAGAGCAGATTGTGATGAGCATATGAACTTAATTAAGGTTTGCAGGAAGGATATGAAGCAGTGTAGACAGCAGATCTCCGCTTGGCGTGGCGAATTCGAGCTTATGGGTGAATATGAGTAGAAATCTGCTAGCTTTGTAGCTTTCCACTTTAGTCTAGTGCTTAGAGGTCATTCATTTGATCTTCTCAATAGTTTCTGTCGGAATTACTAGATAATCTGTCAGCAGTTGTATGAGAAGAATGCATTATTATAATAATGTAAATTCTGTCAGTGCTTTATTGTTGGTTTGAAGTCAGTCGATCTCATCGCGTGCAATGTGTCTTGTTACCTTGGCGAACTATTTGTATAATAAATGTTATTGCAATCATTTTATTTATATCAATAAAAGTTATTGAATTTTACCCCCTGCCTGAGATTAAGAATGGATGCACTTCTTTATTTTTTTATTTTTTAATAGTATGTCTGGTAATTTCGGGGGGTCCAGAGCACCCTCCTTGGGATTCGAACCTGTGTCCTTAAGGTGTAGGCACACTGCACTACCACTAGACACACTTCTTGGGTTAATGAATGCACTTATTGGGTTCCTTCGTATAATTAAGGTTATGTACTTTGACCATCTTGATAATCATATAGCTGTTGATCTAATGATTGTATCATAAAGGCTGATGATGAGTTGATAATCTAAAGAGTCAGATTGAGAACTCAACTGGCATCGTCAACTGATTGTCAAGAAAGGATCTCCAGACTGAGGAGATGTTAATCCTTACTCCAAAGATTGATATCCGACTGACCTCTTGATCTAGGTCCTCTCATAGGAATAAAGATTCGGAGGTATTAGATGTGTTGAGTCAAAGAACTGACTTGGAGAGATCGAGATAGCTAAAACCCATGTCGTATACTGTCACGATATAAGCATGCATCCTCTGACCGGAGACAAATATATCACTATATGTCTGAATATGTACATTAGGCAGAACATTAGGTTGATGACTTAATCAAGATCTATACACCGGTGAGCTGGTGTGCATATAAGGGCATATGAGTAATACGATCTCTCAAAGGGATCATACACGTTCACTATCGAACTGGAAGACATGAGCTCACTCATGAGATATTGGGACCAACCAAATTCCATCGATGATCATCTCGCTCTGAAAGCAAGACATGATTTGTGGGTATGATATATGCTTTGGAAAGCATGTGATCGATATTGACTCCCGATGATCGAATGAGAAACTTAACGATAAAACCCTAAAGGAGACAGTTCAAAATGAGATCAGAACTTTGGGTTTAATCATGGTCTTCCAGTATGCAGGATGTACATATATTAGGAATACTTGAGGGTGATGTGATGTTAAACGATTGTATACCATGATGCTTCCATTCTGAGGGAGTGATGAAACATGTTTGGATTTTAGTGACTCCTCTGAGTGGACTGGATATCCATTCTTGATCTAATTGTCAGACATTGATCCGAATGTGATTCAAATGCAGTGAGAAGATGTGATATTATGTCTGACATAATTGGGCACTTTTGAGTGATCTTCTAGATTTGGATATGAGATTAGATCTCACTATCCAAGTCACTATACATGGTATATGCAATTGCGAGGAGAAGACATACATTTTTGAAAGAGTTTGAGAATTGTTCCATGAGCAATTTGATCTAAGCATCGGAAAATTGGATAATTAAATAATGTGTATATGATTCACATTATTTAGACATTTGTAGAGAGACATCTTAGATAATTAAATTGGATTTAAATATCATAAATGGGATTAATGTGGATACCACTATCCACAATAGTCATGGATAATGTGGATGTGATCTGCAATATCATGGAGGGAGTTAATTATGAATGTGATTTATAATTTATAAGTTAATGTGAGTTGAATTCACATTATTCAATTTAATGTAAATATGATTTACATTGAATTTTGGATGGAGGAATATAATTCTTAATAGTCTAATTGCATATGCCACAAATAATTTAGAATTAACTGATGATTATTCTATTATTAAATTAATTAATAAAGTAGAAAATTTTGGGAGATAATGGAGTTGACTATTTCCACTCATTGGGGGTGGACGTCCATGGTTGTTACACCGGTGGACGTCGACCCAATTAGGAAAGTGGGTGGAAGCAACCGTAATCTTAATGCTACTTGTTGATTAATTGATTTAATTAAAGAAATAATTTAAAAATTATTTTCAATATATTTCTATAGGATTTTATAACTTAGAAGAAGCACAAATTAATCTCAACCGTTGATTTTTAAGAGCGTATAGATTGGGATCCATGAACTTCCAATTTGTTATGAAAGAGAGGTAACCTTAGCCCTCTTAATATGTATAATTAAACTCTCTATCTCATTCTCTCCACATGTCACTACCATCTCCCTACACAACCATAGGTTGTCTCCTTTCCCTAAGTTGGTGGAGATCATGATTGTCGTCGTGCTGCCATTGTGCTGCTGGACTAATCGCTTGAGGAACTTGGTCTTCTTCGGTGCTTCATGCTCATGGAGAAGATAACGGATTTCGTGAGACGAAATCAGGAGGTTCCACATTCGGATTATCACTCAGAATTGTGGGAAGCATGTGTCTCATCGACCGCTTGGAAGTGCACTCTCGTCGGATCAAACTTGGGTCAAAAGCCCTCTTCGCTTATAAGCTTCAGGATCACAACCGCACCTCAAGAGGTAAGCCTAAACTCGTGTGATCCTGATGAAATGGCACATGAAAGGTTCCCGAGCCATGTCGTTTCATTTATAAATTTTTATTTTTCCGCTGTCAAAACAACCAGTACGACTACTTGACCTATATCACATTTGATCCGATCTCAACACTTCCTTGATGCACAGGACCAAACCCTCGCCCTTCATGTCTGACAAGTCTTGGGTGGTGCCTGACTGCTGCTGCTTGAGCTTCCTTTTCAGAAGTGATCTACCTGAGACCTGCCAACATCGAAGATTTACATGGCAAACTTGATTTACAAGTTCCATGTTACTTGTTTGCCGATTTTCCAAGTGTTTTACAGTATCAGATATTAGACCATATTCCAAGCATGTCACAAAGCTTGATTTCTGAATACTTTCTCCTTTTTATATCACAATGTAGTCAGTTCACAGAGCCACAAGATTTTCTCCCTAAACAGCTATACAGGAGTAGCAGTGAATGCAACATCAACTTCCGCATGGTGGGATCAAGTTTCAATGAACTTTTATATCAAGAAGCAAAAAAATCACATAAAAAGACAATTTCTATAGGACAAAAGTGAGATACACCATTTCATTGCGCCAGAAGCACTATTTTTCAAGAAAAGCCAAAAGATGATCACTAGATTTTAATAAAGATCCAATTCATCAATAAAACACACAAAAATGGTGTCTCATAGAGGCAAACAAGAAAGAAAACTCTCTTTACCAGACGTAGTCGCCCTATCTCCTCACCACCCTAATGGAAGTCCAAAATTCCTGCCAACATGAATGAACATGAATGACCGACCGGTGATAATCCCGTCTCATCCCACACTTTCAATCAGGGGGTCGCAGAGCGGACAACACAATGTTTGCACCCGTTTACTTCTGTACACTCTCGTTATCAACCTGTGATGCCTGAAAAGCCGCACTGTCTGGATCATCCTATAATCACGAGTTAGGAGATGGTCTCCAATGCGAGAAGGATTTCATGGTGATTTTACAAAGCATGAGCCACTTACAAGTCGCCATCTGCCCATCCCAGGAGATGATCTCTTATCACATGGTGAATAAAGTGCTACCGATCGGCCTGGAAAAAAGCAACACATCTTCTCCACAATTATACCCTAGATCAAGAACACATGCATGGGCTTAGATTATCTGCAGGCCATTGTCTGAACCCTGATGGCACCCGAGAGACTTCACTATCATCAAGGCAAGTTCATAAGAACTATTCAACAGTTTCTAAACCTGAAACGATACAAAGGAGTCGGTCAACTTCAAAAGACTGTGAACACATGCATTAGAATTGCTCTTACTGGCAAAAAGAGCCAAGATTTTGTAGCACAAGAAGCAAATGATTGTGGTACAAAAAAGAACCACTTGCTAAAAGGGATCAAGATCAAACACTATTAAGGATCTGTGCTCAAACTGGCATCAAACCTTTAGTACATTACACATACAAGAAAACGAAACACCAATAATGTGGTTACTCTAATTTAAATTTAGTTCTTTGTTTTTCAGCAGGAGAGATGCCTCTCGACAACCCTAGTGGTGGACTCGATTTTCCAATATCATCTAGGTCAGGATATCCTGGAGTTTTAATCATTGGCATGTATAACTAGGCTTCCATGAGCCCACCTGTGCACCCATGTAGGATCTAAACAAACAAGGTTGGCCGTTAAAGCATTCTAGTTTATTTTTGGAATCCTACTTTGTTTATTGCAGGACTAAGTTCACACAAATTTAATGGGAAGCTGGAAAACTACCCATAATCGACCTGAATGCTGACAACCCTAGCTATATTCTGAAGTAATTCCCTGCAAATGGCCTCTTATAGTAGTCCTACTAGCATTAATACACAATAGATAAAAACGCTCGATAGAACTGCAGATCCATCTCTATGTCCCAAGGCAAGTATACAAGATTCTGAGGAAATGGAGTGGGAGTTTGTTCTTGTTTTAAATTTAGAACATATACTTACACAGTCGAACAATTCAGAGTTTCTTTCTGAAAAGAAAAAGAATCTAACCAATTGGTGGAAATATTGTATTCACAATCCCAAAATCATATCCGACATAAACATGGAATTGTTAATAGATGTAAACTACAAATCAGTGGAAATGATTCCATCAATTGTAGAACAGGAAAAATCGACTTTCACCTCAATACCAAATGTCGTGTGATATTCCAAAACCGAGCTTCTCTCTCACATAAAAGTAAAGCTTAAAAATGTTAAAAAAATATCAAGGAGAACAAAAAAAACAAAAAAAATCACATCTTGTTCAGAACAAGTATCTAATAATACCATATACAATTTCTCCAAACATAAAGTTAGCAGCGCCGTCCTCAATGCTTTTTCTGCAATCAACAGACATCAAATATACAATTTGTTAATAAACATCCAGAAAAAATGGAGTGGAAAACTACGACGTTCAATATTTTTTTTGTATACCTTTTTCTTAGACATCTAAAACGAAAACCTTCCTCTGGTGCATAAAACCATGAATTGCCCACAGGGGCCTGTTCCATGTGAATGATATTTCTTAAGAGCAAAGATAGTAAAGCTGCAATTCAAACCAAACTGATGCATGGGCTTTGTCCCATACTCAACAAACATGAAAGCCACATGCATATCATCCTTCTGATATATATTGAACGTTAAGTCATGAAGATAAGGATACCGCTCAAAAGATCTTGGCCGGAGACAGCATTTTGTTAGATCCTTCATCATCAACAAAGAAACATTAGAGCCGAAGGTCAAAATCACGTGCACTTGAAACGAGATACACGCTTCTGGAGACTCACTTTGTGACCTTTACACCAAGACTCATGATCAACACAGACAACTGTTGGCATTGTGATCAATAGGTTTGGAAATATTCTCCAATATCAAATCAATCTCAGCCACGATTCCTCTTTTGAAGCACTGATTAATCATTCCCTTAGCCACTTTTAACTGAC
This sequence comes from Ottelia alismoides, assembly GCA_037367405.1. NCBI lineage: Eukaryota > Viridiplantae > Streptophyta > Magnoliopsida > Alismatales > Hydrocharitaceae > Ottelia > Ottelia alismoides. The sequence goes on along the minus strand of JAZKJV010003633.1, from coordinate 343,714 downwards.
CCATAGATGAAAGACAATCTATAATTAATCTATAAGAATGAGAGTTTGGCAAGCAACAACTAGCCTCCATAGCATCAATTATTTCTTTGGCTTTATTGACTTCATTGTCATCACATAAAGCTTTAACGAAAGCATTGTAAGTATAATTATCAGGAAGCACACCAAATTTCAGCATGGATTCTACAAGATTCCGGGCCATACCCGTTTTTTTGGTTTTACAGAAGTTCAGAATGAGTGCATTATAAGAATAAATATCCGGATTTATGCCTTCAGCTTTCATCTTCATGAATAAGTCTCTTGCTTTCCGCTCCTTTCCCAATGAACAACAAAATCGTATGAGTATATTATAAATGACAGCGTTTGGGGGAACTCCCCATTCAATCATCTCTTCATAACAACTCAATGCATCGTCGATCTGATGAACCCGACAGAGTCCTGAGATTATCGAGCTAAAAGTGAAGACATCCGGCTTAATCCCTTGCAGAAACATCATTTTAAGGATTTTCCTTATTTCTTCATTATTTCCATCAACTGAATAACCGTTAAGCAGGGTATTAAATGACACAAGACTTGGAGAGAAACCCTTCTGAAGCATCTGCTCAAATGTTTCCAGTGCCTTATCCGTCCTCTTTGCTTTGCAGAAAACATCAATCAGCAAATTGTAAGACACCACGCTGCATACGAGGCCACCTAATTGCATCTGACTGACATATCGATCACCATCTTTATCATTGCCTTCCTTGTACAGAGCACACACAAGTGTATAATACGCGTCAAACCCAGGTTTACCTCCGCTAATAACAAAATCATCGAACACCTGGCAAGCCACTGAAAGATTTAAATTTTTCACAAGACAAGTCATAACCAGATTGAAAGTTGCTCCATCTGTAGAACACCCTCTTTGGCTCATCTTACCCATAAACTCCCTCGCTTCATTAGCCATATCGTGTTTAGAGATACAGCACAATATGGCATTCCAAACACATTCGCTTTGAATGCGCTCATCTTCGAGTAATTTAGCTGTCATCAGATATGCCTCACGAGGTGCCAAAACGCGAAATGCACCATGAACCAATGACCGGAATGTAGCATCACTTGGTAGCACATTTCTTTTCCTCATCCTCTCCAGGACTCGGAATGCCCCCTCGATCTTCTTCGCATTACAAAAACCATCCACCAGCATTGTATAAGTAAAGACATTCGCCGAGTGCCCCGCACTCTCCATCTGCTTCAAAAGCCTAACCGCCTCATCGATTATCCCAAGCTTGCACACTCCATGAATCAAGATATTGTATGTAAACCGATCCGGGTAGCATCCATCAGAAGGCATTTGCTGGAACTTGAAATAAGCCAAGTCGAGCGAATTCGATTTGATCAGTGCATCCATGACCGAATTGTAGATCCTCGTGCTCGGTCTAAACCCCAAAACTGACATCCGGCCAAAAACCTCCGAGACGTACTTGGCGAGCCCAAGCCTTCCCCAGCTGCCGATCAAAATGCAGAAAAGATCCTCAGTCATCTCACATCCAGAGCTTCTAATGTCCTCCAACAAATCCACACTCAACACAACCGGCCCTTTCCTGCACAGCACATCCAGCAAAACCCCTCCAACTCTCTGATCTTTCCCCAATCTGTAGTTCACACGAGAAACCCATATGTAAAACTTGAGCGCAAATACCGGGTCCTCCTGATCTCGCAAAACCCTAATCACAAATTGCGCATCCAGACCACCCTGACACGACCTGAACGCCTCATTTAGCGCCAAAGACCAGTCCTTTCTTGCAAGAAAGGACGGGACCCGAGCTAAATCGAAGGTGGTAGGCGGTTTTGGGGAGATTTTTGTGGAAAAATAGTGGCTTTGATGGGAAATGGTGATTGAGGAACGAAGAAAAATGGGAAAGATGGGATTTTGAGGGGACGAAGGGCGTCTACCTTCGAATTGGAGAGCAGAAAGTTGATAATCCGTGCTTGTGGAGAGGTAATCACGTTTCGGATTGGGGATCTGTTGTAGTGCAGGAAATCGGGAGCGAATGGAGGATCGAAGCGGAGCCAATGGCGATGGGAAACCTCTGGCTCTCATAGCAATCGTGGGGTTTTGGGTTCTAGAGGACGAACTGGATTTTTGAGACGGAGGAAAATAAAAGGAAAATGGGGCTGTCCGTTGGGAGCTACTTTCTCTGATTCTCTCATTCTTTATTTTTCTCATTTTTTTAATTGAATTCGTAAAAATTCATCATTATATCTATATATTATTACATTCAAATTTCGTGAAAAACATATATTCTTACGAACTTTATCTAAACAATCATTTTATAACGATCGCAGAATTGTTGAATTAGATCATGTTTGAATGAAAGTCGTAGAAGTCTGTGTTTTGTACGAAATTCGAATGACATAATATAAAGATATAATGATGAAAATCTACTTAAATATTTTTCAAAAAAATAAAAAATAATAAAAAAAATAATGTAGGAGGAGCTAAGTTAACTCCTCCAATGAGGCGGCCCCATGTATAGATATTTATAGTGTATTTTTTAAGGAACGATAAACATCAATTGGGGTGTTTAGTTTGACAATGGAATTCAAACAAAAAGCATTGCTGAGTATACGAGAAGAAAGCTAATCTCATATTGCTTAGTTATACAATTTGACGAGATCATATATCATCTCTCCTTAAGCTTTTGTTGTTAAAAGCCAAAAAAGTGGATTGATCACATGTGCATCTATACACTCCCCCTTCAATTCAGATCTCGAAAATTTTGTTAAAGGTTGCTTTGTATATTTTGAATAAATTAATCTGACATGATTTGGTATAATCCAAAATATTTAGAACTTCAAGGGATTGTTTTGGATTACAAATCGTTTCAAAAGATCAACGAGCATCCCCCTTAATACAACGATTTGTGCTTTCTTCTCCACGATAGGGTATTTCTCTTCCCCTAACTTAAATTCTCGACGATCAACCAAGATGTAATTCTTCCTTTGTTCTAGCATATGGTGCCTTACTTGGGTCACACACGACTTATTTTTCTATATAAATCATAATAAAAATTAATAGAAGTGTATTCTACGAAATGCAAGGCCAAGAAATTATATTACAGAGCTAGGAGCATGCTCTTAAGATGAACACCAATGAGGCGACTAGCTATATAATTTAAATCAACCGTTTTGAAAATTAGTTAACCGGTTTAACAAGGTCGTCGTCGATTGAAAGGTGATTCCAAAAAATTCAATAACTCAATGGCAAGTTGATTGGTCAATTAGTGACTTGGTTTAGTCGATCGAAAGTCGAGTTAATTGATTGGTTAGAAAGTTTAATCAACCAAAAACATGTAGTTGAATAGTTTTTAATTAGCATTCCATTTTTTATTGTTGGAACTAAAAAGTAGGCAGATAAATAGGCTTAGTGGAATAAGTTAGTTAGCTAACTAATAATAAGTATGATCTAATTAAGTATAATTAGATGTAATGGTAAGGCTCGAGGCTCAAACTAATCATCTAGGATTTTGAGTTTGTCAATCGAAAATAATTTTAATCGACTAGATGACTAATCTCAATGTACGAGTCAATGCAAAGGAAATGAACGCAGTTCCATACTATAAATAAATGTAATAGATATAACATCATTTGGATGATGTTGGATCACTTATTCTACGAGATCTTACAGAGCATGTTCATGCACTACATGGATCAGGTATAATCATAGAAAGAATTCTCCTTAAGCAAACCAGGCTCTTCATCCTGGATCTGCATACAAGAGACTTGATGATGGTCCAAGACTTACTAGACCTTCCAATCCACATTAAGATAGGGATTTATTGAGGCCATGTAAGTACTCATCTCATATGAAGATTTGTCAATACTCGATAGGAAAGATTGTATTAAGAAACCCTAATGTTTGTTCCTTTGCCTATGACATTAAGGGCCTTAGATTACTCTTGTGATTACTCTTGTTGTTTCCAATCGCTCAATCAAAAGATAAGGTCAATGCATTATTAAGTATCGAAAAATATATAGAGAGAGCATTATCGACATGATTGTAATCGCCATCGTCACAAGTAAAAACATCACCAGATAACCAATACACAGATAAGTCATCAAGGGCAGCCATCGACGTCCCTTCGTTAATAAGGATTCCAGTTTAATGAGACCCTACATGTCTTCTTACATACACGTGTACAATCTTCATTCCATTTGTGCAAAATCCGGGGTAATTAATAGGCAATAGGGCTAGATCAAGAGCTCTCAACGATCAAACATGGCAATGTTGAAGGTTTACCAGGCCTGCAATCTGAGAATGGCGCTTCCAGCTGGTTTAGCGATGCTCCTCTTTCCATGCGTATGTTGTCTACGCCAACAGCTACTGAAAGTGAAAGCCTGTCCAAGTAAGTGCGGTTAATGAAATCCAGTCGCAACCATCATTTCTTGGAAGACTTGAAACCACCAAACCCCATCATGGCTGCAACGTCGGCATCGATATCCTCTTGTTCTTCTGCTTCCTTCTCCTTCGGCAAGTGTGAAAATCATCACGACATCAGGCTTAAACCCGCAAAGAGCCAAATCATGAGGACATCTAGGGGAACAAAAATAATGTATAAAGCAAACCATGTGTGAAGTCAACACGGAAATCCTATGATTTATTTTCCATAAGATGGATCTGATAAATAAAGTACATATAGTTGGATCTTTTAGAAGCCAAATGATGACTATTATAGTCTATGTATTATCATCAATCAAATCCTTCAACATAGGTGAAATATATAATGGAGATCTATACTTTTCAAAGCATGTGAGTAAACACTTCCATGTAAACATTTTTCCTGCTTCCCTTTCTCATTACGAGGGTCCAGATTCCAGTAAAGCAGCCAACAAAACATTGAGCGGAGAGTATTATAGATTAGTAGCTCATCTGTACCCATTTTTATAGCTTTTTCAATCCAATAGAGCAACTGGATTCACCTAAAAGTAGATGGCCTTTCAAAATTCTATTAAACACACAATTGCCAGGTAAATGGTTCATATTTAGGAAACTTAGCACTGACTAAATGAAATTCTTTTGGATAAAGAAGATAATAAAAGCAGTTGCTGCTCGTCCTACACAGAATATCATCCATGCTCTATTCTTTTTGTTAACCATCATGGTGTCTAAATGGAATGCAGTTTGTTAAACGCAACTAGGGATGAAAATGGATCGGATACGGATCGAATATGCCATTTCCATATCCATATTCGCTTCATCTCTATCGAATACGAATAAGGATACAAATATGATTCGGATATGCATTTAAGGAACCTATATCTTTAAAAATACGGATACGAATCCGAATCGGATATTTATCGAATCCGAATACGGAGCGAATAAAGAGCGGACCCGAATACAGATCGAATAAAGAGCTAATCCAAATATAAATCGAATAAAAAGTAAAATCCAAATATGGATCTAATAAACATGGAATCCAAATACGTATCGAATAAAGACTACATACGAATACGAATTTTTATCGAAGTTCATACCGATTTTAAAAAATAGTAATGAAAAATAAGTTGCATCATGGCAAAAGGGAATGTCAAGGTGACTTGTGTTCTTGACTAAAAGCAAAAAAGAGGACATGATTTCGTAACTTTTGTTCATGCCCATTCACAAACAAATGGAAGTTTATTAATATCATTAATATATTATATTTTATAATGTATACTACTAATATAATAACACTGGTTGTGGCTTATATTATAATAACTAATATATAAAATAATATAAAATATTGTATTCGGATATTCGAATCTGGATATTCAAGCCGTTACCATATACATATCCGTATCCAGAAAATTTTTACAACTCATATCCATATTCGATTAATATTCGGATACGGATATCCGTATTCGGTAATTTTTCGAATACGGTAAGCGGACATTCGGATATATCCGTATCCGTTTTCATCGCTGAACACACCTAAGTTTTGCTATCTATAAAGATCATTAAAAGATCAAAAAAAGTGACCAAAATCATTGGATCTGTATCAACTTTGTAATTCCACCAATATCTCCATCATCTCTAACCCTTAAGCCGAGCATCCCACGTACTTCAATTGCCAATAATCATTGTGAAAGATAACATGGGCTAACCTTCTTCTCTTTCTTCCTTTCCCGACGTTGACGTTTCCTTTCCTCTTCCTCTTGCTGTTGTTTAAGTATCCTTTCATCAAAATCTGGATGAAAACAGTACCATCAATGAGCCAGAGAAAAATGCAAAAGCGCTCATATAATCAGAATGCAGTGTCCTTGTAACTGAAGACAATTGATTCCGTTAGCTCTAAATACACTTCTTCTAAAATTTAACAGCATCCTTATCCAAAAAGAAAATGACATAAGAATTAGCCGAAGAATTACCCTGCTCAGTAAAGCTGCTCCCAACTTTCCGCTTCTTGAGACTCTCAAACCGTTCTCGGACCTGAGAATTACATGCAATTCATGAAACAAGACTTGATGTCAAGTCATTAAAAAGGAATGATGATAACTATTGGTTTCCTTTATGAACTTTGTTAAGAAATAGGAAGCGGAAGCGAAAACATGGAAAAATGATGAATATATGAAGAACGGGATTTAACATGGAACCCTACTCCGTGAGGAGTGGGATGAAACCACGGGAGAAGCCCTCAAAAGGGCGTGTTATGCATTGCATTTTCTCAATGGATACAGGAGGTCTGGGGCTCCTTATATAGCCTCTCCAGAGCCTCCAAGTCCCACCACTGGACGATGTAGGACTAAACATATGGATGGGGTAAATGGATCTTCTCCAGGATCCATTTACCCTGCTACAACTCAATAGGCGCACAAAACACATACTCCAACACTCCCCCTCAAGCTGGAGCATGTAATGATCAGCTTGGATAAGAAGAAAGAAACTCAACCCACGCTACATGACACTACGGAAAATATCAACCCAATACGCACAACTGCTGCTGCCGAGGACGTTGCTTCTCATGCCGTGCAAGTGAGGAGGACGAACGGGCTGGAGTGTGAGTCTGCTAAATCTCCTCGTCGGAGAGCATGTGCTCTGAACTGCGCCTGTCAGAATCACTGCAACTGAAATGAGTCTCCTCGTCGGAGTACTCTAGCCCGCCACAATAATGTAGACACAATAATGTAGACAATTGTTCCATCTCTGAAAAGGGCCGAACTGAAAAAGGTTGTGGTTGTGCAATCCTCGTCAGTGTCCTCGGTCGCTGGAGAATGGAGTCTGAAAAGTCTCCTCTTCGGAGAACTAGGTCTCTCCCATCTAGCTCAGAGAATGGTACACTACTCTGGTGTCCCTATGATACCACATGAAAACCCTTGCCAACATGACATAGGGAATGGTCCTCTACTCTGAAGTCCCTATGGCTCACATGAAAACTCTGGCCGAAACAACAATAATGGATGGGAACCATGAAACTGAAGATGGCATACACGTGCTCATCTGAAATGACCGCATACTCGTGCGTGTCTGAAACTGAGTCTCTCTCTGGAGAACTCGAAAAATGGGCCTCTCATCATGGAGTGCCACGAACTTGGACTCGGACCAATCTGTCGAGTCTGAACAACTACGCATGGAGAATCTTCATATGAAAACTGTAGAGTCTGAACAACTGAATAGCCTCTGGAATTTCTGAATCTGGAAAATAGACCTGTGACTCTACATATACTCCCCCTTTCTCCCATACTTGTCGAAAAACATGGACGTCGACCAAGTTGGGAGAAGACAACAATATAAGAGAAGACAAGATAGATGGGGAAAGCAAAACATGAAACTTGCGGCTTTTCATTTTTTTATAAACCGTCACATTTTTTTGTCTAAGCCGTTTCATTTTTTTTCGACTTTTCATTTTCTCCCCCCTCCCTTTTTTCAATTTGCATACGCCTTTTACTTGTACGCGCCTCTTTTCATTTTTTTCACAAATAACGGCCCACTTGGGCTCAAATAATTTGCCTCTTTCTCTCCCCTTTTTTTTAAACGCATTCCATCATTATTTTTTTTACTTTGTGCCGCCCACCCCTTTTGCAGCCCACACAGTTGGGCTCCCCCTTTCTTTTTTTAATCTCATTAACTCACGACCTTTACAGGACTTTAAATAAGGGAGCCACTAAGGTTCCCTTTGTGGGGACCTTCACTCGAGTTAACGCCGCTGAAGGAGCGCCACAATGCAAGGAGGGCCGCCGCCTCTGAGATCGGGTTCACGCCGGGGTTCGTACGCACGCGATGTGGGACACTACTGGTGGTGGGGCTCGCTGCTGGAAGATGGGGTTCGTACGCGCGCGGGGAAGCATCGCCAGGATGGGAGAGATCACCTGGAGGCGCAAGATGGGAGGCACGCGTCCTGTGCGCACGATGCGCGAGAATCGCCTGGAGGAAGGAGAATCGGCGCTGGAGGGGAGCATGGGTGATCGTCTGCGGACTGGGTTGAAGGGCTTCGTGCGCCAGAAGGTGCCGCCAGATCGGGAGTAATTGAGCGGGAAGAAGTTCCACCGCTAGGAGCTCCAGGAGAGGAGACGGAGGACCTGGCGCTGCCAGGAGGCCAGGACTGGAGGGAGAAGTTGCGAGGGAGGTCTGGGCTGTCTGGGCTGGGGCCGTGCACCGCCGCCAGTGCTATGAGCATGCGGGGAACCCACAAGACTTGCGCACCAGTGCATGCTGGAACATCGTCTAGGGTACTGAAGAACCCTAAAATAAATCTCTCAAACAAAATATGAATATGAACAGTACATTGATCTTCAGAAATACATCTTCAACATCAACTCGAATCTCAAAAAATAAAGAGAATGAAATCCTCGAGAATCGAACCCGCTCTGATACCATGTTAAGAAATAGGAAGCGGAAGCAAAAACATGGAAAAATGATAAAGAACGTATGAAGAACGGGATTTAACGTGGAACCCTACTCCGTGAGGAGCGGGATGAAACCACGGGAGAAGCCCTCAAAGGGGCGTGTTATGCATTGCATTTTCTCAATGGATACAGGAGGTCGGGGGCTCCTTATATAGCCTCTCCAGAGCCTCCAAGTCCCACCACTGGACGATGTGGGACTAAACATATAGACGGGGTAAATGGATCTTCTCCAGGATCCATTTACCCTGCTACAACTCAATAGGCGCACATAACACATACTCCAACAAACTTCAACAATTCTCTCTAAAGAACAAAATCACCTAGCAAAAGTCTATCTAGATACCTTAAGAAACAGAATCAACTAGCAGAAGTGTGGCAACAAGACCACACCCAGCCCAGTGCGAAAATATAAAAGCTGATGGCACCATTACTGCCTGAGAAAAAAAGGGATATGAAGCATAGAAGGCCATATCGCAACGGTATCGAGAGAAAGAGGATATCGATATCAGGGTGCGTATCTATTTACCAGGATATCGGCGATATATGACTTATATATCGGCGATATATCGCCATATCGGCCCATGTCGGTAAAAAATGACTGGATTCGGTACAAAAATCCCGGATATCGACCGATATCGTCGAAATTTCGCCAATATCTATATATTGATGAATAATACCCTTGTAAGCAAGGGTGTAAGAGGGGGGGTGCATACAATGGTTCTTCAACTTGGAAGATTCAATCGATTTTTATTCATCTTCTTCCCCATCACCACCACCCTCGAAATTATTATGAATTATGTCTTCTTTTTAAAAAATGCTATTATGCTCTTTATTTGTTTCGTTCCAAAAATAGCTCGAACATATTATTTATACATAATATGTGACGCAATATAAGTCTTGGATGAACTCCATTTTCAATATATATAAGTCAACAATCAACATTAACAATGATATGCTCAATACGATAGATGTGCAATACAAGTGTCATAAATTATTGGCATGTGTGATATAAGTGTATATTTGTAAGTTATTTAGTGTTATAAGAACTTGGATGGACTACATTTCCAATATCCACAAGTTAGCAATCAACAGTAACTACGACTTGACCGATATATATATGATATAAGGGTCATAGATGATCAATATGTGTGATATAAGAGTATATTTGTAAGTTATTTAGTGTTCTAAGAAGTTGGATGAACTCCATTTCCAATATCTATTGGTCAACAATTAACAGTACCAACGATATGTTTGATATGGCCGATATGTGCGATATAAGGGCCATAAATGATAGATATGTGTTCTAAGAGTATATTTGTAAGTTATTTTGCATTCTAAGAACTTGGATGAACTCCATTTTCAATATCTATAAATCGGGAATCAACGTTAACATAGATATGTTCGAATTGACCAGCATGTGCGGTATATGGGATATACATGACCAATATGTGTGATTTAAGTGTATATTTGTAGGTTATTTGTTATTTTAATATCTTGAATGATTTTAATTTCTGAAAAAATAGTAAAAATGCCATTTTTGAGCCATTTCTAACATTTCCACTGATATCGTCGATATATCTCGATATATCCTTTTCCGGATGGACCGATACGATATTGTTACGGCCTTCTATGATACGAAGTCTGCAATAATTGATTATCTGACCCAAGGACAGAAACTAATCACCTAGCTTATAGAGAGCTATGAAAGCGAATATGAATACATTCGCATCCGATCCGCTATCGTATTTGTTTTTTTCAGATTACTGTACATCTTTGGTGTTATTGAAGGATATGGTATTATCCTCAAGCGCATCACGGAAGCGTGATCGTCGTATCGAATACGACGTAGAACGACTAGTCGTACTAGTTGTTCAATGCAGCGGAATTTAAAAATTTTCATGCGATGAAACTACATGATCCAAGAACGATTCTCGGATCGTTTCATCTAGAACCACATCAAGTATAAAGGAATACCTCTTGAAGCGTGGTTGATCAAGTCTCTACGAAAAGAGACCTCTTGTCTCAAGTCTGATCATCGGAGAAGACGCTTGCGAGCGCGGGGATGAACCGTGTGATCCTCGCAATCCAACAAGATGATCCAAGCACGGTGAACTCCTGATCTCATCGTACGAGATCGAACACCTCCTTTGCGAGAGTAGCACTCCAAAGAAGACGGAGAACCGAAGAACGTCGAAGCGGCGGTGCGGTGGCGAAGGCGACAACGAAGATCTCCTCTAGGGTTTTGGTGGTCGACCACCAAAGAGAGAAGAGGAGGGTTGACGTGTGGAATGAGAGAGAGAGAGATGTGCTTCAAAAGCATAATCTTAGAGAGCATGGTATGCATCTTTATTTATAGGGTTTTGGCATCCATGGATCTCAATCCATGGGACATATAAAAATCAATGGATGAGATTGATTTATGTTCAATCCAATGGTCAAGATTGTTGTTGGGAAATACCAACAACTATTAGTTTAATTTTAGACCAAATATATTTGACAAATCAAATATAAATCAATCCTAAATTAAACCAATCAAATAAAGGGAGATTTCCAACATGGAGATTGCCCCCCATGAATCATGGTGGACGGCCACCAATTTCCATATTGGATACGGTGGTCGTCCACTTGATTACAAGTGGGAGCAATCTCATGAGATTTCATGAGATTGCAAATCTCCATGGAAATCTCCTTTATTTAATCCAACAACTTTTGTTGTGATTTATTCTTCAAAAATAATTCATAATTAATTTTGAGAATATCGCAATCTTGCCATTGGAAATTTGTGAATTACATTCACAACCCAAAACAAAATATAATTTACATTTTCAATTAATTACACAATGTGTATCCAATACACATTAATAATTAATCAATAAATCTAAATTAAAATTAGCTCTCTCTAATACATTATAAATCACAATTATAATATATTATGAATAATTGAATATTGCTATCCACGTTATTCTTATCCATAATAATTAAAGCACATTTAATTATATTGGATAATTTCCACATACTGCAACGTGATGGGGAAATTGATGGAGATGTTACTAATAGAATAAATGTAGGCTGGCTAAAGTGGAGAGGAGCCTCTGCTATTCTCTGTGATAAGAAAATTCCTTTAAAGATTAAAGGAAAGTTTTACAAAGCAGCCGTGAGACCTGCTATGCTTTATGGATCTGAATGTTGGCCTGTGAACCATAGACATGTGCAGAGAATGAATGTAGCAGAAATGAAAATGCTAAGGTGGATGTGTGGACACACACGTAAAGATCAGATTCGAAATGATGCAATCAGAAAGAAAGTTGGTGTAGCTCCGATCGAGGATAAGATGCGAGAAAACCGCTTAAGATGGTTTGAACATTTGCAAAGAAGATCAGTTGATGCACCAGTTAGGAGATGCGAGTGTTGGGATGTTGAGCCGACTAAGAAAGGGCGAGGATGGCCCAAGAAGTGTTGGAAAGAGACCATACAAAGGGATCTTAGTTTTGTGGATATAAGCCCGGGATTGACCCAAGATAGATCTGAATGGAGGCGAAGAATCCATGTAGCTGACCCTACTTAATTGTGGGAAAAGGCTTTGTTGTTGTTGTTGTTGGATAATTTCCACATAGAACCCCTTCAAGAATAATGCGATTTCTCCGCGGATACTTGGAGATAAGGACAGGGCGACTGTATTGTTCCACGTATCAGTCCCAATACCTCATGAGTGAGCTCGTGTCTCCCAGTTCACAAGTGAACCTCTATGATCTCTTTGAGAGATCGTATTACTCATATGTCCTTACATGTACACCAACTCACCGGTGTATAGACCTTGGCTAGGTCATCAACCTATTGGTCTGCCAAATGTACACACTCAGACATATAGCAAGACATCTGTCTCTGGTCAGAGGATGCATGCCTATGCTGTGACAGTATTCAACATAGGTCTTTGGTTATCTCAATCTCATTAAGTCAACCCATTGACTCAACTAATATGACACCTCTGAATCACTATTCCCATGCAGAGGACCTGCATGAAGAGGTCGGTCAGATATCAGTCATATGAGAAAGGATTGCCATCTCCTAGTCAGACTGGAGATCATCACTTAACAATCATTTGATGATGCTTGATGAGTCTTCTATCTAACTCCTTAGATATTCATCCAAGCAATCAGCATCTATGATTCAACCAATGAATCAACAGCTGTATGATCATCAAGTTGGCCATGGTACATAACCCTTATTGTACAGAGAGACCTATTATGCAAATTATTCATTCTTCATTTCAGATTAAGGAATGATTTTCACAATAACATTTATTGCATAATGACTCGTTGTGGGCTCACATGTCCAACAATTATTTCTTATTTTATTTTCTGTGTGTACCTCTCTAGATATTTACGCATGGTTTTTCTCCTATATAAGAGAGCCTTAGGGCTCATGAATAATACAAGTCATTCATTCATCCCAACATGGTATCGGAGCAACGGTCCTAGACCTGGGTTCCTGTATCCCATACCCCCCGCCCCGCGTACCACCTCCACCCCCCTCCGCGCGTGCAGTACTAGACTGGGGTTCCTATATCCCACCCTAACCCTACCCCTACCCCCCGCGTGTCGCTTCTACCCCCTTCCCCTCGCGCGCCACCATGCCTACAGCCATGACGCATGCGCGCCTCGCTCCTGCACATCGAGCCCCCCCTCCAGCGCATGCGCCTTGCTCCCGCGCATCACGCCTTGCCCTCGTGCATCGCATCCCCACACCATGTCTGTGCGCATCAACCCCACGCATCACGCCTTGCTTTAGCGCATGTACCTCGCGCATCTACGCACCAGTAGCGTGCACCCGCGCACACCTGAGCACCAACGCACATTTGCATGCATATGAGTGCATTTAACATGCATCTTTAGTGCATCCGTGCGCATATGTGTGCGTTGCTGCCTTTTGCGCCCGTACGACCTACCCTACAACAACAGGAGATGAGGATGGTTGTATGAGTCTACAAATACAACCAATCCTCTATATGTGATTGTGTAGACTCATTTATAACGGTCTACTCCTCAATTTTATCCCGGATTTCGGCGTTCTTGCTACCATGTCAGAAAACAAGGGTGATGTTTTTTCATCTGGTACCTTTAAGGCCCCGGCTCCCATCGTAAAGATGGATGGGACCAACTATGAGTTGTGGTCCATGCAGTTTCATACCATGATGCATTGCCATAACAAGGCGCACATTCTGACGGATCCAGAGCCGGAGGACAAGACTGGGGCTAATGCTTCTTGGAAGCATGATAATGCCTATGCCATTTGGCTCTCGGGACGCTCACCACAGAGATTGCTAATGATATTGTCAATTAACCCACAACAAAGGCTACGTGGGATATCTTAGCAGGCATGTATGGGCAAGCAAAAAATGAGAGCAAAATTTTACAGATACAGTTTGATATTTTTTCGACCACGCAGAATGGTTGACCTCTTCATGCATACTTCTCGCATCTTAGGTGCATGTTTGAGCATCTGCATAGCTTCATGCTTATTACTACGAGCACTGAGCAACAACAGTCATATCGAAATGCAACTATGAGGGGAGTATTTTTGTCATCTCTAGACTCATGTAGCACGTACTCAACTTCTTACTAGAGAGACGATACCTCTAGTGGAGGAGGTTTACAAGAGACTGAGCAGAATTACTACAACCTCTACTACTGTGGCTCAGACTCCTGTTATGGCAGCCTCTCGTGGCAGAGGGAGTTCTTCGTAGTTCCATGGTAGGGGACCATGTGTTCGAGGAGCAGGTCATCAACGAGGTCCATATTCACATTACCATCATCCTGATCATTCTGAGGAGACGTGTTATCATAAGCACGGCTATCCGGCCTCCGCCCGAGTTGTTGAGCAAACCGAGCCTATTTCTACAAATGTATGCTTTGATGAGATTGTTTCCAAGCTGTGAGAGATGATGACTGCTCCTACTATTTCGCCTGTAGGTTCTTCAGATGTCGCGCATATTGCTAGAGCCTATTCGAGCTTCTCAGGTATTACATATGCCCTTACCAGTAGCAACAGTTCAGATTTGTCTGACTGGATCATGGACTGTAGAGCATCTCATCATATGTATGGCGAACGAGCACAATTTACTTCTTACAGGTCTATCCCTCCGGGTAGATCAGTGGTGATTGCCAATGGGGTTCATCTACCCATTGTTGGATAGGGGGAGATTGTTCTACCTCCCTCGATACGTCTGCAAAATGTCTTACATGCTCTAACATTTCAGATGAATCTTTTGTCTATTAGTCAGATTAAAAAAGAATTACATCGTTGTGCCATATTTAATCCTTCTCTTGTGTTTCAGGACATACTGACGGGCATGGTGATTGGATGTGGCCGTCAACAGAGGGGACTTTACAGACTTGTCCAGCCTCCTTGTGCATGAGCTGCTACTATCTCTTCTGGATATGTCTCCCTGTTTCTATGGCATCTTCGCTTTGGATACCTTCCTCTGCAGAAGTTGTGTCTTGTCCTCCCGCAGATCTCTAATCGTACTAGCTTGGAGTGTGAGGCGTGTCAGCTTGGGAAGCACCATCTTTCCTCTTTTCCAAGTTGTCAGAGTCGTCACAGTAGTCAGTTGTTTGAGTTCTGGGAACCTAATCGTGTTCCAGATCCACTACCCCTCAAGCTAGAGCATACAGTGCTCAACTTGAACAAACAGAAACAAATCACTCAAACTCATAATATAAAACACTACAAACAATATCAACTCAACGCGCAAAACTGTCGGTTGTTGTCGAGGACGTTGTTTCTCATGTCATGCATGTGGGGAAGAACAAACGTGCTGGAGTGTGAGTCAAAATGAATCTCATCGTCGAAGTGCAAGTACTCTGTACTGCGCCTGTCAGAGTCACTGCAACTGAAATGAGTTTCCTCGTCGGAGTACTCTGACCAGCCACATCATGTGGACAACTGGTCCATCTCTGAAAAGACCGAATTGAAAAGGCCGTGGAAACATCCTTGTCACTGTCCACGGTCGCTGGAGAATGGAGTCTGCATAAGTCTTCTCGTCGGAGAACTGTGTCTCTCCCATACTGGTTCAGAGAATGAGATCTCTACTCTGAAGTCACATTGAAACCACATGAAAACCCTAGCCCACATGGCATTGGGAATGAGATCTCTACTCTGGAGTCCCTATCGATCACATGAAAACTCTGACCAAAATATAAGATGGGGACCACGACAAATGATGGCAAACATGTACACATCTGAAAAGCAGTCTCTCTCTGGAGAACTCGAAGAAATTGGGTCACTCAAAAATTGAGTGCTTCGAACTTGGACTCTGAACCAATCCGCAAAGTTTGAAACTGAACTGTAAAGACTGAACAACTGGCCTAAAAATTTGAATCTGACCTGGAATATGAGGAATCCGAATCATGATCGAAAAAATCAACACAATACTCCCCCTTTCTCCCATACTGGTCAGAATAACAAACATCGACCAAGTTGGGAGAAGATAACAAAGATGGAGAAAAACATCACATAAGCCGTCACATTTTTCTCGGCTCTTTCTCAATCAAAAAGATTTTTTTTCAATTTTTTTAAATGTTTTTTCGTGGCTATTTTCCCTCCATTTTTAATAGCCAACTCAAACTTTTTTTCAAATAGGCGTTCATTTTTTTCGGCTTTCCTTTTTTGCAAATATTTTTTTCAAAATTTTTAGCATACAACTTTTCTTTTGCACACGCCTCTTTTTTTTAAAACAAATATTTTTTAAACAGAACACGACCTACTTGGGCCCCCTTTTTATTTAGGGTTCCCATTTGGGAACCCCTTTCTCTCGAAGAATCTCGACCCCCAACAAGGGCTCCTCTCTTGTTGCCGCCCTCGATGGGGCATTTGTTGTCACATGGCACCAAGGGGATCGGAGAGGCATCGATGTGTTTAGGGTTGGAGAAGGGGCGGAGGGAGCCGAAGGGGATGCGGTTGGTGGTGTGTCATGCACCGCCTAGTGTTCCCCATCGAGAATTCTTTTTCTGGAGTCGCCGCCAAGAGGGCCTCCGCCTGGTGAAGGGTGAGGGCTTCGCCGATAGGAGCTCCTCTGCTGGAGATGCCAACGCGAAGGGGTTCTGGTGCGGCATTGCTCAGGAATGAGGGAAAGTGGAGTTCTTGATGCCTGAGGGCCTCCGCCGCCCGTGGGGTTCCTGATGCTCGAGAGCAGGAGCTCCGTCGCCTAGAGATTTTGCAAAGAGGAGACGAAGAATCTCGCGTTGCTAGTGCGAGATGTTACGGCACCATCATCTTGGAAAAGAAGAACTGAAATCTGTCACGGTTCATGGAAGAACCATCTGAATCTTGCAAGGGTGTGCAAATTAGGGTTTCAGCAAAACCCTATTCCTTGGAACTTGGCAACGTCAGACCACATAACAGACACTGAACAATAATTTTTTTCAGACAAATCTCACAGATCCAAGAACATTAACATAAAATAAAATCTTCAAGAACAAATCCAAACTCGAATCTTAAAAATCCAATAACAAAACCTGCTCTAATACCATGTTAGAAAATAAAGAATGCGGAAGCTAATATCAGAAAAAGAATAAACATTGAGGAACGTAGGATTTTACGTGGAAACCCTACTCTGAAGCATTGCTCCTAAAAATGTAAAAGTTGTCATGTAAAACCCTTTATTACAGAGACCATTTGAAAAGAAAAGAGAACGATCATACAAATTAAACAAATCTCAGGAAGAGAAGCGGTAAATCAATTCCTCAAAAGAACCAAATTTCACAAGCATGCCAATAATTTAAAGAATCAATTTTTTTGGTTGACGAAATAATTTCATTGGATAAGAAATTTTTGGACAATCAACTCTCTGGTTTCTCAAGCAGGGTTAGAGGTTGAACATGTTTAAATGATTCACTGCAATATGCCACCTGATGGTTCACCTCTTATCAATATTTTGACAAATGATAACTGAGAGAGTCGATTAGTTATCCTCTAATTTGTCGACTCTTTACTTTGCACTTTCATTCTCAGCAGTTAATAAGTTAACAAAAAAAATAACTTGAATGAACCCACTCAATGGTCTAGAGTAGTACATTGCGTCTACCACTCAAAACACCAGGGTTCAAATCCCAAGAGGGATGCCTAGGACGAAGATTTGTTCTAAAACAGAGTGAATAGTATGTTGGTAGCACTGGGTGTCTATGGAACCGTAAGGGAAACCTGGATTCGAGACTCTTGGATAGGCATCTACAGGAAGTTCATCCAATCATGTCAAAAAAAATGGCTTAAATGGCACTCCTCTCACCAAGTACGGATGTTAGACAACTCTAGTTTATATATCATCCCATCTGATCTGAATAAAAGAAAATTTAGTAAGGAGCATAATGTAACATCATGTGCCTTGACCCATGCCGTTATCGAGGATAACTGCGCTCACAACTTGTTGAGCTCAGGCCCAAACTGGACCTATTGAACACCACCAAAAGTGCTTGATACCAAGTTATGTGGTAGTAGTCCCTACTACTTATAACCAACTCCCATACTTCATAATTACTAGACGTAGCACTATGTTTGGGTTATTTCAAGATCTCCCACTTATGGTCCCAGTATCCTCGAGATTATATGGTTTATCACTTATTCCCATTATTAGTAGTGGTGCTACCTTCCAATCGTATTTCTTTGACAGAAAGCAGCACCTCCTTGGTAGCCCTTTCTAATATTAGATGAAATCCACTTTAATACTGCTTGTAATATCTTGGGCATAGACTCGAGTTGTAAATGAGGAAGACGAGTCATGACAACTTGTCAGATCAGGCCTAATCGAACCCGTTGACAACCACCCAAAATGCATAATCCAAAGTTGTCAAGTAGTCTTATAATCTGCTCTCACACGTTGTGAGTATTAAATGTAACACTATGGTAGGGGCGTTACAATATATGGGAAATTTGAGAATTTTCATTAAATAGAAAATGACCGCAATAATAATAAATATTGTGCAAGTTGTTTGTTATTGTTATTAGGTAACATGTGAATGGGAGTTGAAATGTGTTCTTGCGGAGGTGGGGCAGTACAAATAACAACAAATAGTTATTTCCAAAATGTAACTTCATGGGCGTGGTAACATTTTAACCACGTTAAATAAAGTAATAAATTAAAGGGAAATGAAAGACTTTGGATATCCTAATGTTCAGTTTATAGTTGTGATATCGAAAATTGAATAGTTGTCAAAGGAAGTTGATTATCATGTTGCAGACCTCAAACAGTTGATAATGGAGAGGGCATCGAGCATAAGCATTAACCTGGCGTGGAGAATCATTCCTAGCAATTGTGACTCATGGGGCAAATAAAGGGTTGTGATGGACTGGCCTATGGGAGTCGTCACGACATGGATGTTGTTGATATGGTGGATCCTTAGGACCCAGTGGATGAGAGGTGCAAAGGGATGGCAGGGTAGCCAGAAAAAGACTGATGTAATGGCATAAACGTCGAGGGGTTTAACGACAAGTAGATAGGAGGTCTGCGTTGCTACAATTCCTATGAGGTCATTGAGGCAACACATGGAACAAGTGATTTTTCAAAAAAAAAAGAAGTCCCTGGATAGACCGTATTTGCTATGGAAATTACCAAAAAGCATCATAGACAAAAGAAATTCAATTTTTGGAGACAAAAAGGATGACCACTCGATTACAGTAGACATCCCTAAAAATAGTAACTTAATTCATATGAATGATTGCTAACAAAAATCATTCGTCTGAATGTTTGCTAACAGAATGTGTACCTGATCAAGGGATGCCCGTTCAACACGCATCGACATTCCTAAAGCTCTTTGATCTGCACAATTTAAGCAATTTATAAAACATATCCATAAAAAGATGACCGTATCAAAAATATAAATGCAATGAAAGTTCATACGTTTCTTCCCATTGATGTGATCCAAATAATTAGCTGAATCTTTTACAACACACTCACAGACAGCACAGTAATACCCAGCCTGCGAGCAGCAACAAATTTGATGTAAAAAAAACAAACAAGTGGAAAAAGATCTTAACACTGACATTAAGAACAAAGTCGGTTTCTCTTTTTGGGTTAATTAATTAATTGATAATCTCAAAAGAACGGGCGAACCTCATCCAACTCAGGTTTTCAAACCTTTTTGTCATTATGACATGAAAAGTAGCAGAGTCAGCAGATGGGCAGGGGGTTTTGGAAACCTCAGCGGATGGGCAGGGGGTTTTGGAAACCTTCGCCCTCCTAGCTTCTACAACAGTATACCATAATTCTACATTTGTTTTTTGAGAAAGTAAATGCCGACAACCCTGAGTCTCAACATTTTTATTGTCCTATACTATGTACCCCCCCCCCCCCCCCCCCCCAATTTTTGGCTCCGCCACTGCACACGAAAGACAAGTTTTGAAGAAGCTTCAAAAAAATGCACACATAGTTCCAGGTTAAATTTTTTGATAAAACAAATTAAAGGAGAAATATAAAAAATGTGCACATATGCATGCATATGAAGTTACGTAAGATGAAAATCCTGCTGCCTTTTAAGGAGGTGGTCTGTCATGATCACCAGCTTCATTGCCCTTTATGACCCAAAATAGATGATGAAGTTAACGGTTGCACTCCTCCATCACTACTTCCATGATTTTTTTTGCGCAATAGGGATAAAAATCCCAAGATGTCTTCCATAATCCTGGATTTTCTTCTTTTTTTGAAAGACTTATCCTGGATTTTCCTTATTCCTAGAATAGCTTTTCACATTCTTCATTCCATGACTATTGTGCTTCCCCTTATTTCTCCCCCTTAAACAATGATAATTATTTATCCCCCTTTGGGTGTCCACCTTTACGGTTCGACACCCTTTTTTCCCTCAAAAAATTATTTATCCCCCCTTCACACTATCGATTCTACAATAACTATTTCTTGGTCTATAATAACTATGACTTACCCAACATTTCCAAAACAACAACAAAGAAACAAGAAATATGAAAACTTACGCTCATCGCACATTCATCCCACCAAAACAAATCTCTCGAAGAAACGAGAACGGGAATAAATCTCCGTAATCTTTATCCCACCTCTTAATTCCACCACCTTATTCCCCACAGAAAGTGACTACACAACAGAAATCGACATGTGGATGAACATTGAAAAGCCATTTCCTGAAGAATCAAGGGCAACAAAGAGGCTAAGAGGAGGCCATTGGAAGTGGAAAATGGATAGAAACAATCAAACAAATCTAAGAAATGCCAGAGAAGCCACATCGTCAGCTGCGAAAATCTTAGATAAAACAGATTCAAAGAGGATTGACAAAGGCTGAGAGGAGGTAGAAGTCAAAGAACAAGGTCCAACTTGGAAATGGACAGATACCAAGTGGCATTTAAACCAACGACAGCAGCAACTGACAAGTCAAGTCTGACTAGAGCCCTCATAGGCTAGGCCAGTGAAAAACCAGCTACACTGATTGACCACAGGGCACTAGAGGCTGGTGAAAGACAGCAGGGACCACTACGAGAGGATGTCGGAGGATGAAAGCTAGTGATGATGAAGGGCATGGAAGGGATACGACCGAAACAAGTTGTAAATGCATGAGGGCGAGAGAACTCAAGGGCAATGGAATCCATCCTCCAATGGCTGCACATAGTGCACAAAGTTAGCTTCTTTAAATAGTTAAAACTTAAAAGCATTAATGAAGTGCCCAAAGTGCAAGATACTCAAAATGATTTTTTTCCACAAACTCATAGCTATTTAAAAGGCATAAGAATGTATATCGGTTAATCTTGTTGATGCCAAGTATTAAGTGTGTGTGTGTGTGCACGTGCATCTAAGTAAACCCATGCATCTTGGAAAGTCATCCTTGGCTTTTTCAAAAAGAAGTAAATCCACGCATCTAGATTATTTAAAAAAAACCATATTCATGTTCATTGTAACAAAATAGCATGAAACATAAAAAAGGTAGTTTACTTAATTGATGAAAACAAAGAAAAGGGATAGGAAAGCTTATAACTGAAGTGGCAACATCCTACGTGATATTTTACCGCACTTTTTTTTTCATTGCTACCTTAGTAAAATACATGTTTTTTTAAAACCAACAAAGGGGGAAACACTCAACGGTACATGTTTTAAAAAGAATTGTCTGCTTTAATAAGAATGGACGAAAATGTAGGTGCAATTTACAATTCCACAAGGACACACCTGTTGACTTAGAGGTGCTATGGGTGTCACCACCTGCAAACATGATAGAAGAATATCAGGACCTGTAAAATTAGTGTTGAGATGGGAAAACAAACACAAGATATAGCAACATCCAAAAAAATATATTATCTATCATCTATGACAAACAATTTCAAAGAAGGTAAATATTACCAAATGCTTGGCAATAACTCTTCCAGAATTTAAAGTGAAATAGTGATTCCATGACTCGTATACATTGGAGCCTCATCGAAAGTTTTCCATGACTTACGCAAGTGTTGTGCCTTTCTTGAGATGAGGTGATGAATCAAATACTGAAGCGCAGTAGAGTTTTGTCTTTATCCCATAGCTAAATAAATCCATCAATACAAGCGTTTGTAGTAAACCAAAACTTCAAGTTAGTAGCACTGCATCGATACTATCGAGGTTGGGAAAAGGGCTACTAGTGGAAGTCCAATGGATATATTGAAACAATTCAGCTATTTTAAATCTTATCTATCTAATTTTGTTTGAACAGGGGAGAATTGCAATAAGCAACTTAATTCCAATATGTTTCCGAATCATCATCATCCTACTTACATTGGATAGGGAAGGGAGGGGAAATCGAGATTTGAGAAATTGAAGTATGGCTAACCAGAATGGATGCCATCCAAATTTTATTAGAACAAAGTACAAACAAGCGTACAACTCCTGTACACCTATACTTACATCCTGACTAACAACACCAGGATACCTAATATGCATTCGAGGCATTCACGCTGCACATGACATATTCCACGGGGTAACATGCTCCCCTGATAAATATACAGTATCCTTCCTCAAAAGGAGCATTGCGTAAAGTACCAAGAAACTCCAGCATATAAGCATTCATATTTCCGTAAAAACTGCACATAATATACACATTGTTTTTTATTAAAAAATAAAAGCAAAACAAAATTCATTGTTATCAATTCATATACTATTAGAAAACAAGAACTTTGTGTAACAATGAATAATAAGTACATAGTCGAAAAATGCCACCAAGTTACCACGAAAAGAGGGAGAAAATTCACTGTTGAAAAAATAAAGGTATGTTGATTACCAATCCAAAATTCAATAATATTACAGAAGGAAAAAGTTTGGTACCTGGGTTTTTCCCAACCTTGAGTCAAGATCTACTTCATAGTCCCGGTGTTTCAAAGGCTTGCGAGGAACAACAGGGCCTTTTGCTAATAATAAAAACAACAGAATTACTAAAAAGAACTAGGATAATATCAAACCTGACATATACATTCCATATGTCAAGAAAAGATAATGCGAGCAACTTCTTCAAGCTAACCTTTAGCAGCGAGTTGCTCCTCTTCCTAAAAGCATCACCACACAAGTACAGCATGAAAACCTTCTACCAGCAATGAAACATATGATCAGGCTAATAAGAAAAACATCAAATTTCAAAACAAACCTGCCTTTCTCGCTCCCGAGCTCGTTCCAGATACTCCTCCCGATCGAATTTCCTCCTAAAGGTGTTGTCTACTCCAACCGGCTGGAAAAAACAGGCAATCAGACAACCATTTCATAATTCACCGTCTCAATTCTCAAGAGCTTGCAAAGTACCGAAATGAACCATGTTTCCAAGTGACCAAAGAAACTCACAGTACTGCCAGGCTGCGCCATTAGAAGCTATGAGACCCTGCACTCGCAATGCAGTTTCTATGGAAATATCACAGCAACCAACTGCACCAGCTTGGAATTTGATGGATCCAAATGGTAAGCACTATTCGTTCAGCCTAACAATCCAATGCGAATACCTGGTATGTGGGCAAATACTCCAGGCTTATACAAGCAGTATGCAGTTTCACAATCTTTCAAATAAAAACAAGACAACAAAAGTGGTAGATTCTGATAAAATCTACTTTTGCTATAATTCAAGTAATACAGAGGATAATAGTGAATAAGCAATATGCAGGAGCATATACGGGGGCATATGTGGTTTTCTAATTGTTAATTATAAATAAATAAATATCGACAATAACATAAACATTCAACCACCAATTGTGACGTAGATGCCATTAATTGCCTAAATATTCAACCACAAAGAATACATTTAGCCAACAAAAAAAACTAAAAGCATCCTAACCATATTTTCACAATATAGTAGAAAAAAACTAGGATTGTGCACATAAAAAATCAAACTGAATTACAAACTGTATTTTTTAAATCCATGATTTAATTGCATCTTTAATTTTTTTTTAAATCGATATTTCCAATTCAGAATCCAAACACCATTTCATTCGATATTACAAACCATAATAAAATACAATGATGGAATATTTGAACTCAGCAATAGTAATCACAATGTAAAAAATTGAACTTACAGCAAACGATTTGCGGAAAATACTGCTGTAGCAGAAATCACAATGCACCAGCGGCTATCCCTTATTAAAAAATAACCTTAAAATGGATTTCGAAGGTCGTTTGCAACATATAGGAGAGGGTTGGAGGCAAAGACGAAATGAAATGGCAGCGGTAGCAAGCAACAAGGGAGGCGGAGACGGAGACGGAGGCGAGCAGCAACAATACAGGTGGAGACGAGCAGCATTCAACAACGGAGGCGGGGGAGGAGGCGAGCAATGCCAACCAGCCAGATCGGCCGGATAGCAGCGAGCGGAGGGGTCGGGGGCGACGGCGAGGGATTCAGTGATACAGTAACGGCGACAGAACGAGATAAGCGGAGCCATTCTCCGATGAATCGGATCCATCCGGATCCGATATCTTTCTTTGGACGCATAGTACCGTTTACACGGCCCGTATATGCGGCTTGCAAGGGACCGACTAAGGAAGGGATGAAAACGAATACAAATAGGGCTCATTTGGATCGTGGGTTCGACCCGAGTTAATGGATAACCCGGACATAATAGGATGTTTGGGTGTCAGGGTGTTCGGGTTGCACTGCGAAGGACTCGATTTTAGTTGTCGATGCAAGTTGGCATTATAATGGCATTAAATAAGGAATCATCACATCAACTTTCCCTTCATCAAGCGGAGAAAGTGGAGATTCCTAGTCATTGAGAATCTGCAGCATTGTAGTCCACCTTCATCCATGCCCGATCTTTGCTTTCCCATCCCCATCTACAGGAGATTGTTCACATTGTACAGCTTTAGGCTATGTGATTCATTTGCATCTCATCCCAACATTTGATCTTGACTAGTAGATGGAAAGCTTGCTGGAGGCATGCCCATGCCGTACTCTTTGCAACCACTTCCCATCTCTGTAAACTCCACAGAGCACGAGGATGGAAGGGCATGCATCCTCGCGTGAGTCGATCACTCCTGCCCGCTTCCCTATGCCCTTGAGGGGTGGAAGGAGAATATCGAAAGTACTTGATGATATCTTTGTTTATAAATTATGTGCAACGATGATCGTTTCCTTGCACGCGCTTGTTCAGATCGGGATTTCAATTGGAGCCAAGGAATTGCAGGAGATTCGGAAGAGCTTGAAGCTGCTTCTTAGAAGGTACGTCTTGTTTCTTGTATCTCCAGTTTTGGGTCTCTGATTGAACGTAGATTTCAGATGTACATCTCCCTTACAATGACCCAAACATTCCTTATCTGGGAATCCATCCAAGTTTTCCATCCTCCTTCTCGCACAGACGTACTGTAATTTCTGCAGTAATCTATATACTGGGATGCTCATAGGTTGAACACCATATATGTATACAGTGTTTGCTACAATCCACCATAAAAGTGAGCCAAGAAATCGTGAGAATGCAGACATGGGATTATTGTGGTTATTTCCAGAATAAAAACCTCGAGCTTGAAAATCTGATTCATAGCATGGTACCAACCAACTCACTTATACTTGTATAAAAATGTTTTGTTAGGATGGAGCTTTCCTTTATGGACCATTTGTTGTAGATACAGCAAATGTTCCTTTGTAAATAGAAATGAGACTTTGCAACACCTTTGAGATTTTTCACACACATACATTTGATCAGTATCTCACATATCATTGTAAATATATTCTGATTCAGAGGAAGGGTACTTACACATAAATTTTTATGTGAGTGCCTCTTCATAGAGTTTATTTTATGCATAGCTAAAGCATATTGATGGTTAATTATATGGCTCTACTTGAAATGGCCTTTTGATGCACAATTGAATGTTAAATTGGATATTGAATAGTTCCTGTTTGTGGCATACCTTGGACTATGTTATGTTCTCTACAGTTTAATATTAAAATTTCCTATAAGTGGGAGGATGCAATTGGTGGATATCGGATTTTCAAGAGAATATGGGGGACAGGGATTTTCAAGAGAATATGGGGGACAAGGTGTTACGAAATGGATCTTGTTGATGGATGCTTGAGTCACCTAGTTACTTAATATATATATATATATATTTATATATATATATATATATATTCATTGATTGATTATTTCTATTTGTGGTTTATTTCTGGATACCATGATTTGGAGTATTATCTTCTTTCATGGGATCGTGGTAACATGATCTGATTCCACAATGTTGTTGGACATGTGAGCCCACGACGAGCCATTATGCAATAAATGTTATTGCAAATATCATTCCATGATCTGAAATGAAGAATAACTAATTTGCATAATAAGTTCCTTAGTACAATTAGGGTTATGTACCATGGCTATCTTAATGATCATACAACTGTTGATTCAATTATTGAATAATAGAGGTTGATGCTTGGAGAAATATCTAATGAGTTAGATTAAGGACTCATTATGCACCATCAAATGATTGGTAAGAGTTGATCTCCAGCCTGAGTAGGAGATGGCAATCCTTTCATATTTGGTTGATATCTAAGCAATCTCTTGATGCATGTCCTCCGCATAGCTTTAGAGATTTAGAGGTGTTAGATTAGTTAGGTCAAAGAGTTGACTTAACGAGATCGAGATAACCAAAGTCATATGTCGTATGCTGTCACGATATAGGCACGCATCCTCTGATCAGAAACATATGTGTTATTGTATGTCTGAGTATGTACATTTGGCGGACCAATAGGTTGATGACCTAACCAAGGTTTATACATCGACGCGCTGGTGTGCATGCAAAGGCATATGAGTAATACGATCTCTCAAAGGGATCATACATGTTCATTACTGAAGCGGAAGACATGAGCTCACTCATGAGATATTGGGAAGAATCAAATTCCGTGCACGATCGTCTCGCTTTGTAAGTTTGACTGAATTTGTACGTTTGATATATACTTTTGGAAAGTATATGATCAACACCTGGGTATGATATATGCTTTTGGAAAGTAAACGATCGATAACAACTCCCAATGATCAAATGAGAAACTTAATTATAGAACCCTGAAGGAGACAGTCCAAAAGAGATCTAAAACTTCGGGTTTAATCTGGGTCTTCCAGTATGCATGACGTACAGGTATTGGGAATACATGAGGGTGATGTAATCATAAACGATTGTATAACCATGACGCTTCCATTCCGAGGGAGTGATGAAACATGTCTGGATTTTAGTGACTCCTCTCATAGAGAAGTGATCTGATCTTAATCCAAATGTTGGATCTTGTTCTGAATGTGATTCATATGCAATGAGAAGATTAGATCTACGGTCTTGATTTAATCAAGCATCTATGTGAGGTCCTCAAGATCTGGATTTTAGATTTGATCTCAATATCCAAGCCACTATACGTGGAACAATACAATCGCTCTATCCTTATCCCCAAAGTTCCGTGGAGAAAGCGCATCATCCTTGAAAGAGTTCAAGGATAATTTCAATGTTGATATGTGTAGAGGCGTATTTTCGTGGATTTATGTACCTGATTTTTACGTCGGATAGTCGTTACGAACCCGCAAAAATACACTACGAACAAAAAAATTACCGGACTTAGCTATATTACGCACAAGGCAAAATATAAGATAAGTCATGGTCGAATCCATAGGGACAGGAAGATTCTGCACTTTATTTTGCAAGTAAAAATACTTTTATAAATTGAAGAGTTTATTGAAAATTATTTGGATAATAAAAATTGAAATGAACGTTGGAAAAGACAACAGTGCAGGTCGACAAGTGATGATTACTTCCCTTCTATGCGACAACCTCTATTTGGACTCGTACGCGTTAACTTTTTCACGAAATTGGATATCCTGGCGAGGTGAGTTGGATGTGATCACAACCACGAATCAAGCTTGGACCTCGTGTCACATCCCAGTTCTCCAAGAGTCGAGGATAATCACCGTTAGATACGGATCGTCGTGATAGTCTTGATGAAACTGCATAAAAGAGAAGATAACAAAATAAGACAGATATAAAAATATAAAGTAACAAATAAAAGTGAGATAAAATATGATGGTCGGCGGATCGGGAGGAAGCCTCTGGAGTCGGATTCGCAGAGGGTCCGAGGAAATGATGGTTGGCGGATATCTATGGTGTTGGATGATTTTTAGCGGCACTCGAGGTGGAGCCCCAGGAGTCAGATTCACTGGGGGGGCGAATGCACAAGTTGACGAAACCACTTCAATTCTTTCGTCAACAATTAAGATGGATTATAGGAATAAATGGGGTGATTATGAGGAGAGGGAAAGCTAGAGGCTAAGAATGGGAGAAGTGTTAGACACCAATTGTTCAATCCTTCCCCTTTGCCTCCCCTCCCTTTTATACACATTTGTGTAGTCATTTCCACCAAGGGATGCATCTTCTCAATTTTAACATAAGCACCTCTTCATATTGGTATTGCGCCTCTTGATATAAGCACCAACTAACTTGGCACCTCCTCATATTGGCATTGCACCTCTTCATAAAAGCAACAACTAATTTGGCACTTCTTCATATTGGCATTGCACCTCTTGATAAAAACACCAACTAACTTGGCAACTCTTCATATTAGCATTGCATCTCTTCATAAAAGCAACAACTAATTTGGCACATCTTCATATTGGCATTTCTTCATCAAGGCATCTCATGCCTTTTTACATTAATGTATTAGTGGTCTCTTTTCTAATTCCCCACTAACGTTGCTCCTTTCATCATTTCTATTTTTTATATCATTATGAAAATAACAATAAAAATATGGTGCCATCATTTTTTGACAACGTTAGCTATTCCAATAAATTTTAGCTCATGGTGCAAGTTCACCATATAATAATTGCTAATATATTAATTGAGAGTCAAGCTTCAAGGTAATGCTAAAAATTACTTGAGGCAAGGAACACAAAAGAGGTTGGTAATAAAATAAATAATCATCTGGAAAAAGGAAGGAATATAAGATAATTAATTTGAAAATCATCACATCTTAAAACTATTGCTAGATGCTGAAAGAGGGAGAAAGGGTTAATGTATGTTGCTTAAGAGAGTCATGAAATACAGATAATGCACTTCCCTTGATTTATTTTATGGCATAAAATATGTGTTAAGTTTGTGGACTGGTGTGATAATGACTCAATAATGTAATGAATCAAAGATTCATCAATATGTGTATCTGAGCATTGAGAAATTGATAATTAAATGTGATTGAATAATATGAATTTGATTCATATTATAAGGAGCGTTATTTGAGATAATTAAATGCGATTTAATTATTAAAGATGTGAATAATGTGAATGTGAATCATATTATTTGGGCACATGAGAATAGAAATACAAGATGATTAAATGTGATTTAATTATCATGGATATGAATAATATGGATAGTACTATCCATATTGATCAAGTATATTATAAATGAGACTTATAATATATTAGAGAGAGCATATTATGATTTATATTTTGTTAATTAATTATTGATGTGAATTGGATTCATGTGGGATGATTAATTGAAAATATAATCTACATTTTATTTTGGATGTGAATATGATTCATATTTTTCCAATGGCATGATCGTAAATTTCACAAGATAATTATGAATTATTTTTGTGAAATGATTTACAACAATTGTTGTTGTAAATCTTGGAGATATCATGAGATAATGAGATCTCATGAGATAATGATATCTCATGAGATGATTGGTAGCCGTCCCTCCTTTTTAGGGATATGGTTTATCTCCTCATAATTTCCAATGATAACTAACTGATTTGATTTGAATTTAAATATATTGATTTATATATTTTAATTTAATTTTAAATTAACTATTGTTGTATTTTCACAACAAAATCATGACCATTGAAAGAAATACAAATCAATCTCACCCATTGATTGTGCGACATGGACTCCCAAAATCCTATATATAAGAAGAGGCATCCCTTGCTCTTCAAGTTACACGATAACGACATATGCTCTCTCCCTCTCCCTCTCTCTCTACACGTCGTCTCTTTCCCCCTCTCTCATAGTGGTCGTCCATCATGGAGCCCTTGTGAGAGTCGTCGTCGCAACAACATCGTTGTTATGCTGCCGAATCATCTACTAGTGGATCTTCATCTCTTTCGTTGTGTCTTGGTTGTGAAGAAGATGTTGGATCTCGTGTGATGAGATCAGGAGATCCACCGCTTGGATCATCAACATGGATTGTGAGGAGCATGCATCTCATCAACGCGCTCGCAAGCGTCTCCTTCGTTAGATCGGACCTGAGGCAGGAGGTCTCTTGGTTTAGATACTCGGTCGCAACCACGCTTCAAGAGATAACCCTTACCTATTTGTGGTTTAGATGAAACGATTCAAGAAGTGGTCTTTGATCATGTGGTTTCATCATTTTATTTTTTTTTAAAATTATGTTGTCCAGAGCAACTAGTGAGTCTAGTCGCTCCCGGTCACATTCGATGTGATCCTCACTCTTCCGTGATGCGCTTGAGGATTTTCCCATATCCTTCAAATATTATGTATTTGTTGTCATGTGCTAAGTCAGGCCAATAGTATTATTTTGTTAACTTTGATGCCCATATTTTCCTAAAGTCCCCTGTATAAAGCATCTTGCATCATACTTGGTGAGAAACATGATTTTAAAGCACATTTTATGTTTGCGTAGAGGGAACATAGAAAGAGAGTGATGAACAGACCACCTGAGGTCCCTATATTAGGCTTGTCACACGTTGCACAGTGGAACTCTACAGTGGATAGGATTTTCATTGATGTAATGTTTGAACATGAGACATCATGGGTTGAGAGCACGTTTACAGTCCCTGGATGGCATTTGATTGTAAGGAGATTCAATGAAGTGAGCTGCCTTAGCTACATGAAGGTTTAACTCCAACATCGATGGAAAAACATGAAGAAAGACTATGCCTCATATCTCTACCTCAACAACAAGTATGGATGGGGATGAGATAACATCTACAATAGGCCTATTCCTCCATCATAGGATGTTGGTTTGAGGTATTATCTTATTTTTATCTTGTTGTGAGTTTTTCAAACCTATTATGGCTTATTCAAGCCCCTTACAGCTTGCAGATCGACATCGCAAATATCGCAATAAGCTCTTTTCTGTACTTTGGTGATATTCAGAGGTTTCTGTCAAAGGACATCGCTACTGGAGTGCATGCGACCTCCACGCGACCAGCAAGGGACAAGCAACCGATGGGGCCATCAAGTTCACGACAAGCAGCGAGACAAAGTGAACTGAATTTCATTGAATATCTTAATGATTGTATGATAGATCCACTGGAGGATGCGGCTGATAGCAACAAGATGACTCCTACGCTTGAAAGAGATACCAGTGGTCAACGAACAAATAGCAAAAAAATCAAGGAGTGGAGGGTCGATGACTGCATCATGGCATGAATTGATAGAGAAGTTTCTGAGCACTCTGCCAAAAAAGTTAGCTGAGGGGAGACATGATCCTGATGAATTGGCAAATGCAACATGCGAGTGGTAGAAATGTTTTCTACCATGTCAAGTGACCCTGATAAGCTGAATGCTTGGATCGAGAGGACCATTCATCATTAACGGATATCATTCCAAGTAGAATTTAGTCACTTCGCCAAATGTTGTTAGACAGTGTTCAAAACTGCTTCGAATATTTGTTTTCTTAGGTCAATTTCGTTACTCTATCGCACAAACTTTATTGCATTTTGTTGCTACGTATGGTTTTGTTAATATGTAGGATTTAGGCTCAGCATCAAAACAAGCTACGACAAACAAAAGTAAAGGTTCATGTGCATATTTCTTGTCGAATTACTTAACTATGTTTCTTACAGGATGTGATCTTCTGAAAACCTCCAGCTTGTGCTTATCTATTTCTTTATGACATGCTTTATCCATTAGTTTCATTTGTGCATGGTAGCTTTACTTATGTGCATATTACTTGTCGGATTAGTTTTCCTGCAGGATGGGGTCATGTGAAGGCCTACATCTGCCATTTATCTTATCTTTTATGACATATTTTATGTATTAGTCCAATGCGTACACAATGATTGTCTCTTCTAATTAAACCAAGTAGTTGCATTGCTTAGGATAATTCCTGATTGGGCATAAGTGCATTGTTAGGGATGGCCTTTCGTAGCTACAATCCATTTAAGGATGTTAGGGATCAAGCCATGATAGCCTACACTGGAGTAGTGGTGCTATTGCGATAGAGGAGTGGGAGTCGACAGGTGATGAGCTCAAAACTTACCTCTTTAATAATCGATAATTGTAATATAGGAGACGATCTTCGATTCAGCAAAAACCACAATCTTTGAATGTTGTGAAATAATTTTTACTTGGTAAGTCTACCAAGTTCTAACACAGGAAACGGTGATTTTTAGTTGTGTGATCTTAAGTTAATTTAAAATAATTAATTAAATTCTAGATTAAACTCTGTGTCAGGAAAATAAAATGCAATGAAATGAGATACAATGCGAATAAAAAGAGAGGATGCACATAGAATTTACGATTTTATACAGTTTGAATCCTCAAATAAATTGATCAATTAATCCTTAAAAACTTTCACAAATCAAGTAATTTCAAAAAAATATTTATCGAGATAAAATTCAAGCTACATGGTATAAGATCAATCATTGGCTAAATAACCTTGTAAATAAAGAGATCAACGATAATTTTCAAGGAGATCCGACCCCTAAATTTTCCTATGATTTAATCCTCAAAGAGTGATCGATAATAACAAGGAAATAACTCAATTATTTATCCTCGAACATGCCCCTGCAATAAATCAATTTCCCCTCAAATTAATTAGTACAAAATGTCAAACTGAGCCTGCATAAGATCAAATAAATCCTCAAATTGAAGCACGTTTGATCTGTCCACAAATAATATAAAATAGAAGAGTGAGTAATAAGCTTTAAAATGACATATTATATCCTAAAATCGGAGTTCGAATGTAAAAGATACGCTCAAATGAAATTGCATGAACTAAAATGTAATAAAAATAATTATTTCTCCTTCAAACGGGCCCCTAAGAAACTTATCTGCAATTTCTGAAAGTCACTAGGGCCTTTAGTGTAAATTACCCAAGCGTGGGTATTTTAGTAATTTACAGAAGGTGGCAGGGCTACTCTGTAATTTTACCAAGGGTTGTTGCCCCCACGCACGTGTCCAGCACGTGCTCTTGGTTAGTAGGGGCAAATGCAAAATTAGCTAGAAAGTGAAGTGTGCAAGTGCAAATTCATCCCATCACACGTGCACCTTATGCGCTAAGAGGTACAGATAGTCCTTGGTAGAGGCTCGAATTCCCAAGTAGAGGTTTGGGCATCCGAAGCACCACGTGGCAGATGCACATGCTTCGGGAGCCCAAGGTTGAGGTGTGGTGGTTGTGGAGGTTTGGATAGAGACTCGATGTTCCCTAAACTTGTGGCTTGGAAGGGAGGAAACCTCATGGCAGTTGGATCAAAGCCTTGCCTTGATTCAACAGCGGTGATCAGGTGACAAAGCGGAGTGCATCAAGCTGTGCGGTCGACGGAAGGTGCTGAGACCTCGGTCGACACACAACCAAGGTGGAGCCAAGGCAGTAGGGGTGAAGGCTGAGCTACTCCCTCGACTGACACATAGCGTGAGGAGCGACGACTTTAGAGGAGAATAGTGGAGCCTCCGCGGTGGCTGCTGTAAGGGCAGAGCGACTGTATCCGGGTCAAAGGAGATGGCAGAGGAGGTGAGGCCGTGATCGAAGGCGAAGCGTGAGGGTGGCAGGTGCTGGATGTTCGACGTGGAGTGCAGCTATGAACGACCAAAGGCGGAGGTGTGCTCGGTGGTGAGGGGCAAGCGACGGAGCGTATTGGTAGAGAATCGAAGGTGACGATGGTGATCGACGACGTGGTGAAGCAGAAAGGCAGGGAAGTTGTGTTGTTGAGGGAAATTGAGCGAGCGACATGAAGGAGACCGGGGGAAGGTGAAGTGAAGGTGAAGAGGATGTCCCCTGGGAGCGAGATTGGAGAAAAGCTCGGAGTTCTTGCTCGAGCCGCTCGGCGAGGCGGCAAGCTAAGCAACTCGATGAGGCTGCAGTAGCTTGAAGTTATGGATCATGCCGCGAGAAGGAGCACCAGGTCGCTGTCAACGACTGTGCAGGGGGTAAGGGCGGATCCTTGGACTGAAGGACATTGCAGATTTTATAGCAGAGGAGGAATGGTATGGGATCAGTAGCGCAACGACCACTCATGGCGACGAGGGAAATCATAACGACCGTCTGTGGAGATGGTGTAATGGTGGGGTAGGGGGGGGGGGGGTTACGAGAGGAACGGCTGGCGGCCACAACGACCGAAGGAGGAAGAAGAGCCATGCACGTGCACAGCATGTGCTGCTTGGGAAAGGAGGGTCGTGTGTGAGGCATGTGACTAGAGCTGAGAGAGGAGGCGGGTCACGTGAGATGCACGTGACCCAGGAAAAGGGTAGAGAGGGGGTGCCACGTGGCATGCCCAAGGGGTGCCGCATGGCACCCCAAAAAATTTCAAATTTAAAAGAGGAAGAAAATAGAAAAGAAATACAAGAAGACCTTTGATAAAAAAATTTCCTTCAGGAAAATTGTTCATCTCAATGAGACTACAACTTTCATGAAGGGATCGAGAGTAAAAGAGGACATCTGTATAAAGTGGTATTTTTAGTGGTCTCCACGTGTGTAGAAACCCAATTTTTAGGGGTTTTGTAATTTTTTGGTGGTTTTAAAAGAGGATAAAAAATATAGAAAAAAACTGTGATAAAATACAAGATACTTAATTACACATTAATATATTTTTTGGACTTTTAGTAAATAAGAAAATAGGGAAATAAGATAGGAGTACGGAATATAAGATTTTTGACAGACTCACAAAGGACACTCGGACACAATCAGTTTTTCTGATTTTAGTCTTTATCTAAATATAGAATTTTATGTCACTTGATAAGGCTTTCATCAAAGAACACAAATGAAGAAGAAATAAAATTAAAAGGGTTAATTATATACACAAAATCTTAGGTCAAAAATAATAAAAAGATAAAACGCGCAAAAGAGGTCCAAAACTCAATTATCACATATGAGCTCCGAATTTTATGAAATTTGTCTTGTTTTGAAGGTATTTGAAAATGGAGTACTTTAAAAGCGAGTAGACCAAAATCAGACATTGTATGAGAATATATGTGCGTTTTAGTCCGTAGATGTGAAATTAGGTTTGGATTTATTTGACACTTATTTGAGTTAGCATTTTTTGTATGTTTTATTCTTGTTAGTAATATCTACACAATAGAGGTGATTTTAGGTCAATCAGAGTAAGAATGAAATAATTAAAAATAGTGGAAGTTAGCATCTTATTAGGTCAATTAGACAATATGCAATTATGCATGATGGAATGCGAATATTACTTACACATTCATGAATGACAATGATGCTATATTATTATTAAATACATTTGGATTTTGGGGAACATATCTTACTTGAATAATTTTAGCATGTTGAATCTGATACTCATCAACAGGCAGACGAGTTCCCCGACCCTTGCTTAGGTCTCTCAACGATCGATAATGGGTTAAGGAGATGCTTGCAGATTATGACGATAGAGCATTTCAGAATTTCCGAATGAGACCACCCATGCTGAGGAGGTTCATCGGTTTCCTATCGGAACATGGGTTAACGCAGACGAGATACATGGATGTGGATGAGCAAGTTTGTATCTTTCTAAATGCATTCACCTTTGGCCATTCTAATAGAATCATCCAGGAATCCTTTCAGCATGGTGTAGAGACTATATCATGTCACATAAAAAGAGTTCTCATGAAGATATTGGCATTGGAGCAGGAGTATATCCGACTAGCTTCACCCGTGACTCCAGAGAAAATCATCTCAGACCCCCGATACTACATGTACTTCAAAGTAAATTCTTGAATGTAAAAGACTTTGCTTCTGATAACCTACTCCTTCTCTCATTTTCCCTCTTTGGCACAAGTAGTAATAGGAGCGATAGATGGGACATACATTCCAGCTCATGTTGATCTTGAAGAAGAAGGAGCATATCATTGCAGGAAACTATTTCTGGCACAAAATGTTATGGTTGTCATTGACTTCAACCAATGTTTTATATACATTGTTACCAGTTGGAAGGGTTCCTTTGTGGATATGGCCGTGCTTCGTGATTCTGTCGAGAGTAGCTCTTTTGTTGTCCCTCAGGGCTGCAATATTTAGTAGATTATGGTTATTCGAATATGGGCACATTCATTGCCCCATACAGAGGTGCCCTATATCATCTTCCTGCTTGGAGGGCACATGGTTGTTAGTATGAAAATCATAAGGACCTATTTAATCATCGCAGCGTTAGTTTGCGCAATGTAGTGGAGTGCACCTTCGGTGTATGGCAGAGTAGGTTCCACTGCTTGCGAGATATGGCATCATACTCATTTGACATACAAAGGGATGTGGTTAGAGACATTTGCATCATTCACAACTTTATATATTTGAAAGGCGGAGATTCTATATCCGATAATGATGAAGAGGGCATCTTTCCCGGGGAGGTCGATGAAGACCAACATCGTATTGTTGGCATCCTTTGTGATGATATTCATCGAGGTAAGGTACCGCGAGACAAAATCTCTCAAGCAATGTGGAATAATAGATGAAGGAGACAATCACAGTGCATACCTTTCAATTTGTGTTTCCATCGTTATTCCATATCGTAATGTGGATGGTCATGTTCTACTTGCGATGTTTGAATATGAGACCAACCAGATTTCACACCCAGTTGACCGAGGTCCTAAGGTTCTCGAACCTACGTTCAGACCGCCTTCTCGATTTTTCCTTGACGATACACTCCTCCTTTCGGGATGATTCCTTCTGCAAAATTTTTCCTCGATCCATGTTCATACACGCCGGGTGATTACCTTGTGGTGTGGATCACTAAGTTGAGCTGACTCCCTCGATCTTCTCATCATCTAGTCAACCTGTACAAAAGCCAACCTGATCTTTCCTCTCATTTTGAACCTCCTTTGACCAAGCTTTGGCCTTCTCCCTGCACTTGCCCCTCTCTCTTCCACGCATCAAATTGTTCTTTACTTGTCGACATTATTATTTGCCTATGCAATCCATTTTTTTATATCATAGAAAATCAAGAATGGAGTCAATCAAAAGATGTCGATGTGGATACCCATCAGTTCTCAAGTACGAAGATGGGAACCAGTATCCGGTGAGATGGCTTTTCTATGTGTGCTCAACGAATCGATGCGATCATCATCAACCGTATGTGTGCACCAAGGACAATGGAAAATCTTGCAGATGATTTTTTCTTTTTGGCTCAACGATTATGGGAAAAGGAGCAGGAAAATAGGGACCTTCGTCGAAAGCTTGAAAATACCTTGAAAGAGATACACGAAAAAGATAATGAATTGACGTGTCTCTACTCGGAGCTTGAAAATGCAGGGGGCACCTGATCTTCCTTGGAGGAGACGATTGAGTCATTGCGACTGCAAATATGAGATGCAGGACTTGAGGTGGTGGAAGGTTGCACGATTGATAAGCACGAGATATGACTTTAGTTTTTTTTGTACTCTTAATTAGATAATGTAATCATGGTATGGTGGGGACTATTCCTGAGAGGATTGGTTGTTTTTATCTTATGGAAAAATAGTTCGTGTTTGTGTGTCATCACATTGTAATGCATTTCCTACTCAAATGCATCGTAATCTATACATATTGCAATTGTGCTAAATATGGGGTTGTTGGTGGTGCATGGGGAAAAAGTTTTAGATGCCACCTTTCCAACCGTAAATTTAGTTACGCGTTCAAGATTTCAAATAAAATAGATGCACATTGTAAACAAGATTCTAATAATGATAGTCTGCCATCATTTTATATAATATATTTTGTTATCGTAAATAGATTATATGGTGTGAACTTTAAATTCTCAGAGATGAAAATAATGTGAGAAAAAAGGTATGCTAAACAAATTAAATAATGTTTTCCCAATAGTCATAACCCAATCATAATCACAATAACTACAATCAATCATCACATTAATAATATCACATCCACTCCAACCAACCCACCTTCTATTCAAACACCTACTATTTAAATCAGGTTATCCATCTTACCATCCCTCTGAAAGGTGGGATACGCCATCCCACCCCACCCATCAACCAAACAAGCCCACAGTGGGAGGCGGGTGGGACGAGTGTGAGGTGGAATGGGCAAGGGAGGAGGAGAAGGGGTGACTATGGAGGTGGTTGGGCGACTGGAAGTGGGAGATAGGGATTGGGTGAGTATTCATCAAGAAGAGAGACGGAGAGACGTCATGTTTTTTTCGAGGAAGCAAGTGATAAGATGTTTATATGAATATATCCACATCTTTATCAAATAAAAAACATGAATACAAACTTAAATATAAGTATTGATTAGTACAAAAATATGTTACCATATCCCAATTAACTGATACAAATATAAAAGATTATTGTTCATATTTGAATAACCGTAAAATGGGGTTGCCCGGGGAACTAACATGGTTCCTCTAGCCTCATTTTTTATTTTATTTATTTTTTAAAAAGATAAAATCATGAAAATTCATCATTATGTCCTTATATTATGTCATTCAAGTTTCGTATGAAACAAAGACTCGTACGACCTCCATCTAGACAGACATTTTTTAAAGGTTGTAGAATTGTTGAAATCGGCTCCATATGGATGGAGGCCATAGAAGTCTCTATTTCACATGACATTTGAAGGACATACCATAGGGATATAATGATGAAATTCCATGGAAGCAATTTTCAAAAAAATTCAAAAAACTGAGGAAAATAGGGCAATGGAGCTAAGTTAGCTCCCCTCGGGGTTAGGCTCATTTTCCCCGTATATGTATGTATATATATATACATTTTCCCCATATATATATATATATATGATTTATTTTCAATAAGGTGCACCTTTCCTGGGTACATGGAAAGCCCATCATCTCATACGTATTTAATTAATCTAACCGGTTAATTCCTTTTTATCGTATTTTTTTAATGTTGAAAACCCATTTTAATATTTTTATCTCATTCTAAAAAGAGAACGTGATAACCTACATTCTATTCTTGGTCCCTTCATTGAGAATCTCTTGCTAGGGTTTTCCCCGCTTACAACAAATTGTGGCAGCATGAGTTCTATGTGGTTGAGCGTGATGGTGGCGCACGTGGCAGAGCACGACGGTGATGGAGGAGATGGTGGTGCACGTGGTGGAGCACGACGACGATAGAGGAGATGGTGGCATGCGACCACGTGGTGGTCCACTTTTTGATTTGCTTGTTCATGCAGGTGGTGATTTGCGTTTTTGATTTACGGATGCGAACGTGATTGATGCACATATTGAGAATGCAAATGACTCTTCAAATTGAGAACGGGACGATTGATAAAACATGGGAATTTATGAGCACATGAATCCGCACCATGCATAATTTTACTAAAACTTCAATTTATTCTCTATTGTTGCTCTTGTGAGATGACATACATGAATCTACACATGCATAATTTTACAATAGATGCCCATATTTTACAAATAAATGCAATGGTTTTGCAAATATATTCACTAATTTCTTTTATAAATTATCTAACAATATAAGACCTTTTACAATCTCGAGTATTATTTTTTTTACAAAATTAGATCATTTTCTACAAATCTCAAATGCTTTTTTACAATATCATATTCTTTTTTACATATATCACTTTTAATCAAATTTCTAATATCTCAGATTGTTTTTCTACACTTCCAGATCATTTTTACACTTATCTCTTTCCTCTTAATAATTGTTGAATTACTAATTATAGATTTTTTACAGGTCTTCATACAAACATTACAAAACAAGCATGATTTTTTACAAATATATTATCAAAATTGCAATTACGCCAAAAAATATTATGAACCGTGATTGTATTTTACAATGCAGGATACCGTTTTACAATGTCAATGCAAATTTTACAAAGAGTTTCGACATTCTGCGTAATGCGAAAATACTATCACGTTGGCGAAACCTCATTGAATAAAATAGCAATAAAACAAATACTATGGCATTGCAGCATGTACACCAGATGTGTGTCGCTTGCCCATAGACCTCGCCACTGGCTATCCATAAAATCACAAACATGTTCCTTACCACATGGCCTAAGACTTACACACTTGATGTTATTGTGGGTGGACTGTGAGATGTCTTGTACCAATACCATGAAGATGTAAAAACAGAGGTTGCACATTTGAGTCACACAAACTATGGCATTGAAAATATGTTATTTTAAGCTTACAATGAAATTTTGTATGAAATATTATTTTAGACATGATAGTTCAATGTTATTCCTCCAATAAACAATAATTCTAAAAAGTAATCGTTCATTTTCAGAATGCATCAAATTTAAATTAGTGGCAAGATCATTGTCATAAGAAGGGTAATGGTTGTTTTTCGGGATCATAGTTGTATTTTTTGAGTTACAAGGTGGAAATTGTATATTGTTCTTTATATCCTCTTTGTATTAAAGAACTTACATATATCAATTTATTTTTTTAGAGTATATCAATTTGAAAAAAATGAAATAATTATTATAAAATATTTTTGTATTCTTTATATTCAAAAGTAGAAATTAAGTATGTTTTATAACAACAAATTATTTTTTAATATTATTTATACTATAAATACATGTTTCAATAGTTATTTTAAGATGATGTAGATATCT
Organism: Ottelia alismoides; assembly: GCA_037367405.1. Taxonomy (NCBI): domain Eukaryota; kingdom Viridiplantae; phylum Streptophyta; class Magnoliopsida; order Alismatales; family Hydrocharitaceae; genus Ottelia; species Ottelia alismoides. The sequence continues at coordinate 302,697 of JAZKJV010003633.1, read as the reverse complement.
TATTATATTTTATAAAATTTCTGGTGCAATGCACAGGTCCGAAGTATTTAAGCATAAATGATCAAACAATAATCCTCCACTCTTATAAATGAGCCTTAAACTTTGTGTGACTGATAGATACAAGACTATGTTTGGGTGTACACTAACATATCTAATGTAAAAGTGATTTCCATATGTCTATGTTAAATCCATCATGGACGTCCCTCTTTGTGAAGTATGTTTAACTTTATATGTAGGCCTTGAAGAGTATTAGTTTGAATACCTTACTTTATTAGCTTTATGTACATCAAATTATCAAGTAGTAACCATCCACTCTTATCACGAAGAACTATCAAGTAGATGTGAAGAACTCATGAACATACACCTTTGCGGGAAGACATGTTTGAAAACAAAGCCAACATGCATTTCTTCCTCATGATATTATTTTGATGAATTAAAATGAAGTGTGTTATAGGATACATCTACTTGATAATTCTCTATGATAAAATTACCTCCAATGCAAAGGAGGAATACACACTTCTTGCAACGCACGGGGTCCCCACTAGTTAATATGGTATGCATATGACTAACTGGGGATGTTATGTCAAATGTATATTAATGGGTAAATTACAGTTTGGGTCCTCATCTATGGGTCCGATCCCGAAATGTGTCCCCATCTTTAAATTTTAATGATTCGGGTCCCAATGTCATTCAGGAAACGGAAATTTCAAAGTTCATGACGAATGAGGATATTTGTCATCAGCTCTAAAAAGTTCATTACGTTAGCCGTTCTGGGACCCGAATCGTTACAATTTAAAGATGGGGATCCACTCTGGAATCGGACCTATAGATGAAGACCCAAATTGTAATTTACCCTACTAATATTAATGATTGTTTCAGAGAGTTTTTATAATTTACATCGCATTCTCTTAACCTGAATTTGCATATCATGGTAGTAGAAAAATATCATATTATTTACGTCATTGTAATTATGGAGGGTAGATAAGTTATGTACTTTTTGCATTGTAAATGCCATCAACATTTCACGTCCATTTATCCTAAACACCTCATTTGAAATCAATAGCACGTACACCAATAACTGATGGACTGTCAAAGCCGTTACACATAGTACATGTCTATTAGAAATTTTATTTATAGGGTAATGGCGAATGCAGTAATGTCGGGTTAGCCACGGCTTCTTCTTCCTAAGTGAAGTTTTACTAGAACCCAAGGAGTGGTCTGGTGGTAGAACAATGCACCTCCACTTTAAAGCATCTGAGTTTGAATTCCAGTAGGGACGTTTCGAACCTCCGAAATTATCGGGCCTACTATTAAAAAAGTGGAGGTATATATTAAGAGTAATGATTACATGAGATCTTACGTCTTTGTACAATGGTAAAATGTCATCAAAATTGTAGTTTACCGGATATGCATGTGCATTAAATAATGAAATTTGTTCGTTACCTAATACTTGAATGACATAGATTTCATTTATTGCTCAACGTAAATTTATATGACATTAGATAATTTAATATGACAAATTAAAGCTTTCCATAAAAAAATATATTCAATGATGTAAGGATAGATTTTCGATTTTCAATTTACTCGCGGTAACACGTTGAATATGAAAATTTAGCAACAACAAATCTTCATGATTTATGAAAGGATTTTTATCATTTTTGCTCCTCTGAGATATCACAATATCAGTTATGCCCCTATCTTTTTGGTAGTATCAGTTGTGCCCCTCACTTCTTCCATAATGATCACTTGTGCCCCTCGGGTTAGTTGCCGTCCATTCTCATCCTAAACGGGCGTTAACTTTAGGGACACAAAGGTAATTAATTAAAAAATGAAGGGTAGAAATATCTATTTCTTCCTTATTTCTTCTCCTTCCTCCATCTCAGCCAAAAACTTCTTCCTCCTATTCTCTGCTCCTTGACGGCTCCCCTACCACCTCGTCGAGATCCTCCATGCACGTGTCGAGACGTGTCGAAGTTGGTCAGCACGGAACCCAGGCATGTCCACAAGTCGTAATCATGTTCCCTCGTCGAGCAAGAAGAGGGATATGTGGGGGAGGGGCGAAGGAGGGCCGGACAGGGTGGGGTAGCAACTGGGAGAAGGGCCGGAGGGGGAGTGCTGGGGAGGAGGATCGGGTTGGTGCTAAGGAGGGCCGAGCGAGGAGGAGGGGCGGAGTGGGTGCGGGCTTGGGAGAAGGGGTGGAGCGGCTGGGCTAGGGAGGAGGGGGCGGATGAGGGTTGGGCGAGGAGGGGAAGAGGAGGTTCGGGCTAGGGAGAAGGGGCTGAGGGGGGAGGGGGAGATGAGGGGGAGGGCGGAGGGGGTGCGGGCTGGAGAGAAGGGGCGGAGGGAGTGGGCTGGGGGGAGGGCGGAGGGGTTGGGCTGTGGAGGAGGAGGGTCGGACGAGGAGGAGGAGCACAAGAGGCACGGTTGGGGAGAATGGGCAGAGGGAGAGGGCTGGGAAGGAGGGCGGAAGGGGCGTGGGCTGGGGAGAAGGGGCGGAGGAAGGCCGCGAGGAGGAGCAAAGGGTGACGTGGGTTGGGGAGAAGGGATGGAAGGGGAGGGCTGGGGAAGAGGGTGGAAAGGCGAGTTGGAGAGGAAGTCATTGTTGAAGGAGGAGGAGGAGGATGGAGAGGACTGGGAGAGGAGGAGGAAGGGGAAGGGGAGGAGGAGGCAGTGGGCGGAGGAGGAAGGGGAGGGGAGGAGGAGGAGGTTGCTGGGGGCACACATTTGTTTGATTGAGATAATTTTTTGATTAATTGATTGATAAAAAATCATTGAAAAATTCAATAGAATTCATCATTTGATCCGCAATGCATGATATATCCATGAAAATTCAAAAATTTTGATGAATTGATGGATGGATGAAGGTGTAGTTAAGAGAGAGAAATTATGAAGAGTAGGAAAAAGAACAAATGGAGCAGGAAGAAGATGAAGAAAAAGTCTGGACAATAATACCCCTCTTAACTGCACTAAGGTTTGAAAAAATCATAGTTAAGTCAACTCATTGACGGTCAATCTGACGAAAGGGCACAAGTTGTAACAGAGAAAGAAGTGAGGGGCACGACTGATATTACCAAAAAGATAGGGGCATAACTGAAATTGCGATATCTCAGAGGGGCACAAGTGATAAAAACCCTTTATGAAATGTTGCATTCTTATATATATATATATATAAGAAATGATGGATTTACAAATATTTTTTCTGATAAGAGAAAATAATATTTTAAAACGTACCTCAATTAATGGATTCCTCACATGTCAAATGAAGAAGTGAAGAAGGAAAAAATCTTATCAGATAATGCCAACATGTGAAGACCATCACAACAATAGTTTCAAATTTTCTAACAAGTCTCCACTATTATTATAATAATGGTGATTATCTTCTCGTAGATGAAATCTAATGATGATCGAGTAGATGGAATTAAGCACCGTAATGGATCGAGCATGCATCCTTGGGACCCATATATATGCCATGAAGGTCGCACCCCAACAGATGAGTTGGGTAACATCTTGCACCTAGCAGCTCGGGTGCATACAGAGTCACTCGACGGAGTAGACAGGTGGCACGGTTGGCATTCTTTCTGTACTTATGCATGATATTAAGACTCGATTTAGAATTAGATGCGATCGAAAATTTTACTTCGAGTATTATTATTGTGAGAGAAGTTTTGATTTTTGGGTTGAAGTTGGAGAAATCATGGTTATGATCTTTTCTAATTTACTTGTACAGAGGTCCTTGAAAAGTTTACTCAAGATGACTACCAAGTTCCTGTGTAGCAGAGGCTTGCGAGTTGTACAATTGCCTATGCTAAATTAATACGAGAAATAATTCGTGATCGGATATCAGTAATTACAATTGCATATTATTGTGTACTCTAACCAATGGGTGGAAATATCAAGATCAATGTGATAGTACTGAAATGATTATTAAATAAAAAATAAAATCAGTAAACTCGTGATCCCATGTAAATTAGAATAACTTGATGTATACAATATATGCATATGTGACCAGATAGAGTTGAGTACACATGTCTTGCTTACCCTTTCATTAGTTCTTAATGTTTATCTCGCTACTAGATAATTACTCATAGCATCTAATTACTCATAGCGTTACCCTCGTTAAAACCCAACAAGTATAACCGGGTAGCAACCACAACAACAAAGATTTTTGAGGAGATTGAACTTTCTATTGTCGCACTTGCATCGAACATGGTGTGCTTTACTTAGAGTAACTTATCTACTTTCGTATTATTTTCTACCTTTCTTTGAGAGACGATGTAATGAGAAAATTTGAGTTCTATAGTTATATCTTGTATCTCATTTTGTGGACAAGTGCTTGATGAGTATGATTAATGAAAAATGAATATGACAATTTGCTTTTCATTTCATATTTTCTCATATTGTCGTATATTTGAATGTTAATTTAATATACATAAGTTGTTTGCTGAGTATCATAGATCACAGGGGCATTTGGACCGTAGGTCTGACGCTCTCAACTGTTGGTTTTGATAGCTGAAGAAGCGGGATGTCACACATAACAGTGGAAAAACTGTGCAAGATATGTTTTAATGATGAGGAGAAAAAGTTGTACCCTATTTTCAAGAACTTATCTTCACAACATTCACTTATAATGGACAAATGGACTGCATCAACACAAAAGCTCACTTTATTGATGATTCATGATACCCGCGGAAAAAAAATCATTAATTTTTTTAATGTGAATGGCTCCACATGCTCAGATTTCAGCAACTATTTTTTATCTCAGGTGTTTGAGTGGAACATGGATCATAAATTATTCATGATCACAAATGATAATGATAAGGTTAATGACGTTGCGTTGAGGCTTATCAAAAATCGATTGTGAGATTCATTGCTTTTGAATGGAGTATTTTCTCATGTTCGTTGTGCATCACATATAATCAATCTTGTTGTTCAGGGTGGGTTGAAAATGATCTCTAACTCAATATAAAAGTACGTCTAAGCATAAAATATGTAAGATGGTCACCTTAGATGGAAGCAAATTTTATGAAGACTGCAAAACAAATTGATTTAATTCCAAAAAAAAATCTTTATCATTAGATTGTTCCATGAGATGGAACTCCACTTACCTTGTGCTCTCAACTGCTTTTGGATTATAAGGATGCATTTAAAAGATCTGGCTTTTCCATATGTTAATTATATCCACAAATTAAGTGACGATAAGTGGAGCTACATCAAAATTTTGGAGTACTACTTAAAATATTTCCATCATACTGCAAAGTTGTTGTCTAATTCAAATTATGTCATGTCAAATCTTTTTTTTTTCAGTTTTGTGAGATTCAATTACTCTTTGTTGAATGGTTAAAAAGAAATGATAGCATTATTGTTTTCATGGCGACTGTAATGAAAAAGAAATTTGACAAATACTTGAATGCGTGCAACCAACTATTAACAATTGCTTCTATTTTGGATCCTCGCTTCAAAATGAAGTCAATTGTCCTTTATTACAAGGATATATGTCAATCATAAGGAATGAGAAAAGTAGAGGAATTCCATGACTTCATTACCAATTTTTTCACTCATATTTTTCTGTTGCCACCACAGACTATGTCACATGCCATATTTGCTCCTCCTAGTCATCCACTAGAGAGAAAAAAGAGTGGGTTTACTCGATTAATGAATGATGAAGATGTTCAACCATTAAAAATAAAACTTGATTGAGTATTTAGAAGAGAAGTGTTTGAGATGGAAAGAGACATGCGAAGAATATTTTGATATTTTAAGATGGTGGCAATTGAATGCCAGAAGATTTCCCATTCTTGAGAAAATAGCCAAGGATGTTCTTTGAGTTCCAATGTCTTCCATTGCATCTGAATATGCATTTAAAACTGAAGGTCGAGTAACTGATGTATATCATAGCAGATTGAATCATTATATAGTCGATGCCTTGATACGTAGTCGACATCGTTTGAATGATGAATTCAAGGGTAAGAAATTGTTAAAAACAATTTTCTCATTTTAATTTAATTATGTCCATGCATAAATCACACAATGTTGTAAATACTGGATGTATGTTATGGAACTCTAATTGATATAAATAAAGTAGTTGAGACTCCATCCCAACGTAAAGCATCTTCTTCAAGTAAGATTATATATATATATATATATAAGTTAATAATAAGCTAAAAATCAATTAATTTAACTACCACTTTTGTTTATAATTTTAGTACCAACTAATGATAAGGATAAAGCGGATGGATATGGGACATATATCATGGATGATGAGTTCATATATGGTATGGTTGATATATTCTACATGTATTCTTCCTCTAATGATAATTCAGTATATCGTTTTTCTAGTATACTTTTTTTTTTCATTTTCTTATTTCTTTTGTAGGGTACTGATTGAAGACAATTAATTAGTTTGAATGGCTCATTTTGTTGTAGTTCATATGTATCGCACCATGTGAAAAACATGTTTTTGTTTTTCACAATAATTTTTCTTAGCATTTGACATCTAGCAAGTTTTATATATTTTTTCTTATTTACTCTATTATCTAGCTTTATGGTTTAGTAACTATTATAATTAGATGTGACTTATTGAATAGAATACGCAGTTGTTGTGTGGTACTTTGAGTTTATTTGTGGGTGACTGATGAATATGTGATTCATCACTTTAATAAACTGAAAATATAGCTTCGTCCTGAGAAATTAGATACGTTCACATGTTCATATCTCATAATTAACATCCATGTACTTGTAAATAATTTGCATAAATTAGCATTATATTTTGCATTCATATTCATTTATTCGCCTAACTTCGTCTATTTTTAATTAATTCACACTAACTCCAATTAACATAAAACCAACTCAGTGGTTTACATATCACTAATATTAATCATGGAAACATTCCAAAAAATATTAACTTGTATATATTTGAAATAAACTCAAATCCTAATTCCAAAACAAAAGGTCGTAAAAATGGATATATATCACATACAATGCCAAATTTCACTCTACTCGCTTTTGAATCAATATACACTCAATTATCTACAAATCAAGATCAAATTCAAAAGAACTAGAGTTCATTTGTGAAATTTGAGTTTTGGGATCAAACTGTATATTATAAATATTAACTTATTTTGACTTGTTATTTCATGTACATATTTAACTTTTTTTCATTTATTTCTTTTTCATTTCTTTAACTCATCTCATTTCTAACTAATTACATAAAAAAATAAAAATTCCAAAAAATTAAAAAGAAAAGAAAAAGGTAAATTCTTAATTGCGTTCATTAACTTATTCATCTATACATAATTCACACCAGTCATTTATTCTGACTTTTTCTTAATTCATAAAAATAAAAAAATATTTGTATCCATTACATTATTTTATATCATGTTTGATTCTTACATAAATTGTTCATCTACAGAAAATAAAAAAAACAAACTAAAAAAATATTATTTTATATGCATAGAATATCGCCAAAAGATCACAACACAGTTGAGTTGGTTTACATTCGAGACTTCGAGTACTTCATGAACATTATAGGGTGCATTTAAGGCTATATTTTTTATTCAATCATTTTTTATTTGAGGACATTTGTTATTTTTAATCTTTTTTCTTATATTTTATGCGTGGGTCAACATGGTCAACTTGCACATGTGGCCTGTCCTAATTAGGCCACTTCATCTCTACCTCTGCTCCAGGTCAAAGCACCTCTACCCCAGGTCAATGACCCTTGTCCTCTAGGCCTCTTCCCCTAGGCTTATTTTGGAAATTAATTTAATATTTATTGATCATTTATTCTTTGAAATTAAAGTGAAAGGATCATTGATTTAATTGATGTGCGCAGTTGGCCTACTTATACTTGCATTTATCTTGCATCATATTTTATCACTTAAAACTCAAACAATATTTTTGATTGTCTGCTCTCTATTACCTGCTACAATCTATGTTAATTTCATCTATTTAGGAATGGTGGGGAGCTTGTCTGTCAGTGACATGACGTACATGGGCTGATGTGATTACATTTTCCTACAAAAAGATCTCAGGTTTGCCCATGTTATGGTCACACTGAGCCTGATTAAAATTTTTTGGCCATGTCGAGCAAAATTACTTTTTAGTTGGTCATGTCGTGTCATTTTGCATTGCTGTTCTCTTTATGTACTTCAACTTCTCAAGATGAAAAGAGCGTGTGATATAAATAATGGATGAAGATACACACTTATAACAATTAAGCTTGGTAAGCTTCTTTTTTCTCCTGAGTTTATTTTTCTTAATTTTTAAATATAAAAATATTCAATGCAATTGTTTTATATAAATTAGGTTATCTATAACATTTATATATTGATCCCCATTCGTTTATCGAATATTCGTATATGTACTGCCAACATTCATTTTGCATTTGTACTTGTATTTTGAGGATAATATTACAAACTCACATTTGTATGATATTCGTATTCGTATCCGAATTTTAAAAAGTATAAGAATATGATAACACCTACATTCATATCCATATCCTATTGTTTTCATCCCTAATAACACTACATAGCAAAAACTGATTATTGAGCAACTAATAAACAAAAGAATACATAGAAAATCTGCAATTAATCAAAAAAACAAAGGACATTGTCATCAAATAATTTGGGAACAATAATTCTTTGAGAGGTGTAAGAAGTTTTGGTGTATCAACCATCCAACAAAAAGTCCATAATCCAAAGCGGATGGTGAGATGTTATATCATGCAGGACATGCAAAATATAGGGCACATTCTAATGTGAGAACAATATTTCTTTCTTTTTGTTATGTAACAGAGTATAAAGAAAGTGCATGAACTGTATAATTACTTTAAATACCGTGCATGAATTTTACAAAGTAACAAACACTATTTCATCTTGTATGATTATTCCCATGCCTTCATCAGGCCTAGTCAACCCGCGGTCATTGCATCATGCAATGCTCATTCATTCTCAACGAGAGGATCCTCTGTTGTAGAGAGAATTACAAAAGAGGTGTTGTAATCCACCAAATATTTTTTTGATGATTTTGATTTCAAAACTCAACCTTATAAATTGAATCTTAGATTAATGATCTACATATCCTCCAAATTTCACTCAAATCTGAGTTTATTTGCTATTCTATATTAATGGCCAAACATTCGTTCAAGATCTAACCAACTTAAATTCTATTTAGAAAAGATCTGAATTTTGAACTATTAAGATAAAATAACAAATAAGCTCGGATTTGAGCGAAACTTGAAGGATATGTAGAGCGTTAATCTAAGAATCAATCTATAATGTTGGATTTTAGAATCAAAATAGTCAAAAATATTAGGAAGGATTGCAACACCCTTGTTGTAATCCTCTCTACAGCAAAGGATCCTCTTCCTCATTCTCGTGTAACCAATCCTTCTCTATTACTGACTTAACCATGGTCGGTCCAAATCGCCACCTTACCGCATCTACCTCCACCTTCATCACCCATCTCGTCCGCCTCGTTTCTTACTGACATGAAAAATTCATCAAATTAAATTCGAATTTTCATATGTCAGCAAATAATCCACATTCTACAGAATCACTCTTGATGTCATTTACGTAGCTTTTTCCACAATTTTCATTGGATTTTATTTGTCGTAAAAAAATAAATGGAAGTTGTTGGAATAATTGATTAACAAAACTTAAGGAAGACTTTTTTTTTGAAAAATCAAAATCTTCCTCTTCCTTTGAAGAGAATTCTCCTTAAATTCATCCTCCCTAACTTTGCATGCCCCTTATCATATATCATGCAATCTTATCCTCTGTCTTGAAAATACCGCATCTTATTAATTGGAACTCAAACTCAAACGGATGTGAATATATTCGTATTCATTTTAAAATAGATGCAGATATAGATCACTTTGACATTCGCTGATATTCACATTCATATTCGTTTATACGTTTTCGAACATAAGTATAAAAAAAAGATTTATTTATAAATGTGTGTAACGAAATTTTATGATTCCATTCATCATTGTCGATATAATTATTAGGAAATTACAATATCTGGCATATCTATTTTATGTTTAAACCTTCATAAACATGCATATTTTAGTTAATATATAGAATATTTCTATTATTATTCACATCCAATTCATATTCATTTTTAAGGATATGGTAACACATTTTTCATATTAGTCAATATTCGTATCCGCATTCGTATTTTAAAATAGATAAAGATATAATTATACCTATATTCGTATCCATATCTCACCATTTTCATCCCTGGACTAAGGGTCCTTTTTACAGCTTTGTCCCTCCAAAAAGCTACAGAATAACTGTTAATGGTACAAGTGATATTGCAAAAAAATGCAGAGGTATAATTGTAATTGCAAAATATCAGAGGCTTACAAGTGTAAAAATAACCCTTTTAACGTTAATTACTTTTGCATTATTGATAAAAAAACCTTAAATAAATCAAAACCTCCAAAGGCAAACAATCCTCGATGGATCAATATGATCCCCTCTAATATGATCGACTGGAATTGATCACTATGGTACTTTTGTCCCTTCATCAGTTCTACTCACAGCACCATCTAACCCTATCTTCTGGGTAATTTATCATCAACCATTGTGTGACTCGCGTATTTAGTTCCCATTGTGTTTATGTTCATCCCTTGAGAGAGGATCAATCACTTTGATTTAAGAATCAATCAGGCAGGTTTGGTAGATTGCATACGGTAAAGACATCATGGTTCAAGCAATAACAGATCGCTCATTTACAAAACTTACGATGCCTTGACGCAATCGACACAGCCTTCGTCCCTAGTATGAAGACATTCATCAATTTTTCAAGTAACAGAACAAAAGGCGATACATAGTTGTAACAAATTTTAACAGTACAAAGATTTCAAACAGGAAAAATAATAATCAAAATTGATGGTAAGAATTCACATATTTTCTAATAAATCGTTGGGCGTCTGTGATTAATGTCTATTATCCTGCATCTCGCTGTGCTTGACAACAGATAAACCAGAAGGGGGTGGATATCGAACTCACCAGAGGACTTTGTGGCTGAAGGGTTTACGACGGTTCGCTTGTTTGTGGAAATCACAAAGGCAATGTATCTTCACTATGATCATACCGTATGATACAGGGTAGCTTTGTTAGACTGCACAAGATCGGACTTTGGTTTCAAGAGAGAACAGCTTTGATCTTGGTCTTTTGATCTTCTGTCAAGGATGACGGGAACAAGACCTCGAACGTAACATACAGGTCGCCCTTCTTGTTGCTCATGTGCAGCGGCATCCCTTCACCTTTGAACTTCCTGACTTCCTTAGGCTTGGTGACCGCCTGGTGAAGATGAAGAAAAGAATCCAGTCAGATCAGATGGTTGTGAATTAGCAAGATGCGGATGTCAGCGAGGACAAAGGTGAAAACAGACCGTAGAACCGATGTTCACGAGATGTTTGTCAAGATGCTTGATCGTCTTCTCAAAGCCAACAAGAGCTTGAAGCTGAATGCCACAGTTGATAACAAGGGTGAGTAAAAACAAATACCACATTGTACCCCGATGTGAAAAATAAAAAGATCGGCGGAGACGCAATCCCAAATGAGCACTGCCATTTCCACACAAGTTTTCTCCAAAATCAATACACATCACAACTTAGCAATTTGAACGATCGTTTATCTGATTAGCACTTTAGATGTGAAGGAATTCAAAGTCTATTTAGATGTTCCTAGTTTATATGTTTGCAAATCTTTATTTTTTCCAGTTCAAGTATGGCAGGTTTTTCCATCAGGAAAAATATGAGAAGCTGATAGGAGTCAGGCAGGGCCCATCAATTTTAGGGGCCCATTCTTACATGTTCTTCAATCTTTAGTTTAGGGAAAAAAATGGTATCTGTCCTATTAGACTCTTTTAGAATCGAAATTTTGATGAAAGAACTCACCAAAAATAGGCCCTTATAAAATCAAATTTTCGATGAAACAACTAACTGAAAAATGGGCCCTTATGTAATCGAATGTTCGGTGAACAATTCAATGTAAAGCCCAAAATTTAATGGGATTCCATAAGGACACATTCTTCCCTGAAAAATTGTTAAGGGCCTACTCTTTTCTTTTGCCTAGGGTCCACGAAATGTCAGGGACGGCACTGGAGTCAGGTTACAAATGAGTTTTCAGGCCTGTCTTTCACTACATGCTCGTGTCTCAGTATTATAACTGGGTTGAAAGGCAGACGTAAACAAATTATTTTTAATATAACGAACTTCGATTGGCCGTAGCATTGACAATCTAATTACTTTTTTACTATTTAAACTAGGGAAGATACTGCATTTGGATTTTGGAGAACTTGTTAATTTCCTAATTATGCTAGCAACTCCAAAGATACAGCAATACTATGGTAAACGATATAAATACTATAGTAAATGGCAAAAAAGGGAAAGACCAAGGCATCAAAATTATCATTTACCAGAGATATTGTGACAGTGGTGTGGAGATTATTTCCCTCCCTAGTGAAAGTATCATGAGCTCCGGTGTTAATCCTGAACTGTTTGCCAAAATTCCAAATACAGGGTGACATCAGTATCACATTTAAAATGCATCAGGCCAAGAATAAATGGACCATGGAGTGAATCACATACTTTCAAATCACCAGGTTCTCCATCAATAATAGGTTCACCCTCCTCATAGAACAAGATCTCCTGTATGTTTAGAGGAGTTGCAGTGATGAGACAAAGAATAGTATGAAAAGATGTATAGCAAGTTGCAAATAATTGAAATGATCTGCAAATGCATTTTCTATCGATTAAATATGATGCCACAAGGCTGGTTAACAATTAATGGTCTAGTACTTAAAAGCATCACAACCAATCAAATTGTAAAAGAAATAAAACAATGAAGTGTATTGGATTAGAATTTTAAGCTAAACACACTGCTGAAGATGTAAATCTGGAAAGCCAGTTCTTAGTGCAGAAGATTTGAGAGAGCAAAGACATAAAGGAGGGGCTAACAAACAGATTCCTGCAGCATCTAACCTATGTTATCCAGAAGTACATTAACAAATCACCCTCAGCATAAATTCTATAGTATCCAGAATAGAGTAAAGATTCACCAAAGTATGTCCTAAAGCAGAAGAAGAGCTCAGAGTTATAATATCCAGCAATCCTGGTCATTTGCTTTACCAAACACTATTAGTACATTCAACTTAAATGATACTCCCCATTGATCTCAGGATATACGTACATTTTTGGAGTTGATTTAGATTTTATTTTAAATATTGTTCTCCGTTGATCTCATGGCATTCGTACATGTTTGGATATGGTTGGCTTAGACGGTACATTGACCAGACAATAAATACAACCAGTTAAAAAAATGTTTCTCAATATGATATCAGCCACAGGCTCAGTTATAAACAAGTGCATTGTTGGGGGCCAACCAGGGCCAGACTTTCTTTCGCATATATTCATACTGCTACCATTACGAGGAATGAACTCAAGCATGTTGGAAAACCACCTCATGCTAAGATCAGGAACTTTACAGATTTGGTTCAACGTGATGGTAACTAATAACGAAATCAACAAGAATTGCGATCAATTGGCTACATTTTTCTAAATAATGACCCTATCAATATGATAATATAAGATAGACAACATTTTTACATGTATCAATATATCTATTAGCTCACTGCACCAAGTGATATATACTACCACGCTCATGCCATAAAATATATTGGTAGAAAGCAAACACAGATACCATTTGTCACATGGAAACCATCAAAATCATAGCACGGAGAGTGAATAAATCAATGTCATTTCAAAAGATTACCTGTCCATCTTGCATCCCCTTCTCAATGTCCACAGTGATGAAATCTCCTTCTCTTACATATTTGACATTGGGACACTCATCACAAACCTAAAGAAATAATAAACAAGGTGTTAAAATATTTTCGAGATCAGTGTCAATTAAGCATGGAACAATGGTTGCAAAAATTCACATACTATTACTGTATCATCACTAGGAGAATTCTAATAATACAATGAAATTACTAACAAAAAGCTCGAGCAAAATAAATAACTAATTACCTGCTTCGACATTTGTTGGAACATCCCGGGAGCAATTTGCCTATGATAGACCTCATTTCTACAATTGCAGCTCCGTTTACCAGGGGCAGGCTTTATAACATTCTTCTCTCTCCAAACCTTAAGTATTAAAAAAGGTGAATAATCTACTAAAACGGAACAGAAGAAAAAAATCAAACACCAAGCTGGAAAAAACATGAAGTCTAAATACCATTCACTTTCAAAATTCTAAAATAAGCAAATATAATGAGATTGATTTTTTTTTCAATTTTTCAGGGGTCAATTAAGATTAACCTTTAATCTATTGGGTGACACAACTATTCAACATAGAGCATTTGTAGTACAGTACTCAGCCATCAACGGGGTACTAATACATAAATAAGAATTTAAAATAAAGCATTCAATGTTACTGCTACTGTTTAGAGAGAAGTTTGGGTTTCATACGAGGGGAAAAAGTTAATGTTGGTACTTGCCCAAGAATGATGCAGCACACACTTTAGATGCACAATTACATGCCAGGGAATACTCTCTCTAGCTAGGTCGCAATACAAATACAGGGCTCACCTATCATACTTGGGGCCTACTCTTCAGCTAACAACATGACCTAAAAAAATGACTAATTGTTGAAGTGACTGCGATGATGCCATTTTTCTGAACCATGGTTTCTCAAAATAATATAACACAAGTTATTTGTGAAAGCGATTCATGTAGATAAAATGCATATTAAAGTACTCACACGAGAATCCTTGGAAAAGAAAATGGGAATACTTTCTATTATAGAATAGGCCATGAAGAAAACAAACCTGGTAAAGATGGATAAATTTACCTTCATTGTACCCCCCATGTACAAATCCTCGAGAGACACATCCAAATCAACGATTACGTCATTGCCCTTTATAACCTTCTCTTCTTCCTCCTCTTGCATGCCACCGCCAAAGAAACTAAAAGCAAAAGCAAAAAATGATGGGAAAAGTCGATTTTCTTCAAGGCAGTAGAATAAAATCCATAAAATCGCTTTTAGAGTAGGAAAGCATGTTATGAAACTATGAGAATGTAAAACAGGGTACATAATATAAACGATCGATTTGTTGGCATTCATGCTATCAATGAGATAGAAGTCACAAAAAATAGTTTCAAATTTTTAATAACATTACTCATTTAGGTAGCCGGGGTAAATTGAGGACGGTTGCATGTTAGGTAGTTGACAACCAACACAAGAGAGACAAATTCCTAAATAGTGTTCTTTTTTTACTCATTTAGGTAGCCGGGGTAAATTGAGGACGGTTGCATGTTAGGCAGGTGACGACCAACACAAGAGAGACGAATTCGTAAATAGTGTTCTTTTTAAGAACACTATTTAGGAATTTGTCTCAAAACAATTCGGATTTTTTCAGCATGGATTTAAGCAAACATTTAGATTTTGTTGGGGCATCTCATACAAGTGACACGTTGCATCGACGGAATGCAATAAGAAGTGGGCAAGAGTCGCTATATCGTTGCCTGGATGTAGTTCAAATTTTGCACGGATTCTCGCATGAGGAACACGTGCGAGTAAATAAGCTAGATCCGCTGCATCACCCGCGGATGCAGTCTAAAATTTGAAAGGGTTCTGGCATGATGGAAGCACGCGAGTAAAGAAGTTAGTCCAAAAGAGATTGCAAATGAAGTTGCGGATAGGCAATTGGAATATTGACACTCTGACAAATCAATGGAGATAATAGATATGATGGAAATAAGGAAGATTCAGATATTATGTCTCAAAGAGACAAAATGGGTTGGAGTGAAAGCAAGGGAAATCGAGAAGATATGCTTTAAACATTGGTATTCATGTAAAGATAAGGGCAAAAATGGTGGATTGGTTGTTCATAAAGATTTGAAGAATGGTGTGGTTGAGGTGCAAAGATTCGGGGATCAGATTGTTTTGATAAAAGTGACGTTCGAAGAAGAAATACTGAATATCATCTCAGTTTATGCACCGCAAATTGGTTTAGATGAAAGGATTAAACAAGCTCTTTGGGAGGATTTGGATAAGATTATGCAAGAAATCACATAAAGAGAGATGATTTACCTGGGTGAAGATCTTAATGGACATGTGGGAAAAGATACTTTAGGGTATGCTAGTGTTCATGGAGGACATGGCTTCTAGAATAGAAATGAAGGAAAAGTCATTCTGGATTTTGTAAAGGCTTGTGATCTTTTCATAGCAAGCACTCTCTTCAATAAGAGGGAAGAGCATTTAATTACTTATAAGAGTGGTCAGACTAGAACATAGATAGATTACTTTGCGTTGAGGAGAAGAGATCGATTATATTGCAAAGACTGCAAAGTATTCTCAGGCATGGCCTCAAATTTCAGCGAAATTCGGTCGAATTTCTGTCGAATATCGATATCCAGTCGAAATCGAAATTCAACCGAAACGACCGAAACATGGGGGTCCTAGTACAAAAAATGACCGAAATTCCACCGAAATTCCATCGAAATTCTGTTTTGGTCGATACCGAAATGGTAACCAAAACCGACATTTAAGGCCTTGTTCTCATGAGAGAGTTTGACCATCCAACATCGCTTGTTAGTCATGGATGTGCAAATAAAAGGGCTGGTAAAGAAAAGGAGGATCTCCAAGACTGCTAGAACTAGATGGTGGAATCTTCAGTTGAAGCAATCAAGCTTCAGGAAGAAGGTTTTAGAAGACTTATTTTGGGATTGTAATAGAAGTGCAAACGAGATGCGGGAGGTGGTAGCCTCCTATATCCGAAAGGTGGTCAAAGAGATGCTAGGCAAGTCAAAGAGAGGAGCTCCAGGCTAAAAGGAAACTTGGTGTTGGAATGGAGAGGTGCAAGAGAAGCTTAAAATTAAAACAACATGCTTTAAAGTCATGTCTAAGAATAAAATAGATGAAATTACACAAACTACAAAATAACAAAGAAGGAAGCAAAGAAGGTTGTAAGCTTATGAAGTCCTGTAAAAAAACTCGACTCTAAAGAGGGTCAAAAGGATAGATATTGTCAATGTTATTTGACGAAGCAAGAAAATGCCTGAAGATTGGAGGAGAAGCATCATGGTGCCTCTTTATAAAAACAAAGGAGACAATCAAAATTGTTCAAATTACAGAGATATCAAGCTGATGAGTCAACTATGAAAATTTGGGAACATGTGATCGAAAAAACATTGAGGCAAATTTCCAAGTAAAAGAAACCCAAGCCAAGTCGCTCAACTGTCGACGCCATCCACTTGCTGAGAACAATAGAGATTTATAGATCTAAAAGAGAGAACCTCCATTTGATTTTTATTGATTTGGAGAAGGCTTATGATTCTGTCTCCCAGAGATATCGCGGAGAGTTTTGAAGAAAGGACAAGTACCTACCATGTACATTAACCTCATAAAAGATATGTATGATATGGCTTCATCTTGTATAATGATACAATCTAGGAACACCGACTATTTTGACATCAACATTGGTCTCCATCAAGGTTTAGCTTTGAGTCCATTCCTTTTTACTTGGATTATGGACAAGTTGACAAGTCCCATTCAGAATGAGATATCTTTGTATATATTATTTGTTGATGATATTATGTTGATTGTTGATTGATGAGACTAGAGATGGAGTAAATGAGAAGCTTGAGGTCTGAAGACATGCATTGGAGACTAAAGAATTTCGTATAAGGCTAAAACTGAATATATGAAGTGCACTTTTGATGAAAGCAATAGTGAAGGAATCAAGGTAAAGATTAACAGTGATAACATTCAGAAGAGAGATTCTTTTAGATACTTGGGATCTATTTTGCAAAATAATAGGAAAATTGGAGCTGTTACTAATAGAATAAATGCAAGTTGGCTAAAGTGGACTGATAAGAAAATTCTTTTGAAAATCAAAGGAAAGTTTTACAAAGTAACAGTGAGACCTTTATGCTCTTAGATCTATGAATGTTGGTCTGTGAACCATACACATGTGCAGAGAATGGCAGGAGTAGAAATGAAAATGCTAAGGTGGATGTGTGGACATACACTTAAAGATTGGATTCAGTATGATGCAATTAGAAGAAAAGTTGGAGTAGCTCTAATTGAGGATAAGATATGAGAAAATCGCTTAAGGTGGTTTGACCATTTGGAATGGAGGCCAGTTGATGCACTAATGAGGAGATGCGGGTTTTGGGATGTCAGAACGTAAACGACGAGCTAATGAAGCCTACAACAATAAGCTAATATGTCCGTACTGCTCGAATTTCGATCGAATCTATGTGATTTGGTTGATGATTTTCGAACCCTAAACATCGTCGAATCGAAGTTTCCCGCTAATGATGCCGTTGTCCAAGTTTTCAATGAAGAAAAAGAGAAACTCGTCGTCGATGATTTTCTGCGTGTCGTCCAGAAGGATTCCGACCAACCGACGCCCATGGAATCAACTCCACCAATGTCTGCAAACCCCTCACAGGTCCCCCACACCACCCCTGCACCATTGGCAACCTCCCCAGCCCTATTGCAACATCATTCCATCCCCAAAACCAATCCCGAAACCGTTGTCCAGCCCCACATCCACCCACAACCAATACCCCAGGCCCCCTCGCAGCCCCTCCTCGCCTCCCTCGTGAACACGGACCCCATCTCGCATGTCGTCCCCGGATTCCCTTCCGCATTGCTGCTGCTATACCTGCAGCTGACACCCCCAGCCCCCTCACAGTCCCTCCTCACCTCCCCCACGCCTTCGGCAGCCATGCCGATCACAATCACCACCCTTTTCACCTCCCCAACACCCAACCCAGAACCACCGCTACCGTTTGTCCCCCCATGCCTCCATCCTCCCCTCCCTATCCACTGCAGCCTCCACCTCGATCGTGAATTGCCACCAGCTCTTCTTCTCACACCCACACCACCTCCCTCCCCCTCCCAACCTGATGTCGTTGCACCATTCTTCTCACCCCACTAGCACGTCGTCACACCCTCCACCTTAACTATACGCCACCGCAACTCTCGCTCGCCCCAACCCGCCGCATCCGAGGCCTCCATCTTCGGCATCTCCCTCTCATCTTATTGTCGCCGCAGTCGTTGAATGCAGCGGAAGAAAACCCTATTTTTTCCATTTCAAGGAAATTCGTATCCCATAAAAAGGGGGTAATTGATTCATTTGGAAACATTATAAGAGACCACTCCCACCAAAAATACTTTATCTACAGATTAAAGAATTACACATATGGTGGGCTTTTATTAAAGTGTAGGGGTAGGAAATTTCAGTGTTCACGAAATCGCTCGGAGCGGCCGCATATGCGGCCGCATATGCGTGTGCGGGCCTTAAGGCGCACCGCATTCCTGAAGCCCTTCATTATGCGGATCTGGCGCATATGCGGCCCGCATATGCGGGCTGTGCGGCCGCATATGCGGACCAAGCGCCGCATCGCGCATTCGCGGTTTGGCTGACCCGATTACCCGATACTCCTTTGGCCCCAACCCGATACCCAAATACGCGATTACCCTAATCCCTAACCCTCCTACCCCGATACCCAAATCCCATCCCGATACCCTACCCATCGCCTCCTCCCTGCGGGTGCCTCCATCGCCTCCTGGCCCTCCTCCTCCAAGATCCTCCGCCTCCTCCTCCAAGCTCCTCCGCCGCCTCCTCCAAGCTCCTCCGCCTACTCCGCCTCCTCCTCACAGTCCTCCATCGCCTCCCAGTCCCAGCTTGTGCGCCTCCTCCGCCTCCTCCTCCAAACTCCTCCGCCAACTGTGAGGCCTGTGAACTCCGCCACCTCTGCCTCCTCCGTGGAAGGTATCCAAGTCAAACCTGCATACCAATATATCATTGCTTATTGTGTATACGAATATTTCGATGTTATTCGATGTTATACTTTAGACTTGTGATTTCGATGTTGAGTATAAAGCAATAATATTGGCATATATATCTGGCAGTATCAACAGTATCGTATTGGTGGACAAGTCATTAATTCGTAATTTTATGGACAGACATTAGGATGGAATTATCCGAAATTTAGGCATAAAACTGCACTTGAACTTTTGAATCAAATATTTGTCTTAAATAATAATATAGTTGAGGTGTTTTGAAAATCATGTCAATAAATGTTGTACAACATATCCATCCATTTACTGATTTCACTTCTCTTCATTAGCTCCACTTCTTCCAATATTAGGGGTTTTTTATATCCATTTTTAATTATTCGAACCAACTGTATCGCTTCTATGATTGTGAATCAGGTCATATGCATTCAACTTGATTGTGAATATTTTTTAAACAAATATTTTCCTAAAATTCTGATTCGTACATGCATATTAATTATTAAATCTTTTATGTTGATGTTTTGTGAATCTGTGATTATGATTGAATGTTAGGAAACTATGGCCTCCAGACTACCATCTGACAGCGCTTCTTCTCCTACACCTGGAGCTGGAAGCGGAAGTGAGGCTCCTATCCAGAGGAGTGATACATCGGATTTTTTTGTTCCTCCTGGATCCAATGATCCGGGATGGAAGTATGCTTTTCTGGCGAATCCGAGTACTCCTAGCATGGTCACTTGCCGATTATGTCGGAAGGTTGTGACTGGAGGGATCAATCGCATGAAGCAACATTTGGCTCATATTAAAGGTAATACGGCATCTTGTCCCAAAGTGACTCCTGAGGTGAAGAAAGAAATCATGGACAACATGGAGGAAATTAAAGTGAAAAGGAATGAGAAGACCATGAGGATGAAAGACATTCAAGGGCAAGTCTCCATCAAGATGAATCAGCCCTTGCTTGATGAAGAGAGGGATGGGAAAAGGCCCCGAACTTTAGCAGAAGATGAGCCTGTAGAGAATCTCCGCCAATCAACAATCAAAGATACATTTGCCAAGGAGGAACGTGCACGTGTAAATTCATTCGTGGCAAAGTATTTCTATGACAATGACATTGCTTTCAATGTTGTCAAAAGTGACTCCTTTCTCCGAATGTGTGAAGCAATTGGGCAGTATGGAAGGTCATACAAGCCTCCAACGTACTATGAGCTCACAGAAACACTTTTGAAGGAACAGGTTAAGGAAACACACGAATTCTTGCAAGGGCATCGTAATTCATGGAAGAGTTCTGGATGTTCCATTATGACAGATGCTTGGACTGATAGGAGGGGAAGGAGCATCATGAACACCTGCGTCAATTGTGAGCTTGGGACCAGTTTTCTGAAGTCAATTGACTCGTCTGCAGATTCTCATACTGCCGACTACATTGCTTCCTTAGTGGATAAGTCCATTGAGGAAGTTGGGCCCGACAATGTAGTCCAAGTTGTGACAGACAATGCATCTGCAAATATGGCTGCTGGCAGAATTTTGAGAATCAAGTACCCACAGATCTTCTGGAGTTCGTATGCGGCACATTGCATCGATCTTATGCTTGAGGAGATCGGTAAAGAGTCGAAGGTGAAAACTGTCATTACAAAGGCAAGGACATTAACTGTCTTCATTTACAGTCATGCAAAAACATTGAGTTTGATGAGACAATTTACGCAAAAGGGGGAGATAGTGAGGCCAGGTACAACAAGATTTGCTACCACATATCTCACCTTGCAATCAGTGATGGACAAGAAGGACAAGTTGAGGCTTATGTTTTCTTCTGATGAATGGAGAGCGTGTAAATGGTACAAGACGAAGAAGGGGGAAATGGCTTCGGCCATAGTTCTGAGTCCTTCATTTTGGACTCAAGTCTCTTTGACCTTGAAGATCTTTTCTCCATTGGTACATGTTCTGCGAATTGTTGATGGAGATAAGAGACCGGCTATGGGGTTTGTATACGGTGAACTGCAAGACGCAAGAAAGGAGATCATGAGCATTTTCAAAGATGTGGAAGCATCTTACAAATATTTTGTTGATGTTGTTGATTCAAAGTCAAAAGGGAGGTTGGATAGCCCCCTCCACCTTGCTGCATATTTTTTGAATCCCTATTTCTTTTATAGGGACAATGATCAAATCCAGAGGGAAGGTCTTGCTCTGAGGGGATTCTTGGATTGCATGGACATTTTCTATCCTGGTTTAGAGATCCAAGATATCATCACTAGGAAGGAGTTGCCATTATATGAAAGGGCAGAAGGATCATTTGGCAAACCTTTGGCTGTCAAACAGAGGTCCATCATTGATGATGATTTCAATCCAGGTATAAATTCTCATTAGATTTCATACACTTATATATTTAAGTATTACTACTTATCTCATTCCATTTCATACACTTATATATTTAACTATTATTACTTATTTGTTTTTATGAATAGCCCGTTGGTGGGCATTGCATGGCATGGAAACGCCACATTTGAAAGAAATGGCAATGAAAGTTCTAAAGTTGACAGCCTCTTCCTCGGGTTGTGAAAGGAATTGGAGCACTTTTGAGGCGGTAAGACTATAAAATTGGTGCCACACATGTCAAATATTATGCATCATTAATGAGGTGGTAAATGATATGTTTTTCTTTATTTTGTAGATTCACACGAAGAAAAGGAACAAGCTTGAATTCAAGCGGTTAAACGACTTGGTGTATGTCAGATTCAACGCCAAGTTGAGAGATCGCCATCTTAAAAAACGTAGTGATCCATTTGCCACAAATGATAGAACCCACGTGAGAGATTGGATTGGTGGGGAAGATGAAGAAGATGAGGTATTCCAAGGATCGGGGTTGACGTGGAACTTAGTGGCTGATGCAACTGGTGCAGAAGATTTGATACAACATAGAAGAAGCCAAAGGCATGCTACTGGTTCAACCTCGTCGCCGGGCTTAAATGAGGAAGAGTTCCCATTTGAGGAAGACAGTGAAGATGACGAAGACAATACCGAAGTGGAATTTGATGATGATATGGATTAGGATTTCTTTGTAATATGTAGAATATTATCGCCTGAATATTTCTGTTTTCTTATGCTATTTTAATTAGTACTCTACTGATGCTATTTGTGTTAAATTTCAGTTTTCTTTTGGGAACTTAAATATTTTGGTGATTGTTGTCAATTATTATGTCTGCTAACTTTTCTATTGAAGTATTAATATTTGTTGATAGACTGTTTTGAGCTATATATGAATGAAAGTCATTTTCTTAGAACTTCTGTTGGACCACAATTATACATAATTTGTGTTCACTTGTAGTCACTTTTGCATATATTTATTTATTTTTAAATAAAAAATTAGAAAACCGCGCAGAACCGCATATACCCCGCATATGCCCCCGCATACCGCTTAATCGCTATTCAGTGACCTGACCGAACGCATACGCATACCGCTTTCCTGAACCTTGGGAAATTTGCATATCACCTTGGTGCGAAAATATTTAAAAAGAAGTGTTGAAAGACAGAAATTGGGATTGTTAACTTTTTCAATTAGGATTAGGAATGTGTGTTTCACCTATTTAAAGACCTTATGATTTAGTTTATTACCAACATCTACTCCTCTCCTAAATTTGTACCATTCATTTGCTACGGGTTCTCCAAAGGCCGAGATACTCGATATGAAGATGCTCCATCAATTTTTTGAGCATCACATCAAAGGGGGCGAAATCCGCTTGGACACCGACATTTGCGCCACATATGCTCTTCCATCATGAAATTAATGGCTCCAACTACCGCACCAAGTACGCATGGATTCTATCGTTTGCTCCACACCAGTTCTTCTAAAATATGATCGAGAACACTGAATTAAAATCATCAAACTTCAAGCCGAAAGATCAGGCAATAATTCGTCAGGAGATGAATTTTTCAAGCGAAAGAAAACTAATGCAACGTGAAATAAAAAAACAAGGTTTTATTTTTACTTAAGTTTAATTAGGGTTGAGTTAATTTAATTTACCGTTAATTGAGTCATTGCACTTTTATTTTAAATAAAGAGATTGAATGAGATCTCATATCAAATTAGTTAGTCGATTAAATTTAGCAATTAATCGGTTAGAGATATTTAGAATCTAAATTAGGATAAGCTAGGATTTGAATTTTGATTTTGTTTCTATTTTGTAATCGCACCCTCCTATATAAAGGGGACGGTAGTCATTTGTTTAGAGATAGTTCAAGTTGAAATCAAATTGAGATTTATCTCATCCCTCTCCTTTTCCCTTCTCCCTTGACGCGGTCTACGCATTTCATCTTCAATCTCGCGCAACCGACACGTTTTCTCTTCTCCCTCCCTCCAATTTCTTCCACCAAATAAATTTTCCATCGCTAAAATTTTATATTTTCTTTGTTGCAAATCTTCATCTGCAACAGATATTGAGCCGTCTAAGAGAGGGAGAGGAAGGCCCAAGAAGTGTTGGAATGAAACTATACGAAGGGATCGTAGTTTTTTGGATCTAAGACCAAGAATGACCCAAGATAGATCTAAATGGAGGGGGGAAATCCATGTAGCCGACTCTGCTTAAGTTGGTGTAGCTTCGATCGAGGATGAAATGCGAGAAAATCGCTTAAGATGGCTTGGTCATTTGCAAAGGAGGTCATTTGATGCACCAATGAGGAGATGCAAGCTTTGGGATGTTGAGTCGACGGCTAAGAGAGGGCGATGAAGGCTCAAGAAGTGTTGGAATGATATTATACAAAGGGATCTTAGTTTTTGGGTTTAAGACTGAGAATGACCAAAGATAGATCTAAATAGAGGTAAAGAATCCATGTAGCCGATCCTACTTAATGTGAGAAAAGGCTTTGTTGTTGTTGTACTTACTAGGAGGGCGGGCATCTTTGTAATAAATGTTGCTTTCAAAAATTAGTTAAATAAATTAGAAACTTTGGGATGTGCACCTAGTGATTCATTTTGCTTAGTAATTCGGATAATTTAGTTAAGATTCTTTGGGTTGTGCATCCAGTCAATCACCGTTCCATTTCCTCTTGCATCAAACACATCAACCTGTTTTTTTTCTTACTTCTGTCCTTTCTTTTTTGTTTTGAAAGAACTTCCGTCCTTTCTGAAGAAAACATTATTTGTTAATCTCCATTCTGCATATTTTAGCTCCTCACAGTTCGAATTAACCATCACATACAATTGCAACACAGCATTTCATAGACCACAAAGCTACGTGAAATTATAAGAAAAATATAAAATGAGGATATATGCCAATTCAGTCATTATTCAAGCCTCGAAGTCGAAAGGATTTCAAAAATACCAGTGAAGAAAAGAAGCGGGTGTGTCTACAGAAAATCATGTAACTAAGCAACAAACTATGTATATTTTCAAGTGGATTGTGTTGATATAACACTGATAAAAAATCATTTAATTAGATAGCACGCTATCATAATAGTGGCACATTTTCAAGCAAAAGAAAAACTAGGAATATCACTTTTCACTGTTGAGAATAAACATTCCATTTTACTTACGTGCTGAAAATGTCCTGAAAATTCATTCCACCTCCCCGTCCTCCATTGCCGTGACTTTTCAGACCTTCTTCACCATATCTGTCATAGATGTCTCTCTTCTCGCGATCCGACAGCACCTCATAAGCTAATCACCGAAAAAAGTCACCAATTAGCATATACAACATTCACCAATTAGCATACACAACATGCTTCAACAATTCTCTTCTCGGCACGACCTAAACATGTGTAAGATTTTAATCAGAGAAAAAATAGGGCAATTGGGTGAAAGAAAAATCTTTTCCATCACCAAGTAAATGCCCAAAAAGGAAATCGCATCACTCATTGCGCATACATCATGATGTTTAATCGAAAGCCAGTTCCTTTTTCCACTCCCTACCCATTTTCTAATTTAAGCAGCACAAATTATTAAAATACACAAAATTTCAGAAGATATTTTCCGCACAGAGCAATCAATCACTCCAGCCTATCCGAAAACGTTAGATTTTCCATGCCAGCAACCTATACCAGAACCAAAAAGGAGACGCCTTTCGTGCCCCGTATCACTCCCTGACCCAACATACCATTATTGATCTCGGCGAATCTCTTGTTGGCCTCTTCGTTCCCGGGGTTCTTGTCTGGATGGTACTTGAGCGCAAGCTTCCTGTACGACCTCTTGATCTGCTCGTCTGTCGCGCCCTTGGGAACCTGCAGCACGTCGTAGTAGCTCTTCCTGCAATTACCCCCCAAGAAAACATGCACCATCGCAACCGGAATCAATCGAGACGGGAAAGAACAAGGGATCAACAGGATCGTACCCGGCGAGCACAGCGAGGGCGAGTGAGAGGAGGACGAGGACGAGGAGCGATCGCGCCATTAGGGTTAGGGTTCGACCGATCGCGAAGTGGCGGGGATTTTCGGAGCCGCCTGGAGGTCTTAATTTACGGTTTGCTGCCAACGCATCGCTGATGGAGACGACCAATCAGTGAAGAGAAATGGATCCAGCAGCGAATGTGGAAGGGACACGTGGCCATTGGGACGTGTGAGTCAAGCTCGACTATGCGCGTATGGTCCGGGCCGGTTTGAAGGAGTATGTGGGAGTTTTTAATTAAATTGAAAAAAAGTTATTTAACAATCCACTTGATTTCAATGTAATTCATAAACTTCGAAAGGTGATAATGCGGTACCTGAATTTTAAGATTTGTCTCAATGTGATCCTTCACTACTTATAATTAAGTTGATTATTTCATCTTTCCACCCTTACATTTCAATAGTCATGGACCACATCAAGAAAAATCTTAAAGTTCGGATATCACATTGTTATCTTTGAAAGCTCATGTATGACATTGAAATCAAATGTATAGTTCATAGACTTTTTTGTAATTAACTCTTTGATTTTTTACAGTAATACATTTAAAAATTATGCTCTTAATTTGCATGTGAATGTAAAAATGTTCGTACACTAAGGAATCATGTAGCACATCGGTTAGAATATTTGACATGGTGTGATTCAATGCATGAAATATTACAAGAATGTTTTTATTTCCCCCGACAAAGGGCATGTTGACGTGAAACAAAACGGTTTGACAACCTCTTTTAAAGATAAATATCGATCTGCATCAATGTCCTCGGAGCATTCAAGGATCTTGACGTCGACTTCCTAAAGCATGCGCACAATCTTCTTCATCGCCAACATTGGAGTTGGAGATCGTTCGACCATTTTAACTATGCTCCGATGATCATTGGTTAGGCGATTAATTCGTTATGTTCACATTAAATCTTAGTGATAATAAGAACTAAAATTGAGACTGAATTATGTAAGTTAAACTTAAGAACTTGGAATAAAATGAACCCTCGTAGTACTGGTTCATAAAGCCCTCATTGTATACATTTAATTACCCCCAGATAGAGTTGGTGAGGATGAAGCCACTAAAGTTAGAACTGAAATCTTTGGACTTGCCCTCTAAGTCTTCATTTCTGATTTTCGCATATCTGAGAGGTACAAGGACTTGCCTTCAACCTTAGAAATACTTTAGTTGTGTAAGTTTGGTACTCTTCTTAAATGTGTGATATTGAACCCGACAGTCCGAGAAGATCACCTTTTGCTTGGGAGTTATCAACATCATCGATGGGCGTAAGGAGACTCCATATGTGTAATGGTTTCATAATATTGTTCTATCACCGACTAAATAAGATAAGATATTTCGGTCGAACTCTTACTTATATTTTTTAAAAAGTCAAGTAGCCTCCATAGACAAATATTTTTAGGTTAAAATATATTTTTTATATCTAAAGTCGCTAGCTTAAAGTTCTCAAATGTTAGGGTAACTCTACGAAATATTTTCATTTTATAATTGAGATTTTTACTCCACAAATCCTAGAAACTTGTTAAATGACCTCTACGACCTTTTAAGCATCGATATTCCTCCCTCGACCTCGTAAAATTGCTAGCCCTTATCTTACGGTTAACTCCCATCCATTTATTCGTTAAATTTAACCGAATTCTGTCAAAATGAGGTGCATATTGCCCTCTTGTTTAAAAAATTTACAAACAATGCCATCATCATCCTTACATCTCCTACCCCTCCACCCCCTTCCCCTCCCCGTGCTCCTCCACCCATAGTCGCAACTGCTCCTCTAGCCCCTTTCTCCCTCCATACTACCCTCAACATCCTCTCCCTCCTCCATTTTCACTCTCCGCAGCCTCCCCGACCCTGATCTCCTCCTCTCCCCTGTCACCCTTCACGTCCTCCTCTCCTGCTTCGCTAAGGTTGCCTCCATTGCCTCGTCCTCCTCACCTTCCTCCGCTACCGTCCCTTTCTCAACCAATCACTTCAATGCCCTCCTCCGCACCCTCTCCCAGTAGCACTCTATGTCCTCCCCTCATCGCATCTTCTACCTCCTCGAGCACCGCTTCCCCCCAGACCTCGTCACGTTCAACACCCTCCTCTCTTGTTGGAAGTCCCCCTCCCGACACCCGTGCCTTCTTCCAAGAGCTTGAGGACTCTAAGGTCAGGGAGAATGAGATATTGGAAAGTCTCAGGTCCTTGGAATCGCTGTCCAGAATCTCAGGTGAGAAGCTTGAAGAAGTGATTGTGGTGGTATCTACAAAGGAAACTATAATCTGTAGCTAAAGTTCTAAATGAGAAGCTCGGAGAAACTATTTCAGTGTTATCCCAGAAGAGCTCTGAAGTTGAAGAGTTGTAAAGCAAACAAGAGGAGTGAGTTGAAGCATCAACAAAGGTAGCATTGCTTACAATGGAAACGGAAGAGGTTTCCATTCAAGATGGAATAAAGAACCCATCGTCTTCCTCAAAATCCATGTCCTAGATCTACTCGAAATCTGAATTGAATCATCACCCAACCCCCTTCCTTGTTGCCAAAATCCAGCCCAATATCCCCTCATCAATTTGTTTAGCAGACTCAAATATTCGATCAATTGGTTCAAGAAATCATTCTAAAAATTTTGAAAAAAAAATTATTTTTATGATTAGAAGATATGATTTATCATTGAAAATAGTTTTTTAATTTGGTGGACGGATAAAGATGTGGTGAAGATAGAGAAAATAAAAAGAGGGGAGAAGAAGATTGAATGGATGAAGAAGTAGATGAGGAGATGGAAGATCCACCATCCAATACTACCTTAGTTAGATTAACCCAAGGCATTGACTCAATTAAATGTAAATGTAATGATGGGATTCGTGGGATAAAATGAATCAAGTTTACAAGATCGAGGGAGAAAAATCGATGTTTAGAAGGTCGTAGATGTCATTTAACTAATTTCTATAGTTCGTAGGTAAAAATCCCTTATAATTTACATTCAAATTTTATTCTAATTATTTCTAAATTTTAATAATAAACATATTTTCCTCAATCAATACTACATTAACTCTAGATCTAACACTAGTGCAATGCACTGTGAGTTTCCATAAGATTTTCTTTGCACCTGATTTGAAACATAGGAGAAAGAGAACCCGATTTTCGCAACCTGGTCTGGTCAACGTTCTTGGAACAGGTCCAACTTGGCCTAAAATATAGGTTCATATGACTTTTTGCTTCAGGCTCGAGTAGGGATGTCACTTTGGATCTACCATTATGTACCATACATGAACCTCCCGTTAAAGGACCTAAAACACGTCCCATTTTGTTTTGGATGACGCAAATTTTAAATGTACTACTCATACGTGTAAGGGTTTGAGATTACCTTGTGGGTATTCGAGCTCGAACATGCCTCATATCCCAGTATAAGTATAAATATAATTGTGTGTTACATCTTAGTCAAACTAGTCAACCAAAATCAATAACTGATGGATGTTGATCTACACATATAAAGTCCACCTATATTTTTCTCTATTCCGCCATTGATTCGGATTCAATTAGATTGACCAACCCAAATGATTTAAACATCTAATCTATGTAAACCTTCAACATTACCTATATATTACACATTTTTGTATACAAACATATTACATGTTCTCCGACTCTGCATTCCATATAAGATAATGTTGTGTACATTTCAAATATCTTATGAATATACTATGTTGAAAACGTGGGTACCCATTGGATGCACATGTGTTTGCTGGGAATATGGATATTCGTTGGGAGCTACCCATTTAATAAATGTGCGGTTCTGGGCAAGGATATCCAGAAAGACAGGACTCGATGAGCTCGATTCGATAAGCACATGTGGTCTAGACTTAAAAAGTTATCGAGTCCGAGTCTAAGTCAGACAATGACTCGTTAGGCTGATTGAGTCGAGTTAGAGTTGAGGCATGCTCAATTTGCTAACTCGACTTGATAACTAGATCGATTTTTTAGTTTTTTTATACATTTTCCTTTTCATATGGACATACATCATGCATGAATATGAGGAAGAAATGATGCAACACCAAAAAATTAATTGCAGTTGTCATGTGATGTTTAGGCATTGCCTCTCTTGCTTCCTAACTTCTCTCCCATTGCACTTTAATATGTATGAATATGATTAAAAAACTAGTAAAACCCATACGACATTCCTTTCTCTCTATGAATAAATATATTTGTATATATTTATAATGAGATTATTAAAGAGTTCAATTGCTTGTTAAAAGAAAGTTCAAAGACAAAAGAGTAAAAAATCAATCTAGTGTACAAAGGACTCGTTAAGATGCTCGTGCGCCAACTCAAACTCATCGACTTCGAGTTTAAGTCATCTTTCCTTAGCTCGAATCTTATCGAGTCCGAGCTGAAGTTTGAGTTCAAGTTAGGGGCGACTCGGCTAAGACAACTCAATAACTACCCCTAGGTTTGGATAGTGGTGTGGTTTTATAAATGGATATGTGTTTGGAAATATTGATATCCGCTCCATACCCGACCCACTGACATCCCTAAGTTCGATATATTGAGGGAGAGGTCGGAGGTGAGGGAGAGGTCGGGCAGAGATGTCGGGGGTGAGGGAGAGGTCGGAGGTGAAGGAGCGTCGTGGGTGCTTGTTCGCTCCAAGCGGTGCAAGAAGAAGGACAGCCGCTCCAGGGGACGAAGAGGGGAGATGGATCCTCCTACTCGGAAGCATCACTGACTGAAGGGGAAACCTTTTGGTCGTGGGCGTTTCTGGTGCGGATCTCTTCGGCATTGGGCATCTTCCTGTTGTGAACCCTTGCGATGCTTCCGCTGCCATGGTTTTGCTCATCGTGCACGAGTTTGCCCGCGGGGAATCACAAAGGAGATGAACCCCGTAGGGGAGTTTCTAATCGGTGAAGGGGGAGGCTCTTGTTCGTTGTTCCTCGGCACATCTGATGTGGGGGCAATAACAGAAGGAAGCTTTGGCGGTGACATTGCGTTTCTGAGTCCATGGCGGGTCGTGGAACGGGGGCTTGCAGCGCGTGAGGCTAAGGCATTGTTGCGGCTGAGCGAGAACAGGCAGGCATTCCTTCGGTGGCGTATACCTCATATCTTCGATGAGCGTGTTGACTTTCAGATGATCAACTCCGTAAGGGTGCGGGGAATTCCCTTGGTCTGGCGAAGGCTTGATCATTTTCGGGAGATTCGCGCGACGGTAGTGCGGGTGGCTGAGATTATATCATCCGTTAGTGAGGTGGGTGAGAATACAGACTTGATAGTCCGTGTGCAGGGATTCAGACCTTCGGCGTTGGGGTGGAGGAGATTGTGTTTCCGCGGCGAGGTGCTGGATGTGGAAGTGGTGTCGATCGGGCCGGTTTACATTCACGGGGAGGCAGTGAACATCGAGTCTACAACTTTCATGTTTATGACTTTTCCTAAATCCTTCTATAACTAATTCTTTTTGAATTATCTTTGATTTCTCTAATTTCTTCAATTTTGATTGGGCCACGTGGCACCATCTGCTTTGGTCACATGCCCTGCTCTTGTATCTCCACCTGATGTGATCAAAGCCACTTGATCTCCTTTTCACCAGGCAGATCAGCGCTGCCCATCTGCACCTTTACAGGAACTGTTGGATCATATGATCCAACGATGCCTGAACCTCCTTCAACCTCTCGTTGGTTTCTCTTCTCCGCTAACCTCCTAACTTCCTGTCATTAGACCCTCGTGCTTACAGGTTCTCGTGATCTCCTCCCAAGCCACCAGATGCACATCCGGCTTCTGTTGTTTCCCGTCTGACCAGAAAAATCTTCTCACAGCTTTTCAATCTTCCTTCTCACTCCTACTGGCATCAGCCTAGCTGAGAAAAAGAACACGGGAATGGTTGATGGAACATGCTTCAGCAGAATCAGCTTCCCACCCTTCGACAAAGTAATCGCCTTCCACCCGGCCAATCTCAGCTCAATCTTCTTGATAACCGCATCCCAATCAGTAGCTCTGAGTTTTCCCACGACTAATGGAAGGCCAAGGTAAGAGATCGGTAGGTCATTAAGTGGACAACCAAGAAACTCAGCTACCCTTGTCTGATCCTCATTCTGAAACCCAAAAGTGATAACCACCGACTTCTGCACACTTATCTCTAGCCCGGAGAGACTACTAAAGATGTCAGCAACTGCGCCGCTCTACCGCTCATCTCATCAGAACCACCAAGAAACAATATTGTGTCATCCGCGTATTGCAGTAGCGGTGTCGAGATGTCTTCAAGACAAAAGCCCTCACACCATCCTCCATCAACTGCTTGTCTAAACAAGACTGCCAACGCATCCGCCACCAGAACAAAAAGCATGAGCGCTAAAGGACACCCCTGTCGAACACCTCTCTACGGCTGAAAAAATCCACCTTCTAGCTGACCATTCACTAAGACCGAGAAGGAAGACGTAGCGATACATCTTTTCATCCAAGCAATCCAGCAATATGTGAATCCTCTTCTCCTCAATGACGACCATAAGAAGCTCCAGTCCACACAATCATAAGCCTTGGTAAAATCTATCTTCCACACACTCCTTTTGTACCTCTGCATTTCCATTCTAAGCAAATCTCTTATGCCAAGACCAGTACATCCGTCATTTGTCGTCCAGGAATAAACGCGGACTGACCTTCCAGAATAATAGAGTCCATGACTCCCTTGAGCCTGTTTGCCGGTACCTTTGCCACAATTAGGTAAATCCCATTCGAAAGTGCAATTGGTCTGAAATCTTCAACTCTCGTGGGGTGATCTTTCTTTGGAAGCAAAAATAAAATTGCCCTGATAATCTTCTCGAAACCCCTATTTCCTTCTCTGAACTCTTCAAGCACCTCTAAGATCTCACCCTTCAGAAGTTCCCAAAACTCTCTGTAAAAGAATATCGGAAACCCATCCGGCCCCAGTGCCCCATCTGCATTTAGTCCCCAAACTGCTTTCTTCAACTCGCCCTCTGAGAACGGTGTTACTAGCTCCTCTGCCTGCCTTGGTGTTAAAGTCTTCACCCCCTTCCCCAGCCATCCCCTTGCCTTCTTCGCGGCGTCTCCACAAAATGCCCTCTCAATGCACTACCAATATGTGCTTCATCGACAAGCCTCTGCCCCCCCCACCTCGAGTTCATGAATATGGTTCTTTCTCCTTCTACCAGACGCCATGGTGTGAAAAAATCTTGTATTAGCATCTCCCTCTTTCAGCCATTTCTGCCTAGACTTTTGTCTCCACTTCACCTCTTCTTTCCGATCGTCCATCAAAATCTCCTCCAAAATCCTGTATCTCTCTGCCATCTCCTCTTGGTCTAAACCTCTCAGATCATCAATGTCATCTAGACAGATCAAACCTTCACGTGCCTTGCCTCTCTTTTCCCTTTTTTTCATTCTCACAACTCTTTCATACTCTTTAAGGAATGTCTTGAGCATTCCCAGTTAAGCCGCCAACCGACAAACAACCGACCCCATCGGACTCCACTTCCTCCACTGCTCTGTCACCAACTCCTTGAAACCATCTTCCAGCATCCATGATCGCTCGAATCGAAAAAGAACCTTCGTCTTTCCTCCTCACCTGACGACCACAGAATAGGCGTGTGATCAGAGTGAGTCCACGGAAGAGCCCAAGCCCTTGAAAGTGGAAACCTCTCTACCCCCTCAATGGATAGCAAGAATCTGTCCAACCTCGATCTTGACCTCGCGTTTCGCCACGTAAAAGAACAACCTGTTTGCATCGACAATTGTTAACCCCAAAGTATTTGTCATATCCAGGAACTCCGCTGAACCAACATCCCTCCCGTCCCCCCTTCGTAGACGGTGATCCGACAACAACGTAAGATTGAGGTCTCCCCCCACAAGCCACACCCCATCAATATGGCCATCGTACATCTGCGTCAAGTCTGCCGCTAAAGAACCCCTCCCGTTATCACAGGGCCCATAGACATTCTTCACCGTAAAGACAAAACCATATGTCCGACGTCTGAGGCGAACCGAGAGAGAGAAATTGGACCTCCAATCCGCAACCGCCTCAAAAGTTTCTTTCCTCCACCCTGTGATCAAGCCATCTGCTGCACCCCGTGGCTCCATCTCCACTACTTCAAAAAGGCTCCCAAACTCTAGAACGGGTCGCACCTCCACCAAACTATGAGATAATTTCGTTTCTTGCAACAAGAAGACATCCGCATTTGCCTCACTTATCAGATTTTCAACTCCCATGCGCTTTTTGGCTCGGCCAAGACCCCTTACAATCCAAGACAAAAGCTTCATTTAGCAACTGAAGAGATCTTCCTAAGGGTACATGGTTGCACCACCCCCAAACATTCAGCAAACCCTCGATCTAACAGGGCAAAGCGGTTTGCCCTTCCCCATGTTGAACTACCTTGTATCTGCGGCTGAGAGGCTAAAACCTGTCGCTCCTCCTCCTCCTCCTCCTCCAAGATCTCCGCCCTTTGTCTCCTCCTAGACAACCTAACACCGCCTCCGTATCTAGGCCCAATTGCTTTCCTAGGAACTTCCCCTTCAAACCGCATCTCCAATGCACATTCACTTTTGTCCACAACCTCCTGCTCCTTCCCGCACTGCAAAAAAGGCACCACCAAACCTTCCGTACCAATTTCCTCCCTTCCCTCCATTACGTCCTCCGCTAGACCACCCGAGGCACCAAGCTTCCGAGTCAGACTTCGCCAACCACCACTCCCTCTGAGCCCTCTGAACTTCAGATCCGTCGGGCTCCTCAAGCCCCCGCACCATAGTTCGCGCTTCACAACCCACCACGCCAAAACCCGCCAACTCCTCCACCCTCGCCGACCCCCTCCGGGCTCAAAACCATCCGACTATCCGCGCCCTCCCCTCCACACCACCCACGACCCACCCCACGCACCACCCTCACCAAGCCCTCCTCTTGGCTTCTGCCTACATCCGAGCTCTGTAGGGGGGCTCTCTCCTCCCCCTCAAGATAGGAGGTGCTCCCCCCCCTCCCCCCCCCTCCCCCCCCTCCCCCCCCCCTCCCTCCAAATGCTTTCCTTCCTGCCTGCCAACCCCGCATGGTGGCGTCCTCTTTCCAAATGAGATCTCCTCCACATTCTGGGCAATTGCAGTCTGAGCCCCCCTCCCCTCTTCCCATTCGTCTCCCCCCTCCTTCCAGGTGGTATTCCCCTCCCCCCTCCAGGAATTGAAGAGAGGCTTCTGTCGCCTCTCTCCGACTGCAGACACTTTACACCAAACATCCGGGATCAGTAGACCCATGGCACATGCCCATATTCTATCGATATATTATAACAACCACACACTCAATCCCCCCCAGGCGATTTGCTCATTAGAGAGATGGGGAGGTTGGGAGAAGGTCCGGTTGAAGAAGGGGTGGTGGAGCGCCGACGAGGATCAACTCCTCGTTGACTACATCAAGGCCAATGATGAGGGCTCGTGGCATGCCCTCCCCAAGAATGCAGGTGAGCGTCGTACGCACATTTATTCATGACGTATATATACGTGCATGTGCGCATACACAACGCGTGAATTCGCTCGAATCATCCTCCTTCCTCGCGTGTCACGAAGGTCTATTGAGGCGCGGGAAGAGCTGCAGGCTGAGAATGAGGGAGGATATAAAGAGGGGCAACATCACTGAGGAGGAGGAGACCATTGTCAGACTCCGCGCTTCGATAGGCAACATGTATACTCTACCTCCGCTCTCGCGGTTCTTGAATGGTTGGTTATTTATATCCAACACGAGATTCAACGAATATCGATTCCTTTTCAATGGTCTGGTGATTGAGCAGTGTAGCTTTTACACTAGCACTGGAATCCCGTAATTTGTTCTAGTTTTTTTTCCACGAGCAAAACGAATTGGAACTGGCAATAAATTGTCGTTGAATTTTAAACTTCATGACGTTAAATAACAACAAACTTCTATTATTTTAATCCGTACATGCACACATTTACAGTGGATACAGGTACATATTATATTAGATTTGATCGGCAGCTTATCATAATGTAATCTGAACGAACCGATGCTAACGTAAACTGGTAAGGTTTGACTTAGCTTCTTTTGAAATCAAATCTTGATCAAACTCTGATCGAGTTAATCTATACAAATACCGACGTTTACTCTATTCGGTAACTGAGACGTATAATACTGTATTAATCAGAATTTAACACAGGCAGCTCAGTTTGGCAGTTCATAAGAGTATGAAATTGGCTACAAGCCACCGCGATATGGTAACATTGATGACGACGGGAATGGTTACATCAATCATCACGCACCAACTACCTAGAATAGCAATTCAAAACACTGGACGGGAATGAATGCTAATGGAGACGCCCGTTGCAGGTCCAGAGACGGGGATACCATGCCATTATACCCCCACATGAAGAGATTGATTGCGTTACCGTGCGATTGGATGCGATGCCGCCATTATTCCTGTGATCATCTACTGTGGTCCATGAAGTTAATGCCCTCACAGATCTGTACTACGTGATCGGACTTGGTTCATGAAGCTTTTTCTAAGTGACTGACTGTCAGTTATTGATGCTTCGCAACCAGTCGTTCGTTCTTCCTACCTGGGCGAGAGAAAAAACAGCATTAGTAATTTGCAACGAGCTCAGAATTACATCCGCCAATATACCGCCTACAACAAGATTCTTAACGAGAAGAACACCACTCGTAGGATCCTGATCGATTTCAGAAAGGACAGATGAGAAAAAAATACCTCCAAAAACAAGATATGCAGGCCAACTCGCGTCATTTGACACATACAGCATTGGTTTAAGCTAATAATTCGGCGACCATTTCATTTATCAACGTTCCGAGTATCTTCTTCTCGATTTCCACTCCTGTCTCGAACACGACGCTTTCGAAATTCTCCTTTTTTCCAAGCTGGCTGCTCATATCTTTGTCCACAAGTTCATCCACCATCCAATGCCCCATCCCCTCCCACGATAAAATCTCCTCGTAGATTTCCTCAGGCAGAGTTTCCCGCCGCAATGTAGACATCCCTCTTGCCCAAGACCAGTATCCAGCACGAAAGTGGCGGCATTGAATCGAATCCAAGCATTCCCTCACGCAATCGAACAGCAATTTCCTCTTCAGTTTACCCTCTATGCTTCTCGTAGTTGCGCTGCTCTTTCTCTCGAGCAAATCAAACAGAAGCGCATCAAGCTTCTCACTCGTGCGACCGCTAACAAAATTCTTCGGGTTCACGTTTGCCGTGAACAAGATTTCCTTTACATACCGCACTTCTTGTGTATGCATTACCCCGGTACTCTGTTTTCTTGTTCTTTTCACGCATTTGCCATCCATAGCTACCGTAAAAGAAGAGGAGGCGGAATCCGACAGGTCCATCTCGGATTCCGCTTGAGGGCATTTCAAAGTGCTGTTCGGCCACACATTTTGCGCTAGAATGGACGACGACGATATCCTGGTTCCTGGATGGAAAACAAAAACAACAGTAACTATTAAGTCAGCATAATTAAATTTAAAAAGTTGGCTCATTGTTCCCATCTTCGCTATTACCATAGCTACTATCATAGCTTTCGCAGGAGTTGCAACTGTCGTTCGAAAAATTGGCTTCCAGGACAGAGAAGGGACTTGCGTAATGATCGACTTCTTCGCACGTGCTACTGTTGCTGCAGCATTCCATGAAATTCTCCGCCAGCTGGGAAGGGAAAGAGGTATAAAAATACAGTTTAAAATACATCGAAGAATGTCGGATATAGAGAATATAAATACAGAGAAAAAATGGCAATCAACTTGAAAAAAAATAAAATCTGATGAACAACTGACTAGTGACAACATAGTACAGCCTTCTACTGCAAAAGAATTCCGTGTTCTCCATATTAAGCTAAAACGATGAATGAAATTAACCGTAAACCAAGACAACCCATACCAAGTTCACAAGTGAGTAATTTTTTGTACGATCACGCCTATTATCAAGTAAAATCTGGACGCTACACAGCTTGCGGTGGGAGCAGCTACATATATTCGAGTTCAAAACAGATACCATAAACTAAAATACGCCAAACCGCGATGATAAGTAGTTTATAAGCGCGTGCCTGCTATCTTCTCAGCAATAAGTATATTTTTGTTAATTCCATTTTGGATTCTAACTATGCATAGTTAGCTTTTATATTCATAGGCATAAAAAAACAAACTTTCTAGTCCAGCTTGTTAGGAATCTGAACAAAGGATGCGAAAATCTCGAAGTTTGGAACAATCATCCTGAAATGATATAATTCCAATTCTCATCTTTATATGCTAGATGCTGACAGTAATATCCACTACCTGTTTCTTTATGAAAATAGTTTTTACAAATATAAAAGATATAAATTTGATGCATCTTACTATGTCATGGAGATAATCTATATGAGAAGTCGAGAACAACTAAATTCGGTGTTTATTCAACAAAAAAATTGCATCATTGCGAAGGTAGCGACTATAAAAATTATCACTACTAACCTGCAGCTCACGCCTCTTTCCGAATTCTTGCCCATCAGAAGGCAACACTCCTAAATTAGGGGCGCCGAGAACCTTTGCTTCACCAGAAAACCAAGATTTTGATTTCTCAGAGAGAGTGGTTTCGGAATGTGGAGAGCTTCTACAAGTAGATGGGGTATCTGAAGATGAGAATTTGAACGGAGCGGAGCTGCATGATTCCGATTCGAACGCCAATCCCCTCAGCTTTTGCTCCAAAAGAATGCTGAGAGCATCGTCTCCCATCATGTTCAATCCTTGAGACGGCCATTTCTTGTTCTTAGAACCCATAGCATCCTTGCCGTACGTACAATCATCCACTGCGCTTTTCTTGCCTGTCTTTATAGAAGATCCGATTCCGAAAGTTGGTTTTACCAATGGGGAAGTAAACGTGAATGACGCAACATCCGTTTCACAAATCCTATCATCTTCATCCTTATTAGATTTCTCATCGATGATGATGTTGGCATGAACTTTCCTTCCCTTGTTCTCTGTATGGCACTCATCTCGTGTGTCGCTCTTCCTTGTCTTCAGAGAGAGACGAGACACGGATTTCGGTTTCAGCAGAGCAGGTGTGAATTCAAAGTACTCCATACCGGTATCTTCAACTGCCTTCCGCTTGTCATCAACAAATACGAAATTTTGAGATTTGCCACTGTAAACCCTCCTCTCCGGCTCTTGATTCCCGTCGATCAATCTTTTTTTCCTCGGCAGATTATTGGTTCTTGAAGAAGGAGCCTCCTTTGAGCAACCACCTTTCGAAATTCCGTGAAGCTTATTGGAAGTCTTGTTCCTCTCTGACGAGCAAGATGACGAGGAGAACACCTTTCTTTCGTGATTGTTGGGCAGCGAACGCTTGGCCGGTAACTTGTCCTTGCTTGTCTGGCAATTCTGCTTCTGGTTGTTCTGCTTGAGGACAATGGGGGTGTTAGGCGGAAGAGTTTTCTTCTGCAACCTCTGATCTGTAGCACTGATCGGATTTCTAAAAGGTTGGCTCCAACTGAACTCATCTTGCTCCCTTTGCGTCAACACGCCCCTGCCCTCCCGTTTCTGAACATTAACCTTAGCTTGGATCGCGAGAGAAACCGACTTCCCCTTCGAATTCATACCTACGCAGCTAGCCTGATCCCGACCGGGCGAACTTCTGCAAGAACTGCTTCCATCGGAACCGTTCCAACTCCTGTTCATAGGCTTTCCTTGGAGACACTTCATTGCATTTGATTCAACAGTTGCAGCTCTTGACAAACCAAGATTGCTCGGTGCCCTCTGAGGCGTCGCAATGTACTCCCGTGCATCGCGGAATGTCAGAGGAAGGGAAGACTGATCTATCTGCGGAACTCTAACCCTGCAATTGGCTTGCATCCCCGGTTCGATAATCTTCACTGCAGTCTCCATTACCTGAGCAGCATCTTTCGACGACATGACGAACCTCGGGTTTTTTATGGGTGACAGTAGCATGTGATTGGGCAGACATTTCGCCAATCTCGGGGGCAGGATCTCGTGTTGGAACCTGTCGATCGGGCTGCTTGGCATCTTCTGAAATCTCCAATCAGGCAGCTTCCCCATGCTCACCTCCGCTCTACTTCTCGCATCTGTAAACCGGTTTCCGCCTTCGAATTCAGGACTCCTCTTGCGGTACTGCTCGTCTCGTGCAAACCGGGACTCGAAGATCGGAGAGGAGCACGGCTCCGATACACCGTTGGTGGGCAACGAGTCCAGCCCCATGAGCCTGGCCACCACTCCCGGAGCTCTACTCCCACCACCTTCTCCATCCGTAACCGAAGAAGCACAGCTGTAATCGCTGCTCTCCCTGACGCTTCCAGCGCCCATGTCGTCATCACGATGGATGTCATTGCCCTGAAAACAAAGAATCCCAACACCGATTCAAGATACCATTCCACGATCATCACGACAAAGAAGCTTGATGCGATGAAACAATATCGGAAACCAACCAGGAGGAACCGGGTGGACGGCAAGTTCTCGTCACTCCTCCTGACTTGCTTCTTCCCATCTGCAAAACAAGAAGATGGACAGATGAAATCCGCATCTGGAGCAATCAAACACTGATCTAACGGCTTTACCTGGAGAGCCACTCCCATTTGCGAACAGCTTCTTGCGCGATTTATGGTTCCAATCGAACAGATTGAAGAAACCTCCCCCCTTCGTAGCCATCCTATCTGCGCCCATTCCTCACACTAGAGCATCACAACTCTGGAAGCAGAAAACCAGACACCAATCCGATAAAAAAACAACGAAATGCAAAACCTAGAACTTGCAAACAAACAAAGAAACCAAAGGCGCCACCTTTCTTAAGAAAAAAACAACCGAGAATCCATAAAAGAAGCGCAAACAAAGCCGAAAACCAGCAAGAACCGCAAAAAGATCGTATCTTTCCCAACAAGCGCGATCAAACACGGGGAACCCATAAATATTCCAGTAGATACCACCCAGAAATCTCGCCCTCTTCGCTACGGAAGGCCCGGCAAAAGTCCACATAAAGAAGAAAACTCACAGAGCTCCAGTGGACGGGGAAGAACAGCAAAACGGAGCCACATTTCCGGGATTAGAGGTTTGCTTGGGGT
This sequence comes from Ottelia alismoides, assembly GCA_037367405.1. Taxonomy (NCBI): domain Eukaryota; kingdom Viridiplantae; phylum Streptophyta; class Magnoliopsida; order Alismatales; family Hydrocharitaceae; genus Ottelia; species Ottelia alismoides. The sequence continues at coordinate 261,508 of JAZKJV010003633.1, read as the reverse complement.
GGACACTATCGATGGAGTAGAGTAGGAGAGAAGGAAAGGGAGATCTCTCTTCCTCTCTCTCTTTTTCTCTATTTCTATGTTATCTTCGATCTCTGTGTTCTTCCGTGTTGTGCTGTTGGGTCATTTAAGTTTGAAAAGCCCATAAATAGTAGTAGCGATGGTTAGGTATATTATATTTATAGATCTGTGTGTATGATCATACGAAAGTATTGGGAATTATGAAATGGGGAGATGAGCAACGGCTCTTTTGTTGGGAACTCCATTTCAAATTGGAGAAGGGAATGGGACCCGACTCAACGGAAAGGGTGATAGGGGATATTCACTGTCAGTCCTCTTTTGATTAGGTTTTTCACAGATCAAATTATGCATCTTCCTTGGTATTGACGTTTGTCGTGCCATCCAGACCATCCAAACATGATCCAACGGTCCAGATCGCTCCATCAAAGCACCCGATTCCATGCGCGGATAATGACGGTTAGGTCATGTCTGGGATGATTGGGATTGATTGCTACTTGACAACTCTGACTTAAATGATCTAGTCGATCGATTTTGCATATCGACCAAGTAAGTTGTAATGGATGATCTTTCTCAAACTGCGTATAAAATAGGTTTTTAATCTTTTGCTTAAAGTGTGATTGAAATTAATACTTAACCTCCTTTCCTACTTTATTTATGAGAAAACTAGAAAACATGTTAATTACGAGAAAACTAGAAAACATGCAACACTGAAGCCATTCTTGTTCGTGGTATAAATGATTTTTACACTTGTATTCTTCTGAGATTCTATAACTACGATTATTTCTTTACCTTTTTTTTGCAATAACACTTGTGACCAAGGTTTTAAAAATTAGATCAGACATTGAAACGGTTAGTCTTCGATTTACTTAAATCGGGTCGGACCGTCGGTCTAAACCGGTCGGACTGGTGATGATGTCAGCATGACATCATCATTCATATCGACTCGGAAAAAACCGGACCAGGCTTAATTCACTGGTCCGACCGGTCGAACCGATTTTTTGAACCGATAAGATCGGATAGATATATGTAAATATGTATTTATATATCAACGAAATAATCATTTAAAATGTCAAATCTTTCAATATAAAAACATGATTGTCTATTTCGAATAAAACTCTACAAAAGCTAGTTACATTTTCTAGCATTATATATGAATATAATATTGTAATAATTTATTTATAGTTGCTTTTAGAAAATTACTGGTGCAACCGGTTTTTTAAACCCTGCTTGTGACCATTGTATTATTATTCTTATTCGAAATTTACCATAAAGAAAGGACACTACTGTAAATAACAATACAAGGCGTTACTTCAATTACAGAGTTTCGGAAGGACGTAAGCATAAAATATCCACAAATGAAACATATAACTATTCGTACACAATTTATAAGAATTTTGGATTAATCTGTTCATACACAAGTAAATTTCTTTATATTCTAATGGAAACTTAAAATGTAATAGATCTCATGGAGTGACGTCCACGCCCTAAAATGCTGCAATTCTACGTCAAGTTGGGACCTTTTATGTAATTTATCCAAAAACATTGTAATTCTTTCTCTTTTGTTTGAAGAAGAGTTGTTAACAACATGATTTAAAAACCTGGACTGGCCTGGTCGGTCGGATCAGTTGGACCGGTAATCGATTCCGACTTGATCAGTTCGGTTGATTTTATATAATTATTTTTTTATAAAAAAAAGAAAATAAAAATTGGATCCGACCGGTGGTCGGACCGGAGCAATTCAGGTGATTGAACCGGGTTAACCCGGATTGACCCATTTTTTGATGGTTTAGTCTATTTTCAAAAAAGAAAGGTTTAAATAATGAAATAATATGGTTTTTATAACCTGTGCCCTTCTTAACTTCTGCAATTTTAGTTATGTCCCTCTCATTTTTGGAATATAACTTTGTGTCCCTACTTTCTTAAGGTGTGTTCGGTTCTGGAATAAGCAAGAATAAGGACGAGGAATAAGGAGAATAAGGGTCTATTCTTTGTCCGGCTGGAGGATAGGAATAATGAGAATAAGGTGAAATAAAGGTAGGTAAGGTGGGATAGAGAAATGAATAAGAGTGAAATAAGATGGAATAATGGAGAATAGTCGTACCACTAGGAACCGTGTCGGGAGGAGAATTAGCCCCTTATTCAAGGGCATATTCTCCAACAAAATAGGATAGAGTAATTTTCTAGAAGCAACTATAAATAAATATTACTATATTATATTCATATTTCATGCTAGAAAACGTGACTACCATTTGTAGAGTTTTACTCGAAATAGACAATCATATTATTCTATTGAAAGATTTGACATTTTAAACTATTATTTCATTGATATAACTACATATTTACATATATGCATCCTCTTTTATCGGTTCAAAAAGTCGATTCGACCGGTTGAACTAGTAAATTAGGTCCGGTCTGATTTTTTCCGAGTCGACTGGAATGATGACGTCATGTTAACATCATCATCAATCCGATCGGTTTGGACCGACAGTCCGATCCAGTTGGATCAAACCGAAGATTATTTGATTTAATGTCCGATCTGATTTTTAAAACATTGGTTAATAGTTGGGTTGATTACATGGCCTACATAGATTGTGATCTTTCGTCTTTCAATATTATTAATTTGAATTTTGAATATATATTGCAAATTTCGCAAATGTCCCAACATAACTTAGTGTTGTGGTCATCTTTTAAAAATTAAGAAAATGATAACCTGGTTTTTTGAGATTTGTTTCATAGTAGTTTCAGGACTAACAGAGTGCCGTGCAGCGATAGTGCCACCTTTTTATTTCAGGATTGCTTATTATAAAAATAAATTGTTGCACCCCACTGTACAAAATTGAAATTTTGTTTATGATTCAATCAGAATTTTTCATGTAATTCACTACAATGAAAAAGAGTCATTATCAATTGATGCGTACCTCCAATATACATCAAAAAATACCGAAGAGCACAGACCAAGAGGTTTATCCTATTATACTAATAGAGGTATTTATGGAGTAATATTTTTTTCTAACGTCTACATTTGACCTTATATTTTGATATTCCTTCCAGTTGCGGTCTTGCTTTCTCCCAAGCTCTGAAGATAGCTTTACATCAAGTTAGCGCATGACCGGAATCCATATCCGCTTGGATGAGATTGTTACTTCTTCCTCATTGCACAATACAGGTTTTCAGGCCTATGAATAGGCGGGATAGAAGATCTAGCAACAGAAAGTCTTTGCAACAACGACTTATTCTGAGTTCACTGACTACATGGGGCAGCGCAGATGGCTTCACCGAGCTAGTGGATGATATTTTGAAAGGTGGTACATCAGGGACGTCTGGCCTTAATAAGAACAATTCCTTGGAAGAGAATCAACACTCCAACATTAGGTAATGCCTTTGTAAAGTATCAGATGGACAATTTTCAGCTGTCGTAAGGGTTTTATGCTCTTCAGGAGTGGCTCCTTATAATGAAGATACCATGAAAGATTTGGAGGCTAAACATCCATATAAGCCGCTTCCTTCCTTGCCAGGTATCTTGGTTTCAGAGACTCCTCTTACAGTTAATACAGATGTTATCTTACATTCTATCAAATCCTTTCCTAAAGGGACATCATGTGGCAGAGATGGTCTAAGAGCTCAACATCTTTTAGACGCCCTTTGTGGGGAGGGATCTGCTTAAGGATGATCGTCATGGTGGTTAACTTATGGCTATGCAGGAGATGTCCCTTGAGTTTGTAGCCTCTGCACCTCTTACTCCACTACTCAAACCTGACAATGGCATACGTCCTATTGCAGTGGGCACTATCTGGAGACGTCTAGTATCCAAGGTTGCTATGAAAGGGGTAGGCAAAGAAATGTCTAAGTATCTTAATGATTTTCAATCTGGAGGAGTAGAAGTCATCTTACACAATACCAATCGACTTTTGAGCAAGCTTCATGGTGATGGATCTATCTCTATGCTTACTGTAGATTTTTCTAATGCTTTCAACATGATAGATAGATCTTCGATGCTCTATGAAGTTCGAAGGCGACGCCCATCTATTTCTGCATGGGTGGAGTTTCTGTATGCTCAGGCTGCCAGACTATATATTGGAGACAATCATATTTAGTCGGCCATCGGATTACAGCAAGGTGATCCCCTCGGTCCACTTCTATTTTCTCTTACATTGCACCCATTTATTCATGAGATCAGAGACAATTTTAAACTCCTTTTCCATGCTTGGTATCTTGATGATGGGACTATCATCGGGGACACATTAGAGATGGCCAAGGTGCTTGACATTATACAACGCGGAAGCTCTGAGTTGGGACTTGTTCTGGATATCAAGAAAACTGAGTTTTTTTTGCCTTCATGTGATGGACAGAAGGTCCGCAAAGGACTATTTCCTATTGATATTGGAAGGCCCGTGCTAGGAGTGAAACTGCTTGGAGGTGCAGTGAGCATAGACAAAGGATTTGTTGAAGACTTGGCTACGAGGAGAGCCACCAAAGCTGTTGAATTAATGAAATTATTCCCCCAGTTGGATGACCCACAGAGTGAAATTCTTTTACTATGATCTTGTATGGGTTCAGCCAAGCTCATGTTTGGCTTAAGGACCTGGCAACCCACATGCATGGAGCAAGTTGCTGCTTTTTTGATAGAGGACTACGAGGAGCTATTGAGGTCATTATGGTTTGTGGAGATCCTTTCTTTGGCGACCTTCAATGATGGGTGGCATCCCTACCAATCAAGTTCAGTGGCTTAGGACTACACTCTGCTATTCAGACTTCTTCATATGCTTTTGTGGCATCTAGAGCTCAATCTTAGGTGCTTCAAAACCACTTTTTACGAGGCAGTAGGGTATGCGATATTGATTCTGATTTTTTAGATGCCTTGGAGAGTTTACTTGTCAAACTCCCATCTTCAGATCTTACATGTTTTGCTAACAAGGATACCGTCCCCCCTAAAGCCCAGAATGCTTTGGCGAGTTCCCTTTTTAGCAAAATTGTCAAAGAAATTGAGGTTGAATTTGACACGACAGCTAGACAAAAGGTAATTTTTTGATGCTTGCAATCTGACCATGCTCAATATTTTCTTTTTCCTATTGATGGTCTTGGAATGCATATGTCACCTATTGAGTATCGTACTATTCTCATATATCGCCTTATGATTCCTCTATTCCCAGCAGATGAGGCATGCTCAGTATGTCACAAATCTTGCCTAAACTCCTTTGGGGAGCATGTCGTTCATTGTCGTGAACTCTCAGGTTTTAAATATAGACATGATCTTGTCAGAGATGTCCTCTATGATGTTCTCAAAAAGGCTGGGGTTGCGTTAAAGAAAGAAGCACCCGTGAATTTTTTGTCTGATCCACACGAGGGGAGATCCACACTCAGACCAGCGGATGTTTTAATTTTTGGTTGGGCTGGAGGAAAACATGCATGTATTAATTTAACTGGAGTGTCTCCATTAGTTGGTCTGATAAAAAGTGATTTTATTGCGGTATACACTGCTCAGAAAGCTGCCTCAGTCAAAGTTGCTAATCTTGAGAAGGCTTGTATTGACAAACAACTTCATCCCTTTCGGGTTTGATACCTTTGGGTTCTTGACGTCTAAAGCTGTAGAGCTCCTTAAGAGGGTCCATAAAATTATGCATAGCAATGTTTATGGTTCCTAAATCTATGGATGTTATGTTCCGAAGAATTGGATTTACCATCCAAAAGGGATTGACAGTGCAACTTGTTGCCTATCTTCCAGCAATTTCGTTGGAATATGTCCTGATTTAAGAATTTTTGAAAAAAAGTTTGATATCGACTAATTTATAACTGAGTATTTTCGTGTCCGTATATTTTGATATTGAACAGTTTAATTATAACGATTTGATAAAGGAAAAAATGGGGCTGCCCCCACCCCATTTTTCGGCGTTCTTTTATTTTTTTTTGAAAAATAAAACCATGTATATTCATCCATATATCCCTCCTATATGTCATTCGAATTTCGTCAGAAACAGAGACTCCTACGGCCTACATCTCGATGGTATCGATTTAAAAAAATCTTGTTACCATTAAAAAATTACTGTCCGGATGGAGGCCGTAGGAGTCTCTGTTTCTGACGAAATTCGAATGGTATATAGGAGGGATATAGGGATGAATGTACATGGTGTTGTTTTTCAAAAAAAATAAAAAAATTTATCCAAATAAGACGGGGGCAGCCATGTTGGCTGCCCCAGATGTATACCATTTTACCGAAAACGCCAACTAAACATTCGCACGGTCACCAAATATACAATGTAACGAATTAATAAAAGAAGGGCAAATTACATAAAAGGTCCCAATGAAGGCGGGGGTTGTTTCAGAACCCGTGGACGATTCCTACGCACTTGAGCTCAATCCACCGGAGTCCCCGTCGGAGCGATCCTTCAACCTCCCCTCCACGCCGTCGGCCTTGCACTTCGCTGCCATTCGCTACCGCTTTCCGGATCGTCCCACCACCCCCACCCTCTTCCCTGTCATCGTCGATTGAAGGTCGTGGTACCGATCGTCGGAAGCACCCGTGTCATCCGATCATCGCCGGTGCGATGTCGGAGGTGTTTCCTCCGGTGGTCCATTGCAGGGAGAGAGAGAGAGAGAGAGATTTCCTTAAAAGGGTATCTCTATCACCCAAATGTCCTGTTAGGACATCTAATTTTGAGATTTCTTTTTCAATGCATCAATTCGACGATTGACAAACCTTTTGACAATCAATGCATAAAAATAATATATAATATTATTCCAAAAAAAACTTTTGAAACGGAATGGGTGAATGATTTATCCATTCCCATTTCCAAATAGCTTTATATCTTATTTTTAATAATATAAAATTCAAAAAATTTTCCAAAATAATGTTATATATATTTTTAATATATAAAATCAAAATGACAGATTAAAAACATTATATATTAAATTTAATATATATATATATAATATTCAAACAATAAACCATTTGTGAATGGACAAATGATTCATAAAAAATAATAATAACCTGTAAGAAAATGCATTGATATATAAACGATTTATCGTTTTGTTGCCTCGACTGGGAAATTTCAATATCAAATTTCTTGTCATGCTATTTAGGTGAGAGAGAGAGAGAGAGAGAATGGTTATATATAGAGAGAGACATAGAGGTGTTGGTTACGGGAGGTGAGTGAGAGGCTGTTCATGTGCTGTTCGAAGATTCTGACGGTCTTTGCTTTTTATAGTAATGCTTGCGTGTTCTTAGTTAGAATTTGATGTTATCCAAATTTTGATTTTTATTCTGGGTTGTTTTGTTTGTCTTATTTGAAATTAGGTATCCAAATGTAATCTGCAATAATCAATCACATGATTGCACTTAATTTAATTCACACTACAGTCAAGGATGTTTACATTCTCCTTTAAGCCTATATATCGATAAGCGAAAAGTGATGATACTATGGACATGTTTAGTTACTGGTTTAACCCGTTGTACTCCTGAGTTAGGGTTTCATTACAAACCAACGTAACATCACATCACATTTCTCAATCCAACTCTCATAATCACTCAAACAGCCACTACTCACAGAAGATTCCAACCCGACCCAGTTACCAAACAAGCCCTATGGATCATATAGGAAGAGGAGGAATCGAAAGTGGGAAGATGACAACCTTGCGCATATATGGAAGCACGAGTGGAAGGAGGACGAGGACAGAAGAAAGAAGAGGAAGAGCAACACGAATTGCTTTCACCGACAAGAAGGGTATGCCTGCAAACAAAGCAGGTTTACGAGGGCATCTATGAAAGAGTCGGGATATAGGGGTGCATAAGCAATAGCAAAAGAATCCAGGAGAATCTATCTGAATGTATACAGCATAGCTTGACAGAATCCAAAAGCAATCACAATTGGATCAAAGCATAGAGTCCCACTTGTTGGTTTCTTTTCCCATTAATCATAGTAAAGATCAAAGCATCATCCCACTTGTTGCTCTACCACCAACACGGGACTTGCAAAAAAAGAACAAAAAAGAGCCTTCCTTATTTCAACATTTCTCCACTTTTTTACAGGCAATCAAAGTTTTATACTTTATCCGAAAGGAGATTAATATTCGAATCCTGATGTATGGAATGAAAGACCAACTGCAGTTGATGAACCCTAAGAAGATTACAACTGAACCATTCGATTAAGAATCTGAGATTAATTTGCGACGATCACACGTACTGACAAAACAATTAGTAGTTTAACAAGATAACACAAGGATTCAAACCTGCAACACTTTCCGTTAATGTAGAGAGCGATATATGGTAATCTATCATATCAGATGTTGAAGCAATACAAACAACATAGCCAGCATAATATGCAGTTGAAGAACTGTATTAGGAAAAGGCTGAATGGCCCTTCTGAAAAGATATAAAAGTTTCAGTATACAGACCGAATAGATACCTGGCATATAACATACAATACAAAGGCGTGCTTATTACTAATACATGACTAAAACTACATTGCCCCCACGGAATATTAACATCATCATGCTTACAGACAATGACCGGGCAGCTCCCCTCATGGTCGATAATATTGATATGCATCCGGCTCGAGAACTGAACTCTCTGGTATAAAAGGCAAATCTTCCTTAGACCTCACAGGGTGCCCTGAAATATTGTAGATAACAGGAGTTCCTGGACAAATGCAGACCTTTGGGATCTCTCTTTATGATCCTTTTCGGAGAGAGATGTCTCCGAGCTGCAATCACATTTGCAAGTCAGATACATACAGATCAGCTGAATACAGCGTGCATATCTAGTTTACAGAAGGAAAAAAATATGTGACAGTTATTAAGCATTCCCAAAAATAGAACTGATGAAATAAGAAGGCTCAAATCTTCTCGCATTATTCCCTCAAAAAGCCAAAACATGCATCGGATTCTGTTCTGCACTTCGCTTCAGAAGGGCAAGTTTGTGATTTTTTACATATTGAAGAAGATGTTCTCTTGATCTGATGACTTTTCGTTCACCTTTCTAAAAAAACGGATCTAAAATAGAATGAATGAGTGTCTTGAGCTTACTTCCATCCCTCAAATAATATGTAAAGAAGCCGGGGAAGGATGCAATGGGAAATGGAAGTCAAGATCATGGGATCAAGCTAAGAATGACAAAATCAAATCAAATCCTTGCTCTTCTTCTGTAAGAAGAGCAAGAATCAATCCAATCGATGCTCAGTAATCAGCCAGAGCCCTGGGCCCCCACTCCACTATTGCATTTCAATTAATAAAAAAAAGGGCTGGCAATCTCTCAGAACCCCACACACAAAATCCCCAGACATTAACCTTAGTCATCCAGTGCGCTCGGCCAAAGTCCCAGCTCTCCAACTCCTCCCTAGTCCCATACCCACCTGTCTCTCTGAAGCCAAAGGATAGTCAACCAGATTGGGTTGCTAACCGGATTTGATTAAAAACAACTCCAGGATATAAGCCCTGTTTAGGTCTAGGTTATCCCAATCATGGCTCGAAATATAGTAAGCAAATATCTTAGATATATCGCCAAACGTTGGCGAGATGTTGGCAATGTGTCGACATTTCAGCAAGACCCCTGTTTAGACGACATGCTTCGCCTGCCTGCGAAAGCAGAGATTGCACAAGTTGTACGATGCGTCAGATTGAATAGACAAGTTACGATACAAAGCTTCTCAAGATTCTCAACAACAAAGTTCATGACATAATATAAGGCAAGGCTCTAAATGTCGGTTTCGGTCACCATTTCGGTGACTGACCGAAACGGAATTTCGATCGAAATTCAACCGAAATTTTGGCCATTTTTTGTACTAGGGTTCCCATATTTCGGTCATCTCGGCCATTTCGGTCGAATTTCGATTTCGACAGGATATCAATATTTACAAAAATTCGACTGAATTTCGTTGAAATTTAAGACCATGATATAAGGTTGGTATAGTATATAGTGTGCATATGTTCCATTTAGGGTTTTTAATTTAGAATTTTTTATTTTTAATTGTAGTTTTAATTCTAACTTCTAAAAAAAAGTATTCGTACTATTGTATAGGTGTATTATGCATTTCATGTTTGTGAGACCATGCTATTTGTTATTCCAACTTTATTTATGTATTCTATGTTACTTGGTACTGTACATAAGCCTACGCGATAGAAATGATCATGACAATACTATTACAAAACTTGTATTTGGACCTCTATTTTAGGAAATAAGGAGGTATTTCAACCTTTTTATTGATCAAAACATGTTGGGAATCTTAATTTCTATTAAAAAAAATCAAATTTCATGTGTGTTTCCCCATTTTAACTGACTTAGGCGAAATATTGACAACATGCCAGCAATGTATTGGCAATATTAAGTTTCCCCAAGCAGACGAAAGGCTAGTCAAATCGACATTTAGATACATGACCCCTATTTCTTCTCTTACATTCCTCATTGAAATTTATGGTGTGGGTCCCATGTTTTCTTCACTAAAATATTTTTAACCATCTTCAATCTAAAAAAGGCAACATCAAAAACATAACTTAATCATAAAATATAATCAATTTAACACCTAAACAGTATAAATTACATATACCATTCCAACCTTCCTAACCATCAAAAGAAACAAAATATTTACAAATGGGATATCCATCTTACTAACCCCTTGAAAGACCATTAATTCAACCCAAACCAGTTACCAAATATGCTATGGTTGCATGATGATTGTGGCTGGATGGATGAGGCAACGAATGGTAGGGTGTAGGGTGGTGTGTGTGTGAGAATCGGATGAAGCGATATTAACCAACCCTTCGTGCCTAACTACATACTCGACAACAAGAAAACTTGGGGTTAAGGGTTGTGCAACAAACACAATCCATGAGTTTTATGGCTTAAGAACCGAAGGAATGCTTCTGTTATGGGAAGAAGGAGAAGCATCAGTACCAAAGGGAATCCTCTGTGAAGTTTGTGGGTGGGGTCAAGGAACCCACTCGAGGGAGGCAACACTTCCCAATACGATGAGGGACTCAATGAAAAGTTATAAAAATGTAGTGGCAAGCACAAAAGATAAAGGTTCTGGAGCTTTTGGGGTCTCGAAATAAGAGTGAGATCTGACTCAGTGGCAACGATGACATACAAGTCTACAGGCATCTTGAATAGGGAAAGTGAAGTTCCATTAGATCAAGGTTTGGCTAAAAGGTGGATGTCGAGGATTGTCTCAAGTCCAACCCCTGCAAACCCACAACATTACTCATATTCAACACCCACAGAGTGAAGGTGGGGCTTTAAAGTGGGGCCAGCTCGATAAAAGGACAACCATGGGAGCAAGATTGAATCCCCACAGCTGCAAAAGAACAAAGGGGAAGGGTGGAGGAAGGCGACATTGGAGTTTGGGTATCAATGTATGTACATGATAACCACAAAAAGAGGGGAGGTAAAGGTGGGGTTAGGATAATGGTCAATGGCAAGTTATTTTTGTTGAGGTGTATGAGGCAGAAGGGAATAAGGGCTAGGTTGGGTAGCAAGGCCTTAAATGTCGGTTTCGGTCACCATTTCGGTATCAACCAAAACAGAATTTCGATGGAATTTCGGTGGAATTTCGACCGAAATTTCGGTCATTTTTTGTACTAGGACCCCCATATTTCGGTCATTTCGGCCATTTCGATCGAATTTCGATTTCGACTGGATATCGATATTCGACAGAAATTCGACCGAATTTCGCTGAAATTTGAGGCCATGTTGGGTAGCACCGTAGCAGACACCCGGGGAACTAGGTGAAGTATGTATGTGAAATTACAATCGGGAATAAAATCGAATGAGAAAATCGAAAAAAGCATAGCCAAATCGAATAGGATAATCTAACCAAATCTAACTAGAAAATGACACTCTTTTAATAACCAATTCGATCACAGGTTCATAAAAGTTGAAAAACAAATTAGTTAAATTATGAAAGCAGTCACGTGTACCTACTTTTCAATGGTTTAGTGGTAGAGCAGGGTGCCTACCACCCAAAAGAACAAGGTTCAAATCCCCTCTTGTGGAGGTTGCATTAGGTATCTGACCACCAACGCAAAAATACTAGGATCTTTCAACATAGATTTGAGCAAGAATCCATGCACTCGACCCAACTTAAAGTGGGAGAAGTCTTTGCCATTTTTATCAAAGCAGTCATATGCACCTACTTCAATGATTTGGTGGTAGAGTAGTGTGTCTATTACCCAAAAGACCGGAGTTCAAATCCCCCCTTGAAGAGGGTTGCATCAGGAAGTTGACATCCAATTTAAGAGACAATCGCATCTTTCAACATGGATTTGATAAGAATCCATGTAGTCGACCCTACATAAAGTGGGAGAAGGCTTTGCCATCAAAGCAATCACATGCCTCATGTTTTGATCCTTTGAGTCTCTATCATCGAGGTAGAGAAATTCACTAATTTGAGTGTGCTTCAGTTAGGACGGGACTTTTGATAAAGAAGAAGATATGACTGAGTTTACTAGGGATAGAGTGAGAATAGGAGTAGTTTTCTTTTGATTTAGTTTGTATGGAGATAGTAGTCAGCTTGTGAGTCATCTATTGTACTCTTCATAAAAGTAGGTCTCAAAATCTCTTGAATACTTGTACAACCTCGGGTTCTTATAATGAAAAGTACAATTCCATCATTCTGATCCTAATATTTCATTTTATTATCCACTATTCTATGATTTAGCAGGGGGACCACCCTAGGCCCGTATTTTTATTCTCCCAAGTTGGACCTATAAATATATAGTAAATGCAAGAAAAGAATGCATACATTTATATACTGGCAGAACACATTCTAACTAGCAAAAGAACATATATTTATAAAGAATGCATCTATATATGAGGTTAATGGGGCTGCCCCCTTGGGGTAGCCAACATGGCTGCCCCCGCGCCATTTACGGTATTTTTTTATTTTTTTTCAAAAAATATCGCCATGTATATTCATCCCTATATCCCTCCTATATGCCATTCAAATTTCGTCAGAAACAGAGACTCCTACGGCATCCATCTAGACGGTCATTTTTTAACGGTAACAGGATTTTTTAAATCGACACTATCTCGATGGAGGCCGTAGGAGTCTGTTTCTGACGAAATTCGAATGGTATATAGGAGGGATATAGGGATGAATATACATGATTTTATTTTTCAAAAAAAATAAAAAAACACGCCTAAATAGGGGGTGGGGCAGCCATGTTGGCTGCCCCCAGGGGGCAGCCCCATCAAATCTTATATATATATATATACACATATATATATACATACTGGCAAACTAGCCTCTAACTCCATGATCAAGACAAAGAGCTACCTAACCAAAAAAAGAGGGTTATGGCTAGTATCAATTTCTTTCTCCTACATAGTGCAAAAAAAAGTTGACCCTAATAGCGTATGAGTGCTCTTTTGGAACAATTGAAGTCCTGTCAGAATGGATAGCATAAACTTACTTTTAAGGCTCGTTTGGTTACTCAGTTGGGTTGGGTTGAGTTGGGTTGGAGTAACCTCCAGTGAATAGTAGTTGTTTGGATAATTAGGAGGGTTGGAGAGGATTGGAATGAGAAATGCGATGTGTCGTCATATTAGTTATGTGATGGAATTCCAACCCAAGATTGTGGGGGTTATGCCAGGTTACCCGAGGTAACCTGGCAACCAAACGAGACCTTAGGGAATTTGATTTTTAGATGCAAGGAATTGACCTGAGAGACCAAAGACCAGTCTACAAAGATGAAAGGGTAATCTAAAGAGCATGCACACTTCGGTCCATTGGCCGATTGTTCGCATCGGATTGACCACGAATATATAGTTGATTTAACAAACCTCCTGCCCACGTTACAAGCAATAAAGAAACAAGATGGTGTCCTATCTATCCTCGCGGGCTCCAACGCCAAGCATCGAAAAGAAGTAGATGTGCCCTCTAAGGAGACATTCCTTAACCGGAAAACTAAGGTGTACCCAATGTTGCTCAAGATCAAGAGAAAATGTTAGAATGTCATCCACGAATACAATCACAATCCGTCAAGGACCGACAAGAAAACGAAGCTTTAAAGTGCGCCGAGACTTTTAAGAATACGTCGACCAATTACATATTTGAATTTTATTTCTTTCTTATTTGTTATTTATTTTATTGATGTATATACTTATACCAAGTTAACCGACCCTACTTAAAGTGGGAAAAGGCTTTGTTGTTGTTATACTTATACCAATTATATAGTCAGAAGCATAGCTTTCTTCAAGGAAAGATGAGGATTTCTGTGAAGCGTGATTTTTTTTAGAGAAAAAAAGGGTGGACTCCCAAGATGGAACCCACCACAATGTCGATATATATAACGTATCAAAAAACTAATTATACATCATAATACAATCACCATGAGGCATACAACATTTTCAGTGTAAAACTTCTTCCCTCTAAATATGAGCTCGTTCCTGGCACACTAGATGGACCAAATCACCGTGAAAGGAAACGAGACGTCCTCATATCCGGCACTGCATACCAATCTAATATCCCTCCAATATTGGCGCAATACCGACTTGCAATCCACACGATGTTGACCCTTGTCCACACCTCCTGAGATAAAGGACACTCAAAAAATGAGATGTCCTCTATGAGGTATGAATTAAACCAAATATACATATGTATATATCATTTTATTAAATAAAGCCACATTAACATTTATTTCCCTTTTTGTCTTAATCCCCGCTATATTTCCTTCATGACACTGAACAAATTAATATTTTAACATGATCGATTGAAGAAAACTAAAGTTTGTACTTAGATTTTTCTCAAGGGTATCACCCTTGTAAGGTGTTCTAGGATTCATAACTAGATGATGACAAAACACCAACAAGAACTCAATCAAGAATCTCTACATAACGCTCTACATGCACACAAATATTCTCTACATAACGCTCCCCTCCTCTCGAAAAATCAGGACATTTCTGACAAGTAAAATGATCCATAGAAAGAGAAATGGTTTAGCCCTCTCAGCTCCATACTCATAAAGCTCCTCCAAAACTGCTCTGAGCTTGAGATGCTCGGTCATTTAACACCAATCCTCAGTCGCATCTCTTTTCCAAGAACATACGAAGAACATGTAGCCAATGTCCTCTTCTCCCCATCAAGAAATCCCACAATAAAGCAAGCCCAAAACACCATTGTTATCACCCCATTATGGGTTAGAATGCACCCACTGGCAATGCGTGGCCATGGTACTATTTAGAACATTTTCAATCATCTTTCATTCTTGTGGACCACAACATTCCTATGGCTTCAAAATGTCTATGTGACCATTATAGACTGAGTGGCCAGCATCTATCCCGCTCCTACTGTGAGTGTGAGCTCCGCCATCTTCAATTTCAAGATTAGTCCTTCTACTCCGCAATGTCCAACTACTCTCCATGCTTACAAGAACTTCCTCACCAAGCCAAAATATTTACTTTATTTTCACTAATCACCCTACCAAAATGAGTAGAAGGGGGAAACAAAGCAAACCCAATCAACATGTCTCATACCCTTTTATCACACTCCATCTTAGGTTTCAAGTCAGGATCTTCATTAAAAATGGATATGCCAACCTACCATTACATCTAACTATCATGAACATCTTCCCACTAGTGTCCTCACATGGCCCTACTCATAAGCCTAACAACCATACACTGTTATAAGAACTGTGCTCGTGGAAAGCCACCCCTTCTGATATAGGCATTTAAAAATAATGATAGAATTCCAGTACAGATAATCTGACTTGCAAAAAATAGACATTGTTTCAATCACTCGTCGTCAAGGAAAGCAAAGGGATGCTTAAAAACCTGAATAAGATAAAGGGAAAATTGATAGCTCATGTTCTGGTTTTGGTCAAAATACTGCAGGATTCAAATTACATTCTCTAACCCCCTTAGCTTTAGGTTTGTTTAGGTTCTCCCATCATAATCAATGCCAAAAAACAACCTTATTCCTTCTTAGAACTCGTGAATCCGCCTTTTCAGCCCTACATCTAATTTAACTTATATTAACCATTAGTTGCCTGAACAAATAGTATTAAAATAAAAAGTTTTTATAACTGGCATTTTGATTTTCCTTCAACCACAAGGAAATATTGTTTTCCACAATATTTGATAAAAAAGAATCAGGAAGTGCACATGTGCCGACAGACATAGTCATAGCTACAATCACTTGGGATTTCATCCCTTTCCTTTGCATGCTAGCATTTTCTTGCTACCAACCGGCTCTTCTGTAGCAACTAGCAAGCACATTCCCATAATTATTAACGTGTTATACGTAAACAATTATAAATATTTGAGCCTATCATCAGGCAGTAAAAACAAAGTACGACATTTGGCATGATCACAATCGCATGCCTAACAAATAACTATAGGTTCTTGATCATAAAGATACATTTCAAGTATAATCATATGTTTATATTATAAATATTTGTCTGATTCATACGTATACACCAAGAGGTGCAGTCGTATCAATTGTCTATAATCATTTATAATTGGCAATGCTTAAATATCATCCACATTTTCATGTATATCTATATGTTTGCAAGTTTATATATTTTATCATTATTTTCCCTGCAACATAGCATTTACAGCCATGCGCTCCCAAGTCTTACATTGTAACTATTTTCCTATTATCACGATTATGTGCCATTGAGTATAACCATATTTAAAGTAGTGCAAAGCAATTTGTCAAGTAGATGTCTGTGAGTATAAAGATTTTTGTTTTCTTTTCCTTTCATGTGGCAAGGGTATAAAGATTTTGAAAAAATACTGGTTTTTATTTTTCTACATCATAGTTATTTGTGTGTCTAGATGTGCAACAACTTTCAGATTATATGATTGCCATTCGTTTCCATTCAACATTTGATCATTGCCTACTAGTTATTTGGTATTCCAAAATAAAAGCAATGCATTTCAGGAAAGAATAGGTCAATCACGGTTTTTTATCTCCACATCATAATTATATTTCTAAATGTGCAGCCAAGTTTAGATTATATGATAGCGGTTCATTTTCATTCCAAATTTAGATTATTGGCAACAAATTACGATGGATTCCCATGTAAAAGCTAGTCATAAAAGCTTTTTAATTATATTCATTCAGAGAACAGAAAGTCCTAAAATGAGCTAAATGAGATGAGTTAATGACATGGGCAAAAAGTAAAACACAGTTATATTAGTCTTTTTTCAGCATCATAGTTATGTGCATCTAGATTATTTTGAGGAAAAAAGGTGTGACGTCGAGGAAACACCCGCCCATAAACTTTTATATAATATGTGTGAGTCTAGATGTGCAATCATTTATAGATAATACGACTGAGGTTCATTTTCTCTCAAAAAAGGTTCGATTGGCATTTTCAATCCAAATTTGATCATTGCCTAATTTGCCTTTTTAGGGTTAAAAAAGACGCGCGCACAAGCCGCTGCACACCCCACTTTATTGATGATATATAAAATTACATATAAGGCCTAAATATTATTTTGGATTTCAAAAATAAAATCTGGTTATAAAAAGTTTTGCTCTTACCTGTATTCATTCAGGAAAAGAAAAAGTTAAAATCAGCTAAATGCAATGAGTTGATGGTAAAAAAATAACAAAGCCTTCTCCCACTTCAAGTAGGGTTGTTGGCTTCCTGACACAACCCTCTTCAAGGGGGGCTTGAACCTCAATCTTTGGGGTGGTAGGCGCACTGCTCTACCACCAGACCATTGACGTGGGTACAATGAGTTGATGGCAAGAATGAAATATATGAGTATCTCGAAGGATTAGATTGTTTCGGTAATAATTAAATATTAATATGATTTTACATTTTATCAACCCAACACAAGGACAAATGGGCACTGTAGAAATATATTTATATTACGCTATCTGTACGGTTTCCTAATTTCCCTTTCTTATGAATGTCTTATGTAATTTACCCATAGGTTATTCTCCTATATAAGAGAGCTTAGGGTTCATGGAATAAACAACTTTTCTCATTTTCCCGACATGGTATCAGAGTGCCGATTCTAGATCGGAGCTCTCGTACCCGAAACCCTAACCCTAGCCCCACTGTCGTCTTCTCTCTCTGTCGCGCCGTCTCGGAGCGCAACCTCGTGGCTCTTGCTGCATCGCCTCGCGACCCTTGCTACGACTCCTCGTGGTTGTTGCGACACCGCACCATCGCCTCGCGGTTGCTGCTGAGTTGCCATGTAGCCCTCATATGTGTGCGTCGTCGCCTCTGCGCACGCCTTCGCCCGTGAGCACGTGGGTCTCTGTGCCTGCATCTATGTGCATGAGTGAGCCATCACACCTCGCGCACTCCTCTCCTCTTTCGTGAGGTGCATTCAACCTAATCCAAGGGGCTCGCCATCCGTCCCTTATCCATGTTGAGATTAGTTGCATGAGTCTATACATGAAATCGAATCTCTCTGTCACTGTAGACACAATCTTGTCTAGTCTACAACCCTAGTTTTTTCAAGCTGTCATGTCAGAGAACAAGACCGATATTCCCTCCACAGGCGCCTTCAGAGGTCCTGCGCCTATAGTAAAGATGGATGGGTCAAACTATGAACTGTAGGCGATGCAGTTCATGAGCATGATGAAGTCTACTGGTAAGAAACACACTCTTACCGAGGAAGAACCGGCTGGGAAGACTGGGGTTAACGTCTCATGGGAGGCGGATGTTTGGCTCTCAAAAACGTTGGCAATAGAGATTGCCAATGATATACTCCATCAGCCCACAACCAAGGAAATGTGGGATATTCTTGCCGTTACTTATTCACAGGCAAAGAACGAGATGAAGATTATGCAATTCCAACACAATATCTTCACCATCAAACAGAATGTTTGGCCTCTCCACTCACTATATACATCCCTACGTGGGATGTTCGAGAAGCTATATTTCATGTCTCTCACATCTACCCCTGAGCAACAGAAGACTTATAGGAATGCCACCATGGTTGGTGTGTTCCTGGCAGCTCTTGATCCTGAGTACGAGGCGGCCCGCTCTCTTGGCGGATTCTACTATTCCCCCTATGGAGGAAGCTTTCCGTCGACTCAGTCGTATTACTGTTAATTCTTCTACTGCCAACCAGACATCCTCAGCAATGGCGGCATCCCAAGGTCGTGGAGGATCTACTCAGTTTCGTGGTCGTGGTCCTCGGGGTAGAGGAGGCCGTGTTGGTCAGCCATGTACTTTATGTCGTCGTCCTGGACATAAAGAGGATACATGCTACTCCAAGCATGGATTCCTGCTTCTACTCGAGTGGCTGAACAGACCGAGCCCCCATTTGCTTCCTCTTTGGATCAAGGTTTTGATGATCTTGTAGCACGATCGAGGGGTATTATACCTCCTTCCGGTCCTGTGCCTCCTTTGACGGTCCCTGGGAGTCATTCAGATGTAGTTGCTTCAGCCTCCTCTAGTACATCAGGTAGTACTTATGCACTCACTAGCAGTACTGGTTCTGATGCTATAAAATGGATTGTGGATTCTGGTGCCACACATCATCTGTGTGGAGATAGGGGTCAACTTACAGCCTACGGTCCACAATAGCTATTCATACTCCGTGCACTTTTACCCAATCCCGCGAGAGTGGACCTTTCGTTTTAGGACTGGCCGTGATTGCTTAATACATTCAAAATATCTCGAAAAGAGTACGAAAAGAGCTAAAAGCAGTGGAGAACAGAGCAACGACACTAGCTAGATTGTTTCAAGGCCCTAAATGTCGGTTTCGGTCACCATTTCAATATCGACCAAAACAGAATTTCGATGGAATTTCAACCGAAATTTTGGTCATTTCGGTCATTTTTTGTACTAGGGCCCCCCATATTTCGGTCATTTCGGTCGAATTTCGATTTCAACTGGATATCGATATTCGGCAGAAATTTGTCCGAATTTCGCTGAAATTTGAGGTCATTGATTGTCTCCTGGGCAGGGGCAAGTGTAAGTTCGGGAGTCATCTTTTCCCAGAGTCTGGAGCCGGATGGAGGATGTCCCATGGGATTATCAAGAAGCCTCCATTGATTTCATTCAAATGAACGGGTCTTTGACTTCCCATTTTTTGGGAATCTTTAAGACCCCAAGGCGCATGAGTGCATATCATGGGGAGTGGGGCCCCTTAATTGGCATGAGTCAGATGTCAAAATTGGGGATGACATTGATTTGACTGGGATCATTTGTTGTTCCAGAATATATCAAACCCTGAGTCAAAAGACTGGAGAATAAGAAGGAAGCTAGGCAGCGGCAGTCCATTCTGTTTTCGTTTTCGCTTGATCACATTCATCCCATGACAGATAGGTTCCTCCAGGACGTATTGTGGTTATTGCAGATGGGACTCACTCCCCTATCACTGGTCAGGGGAGATTAGCTTGACGTCCTCTATGCATCTACAGAATGTGTTGCATGCACCTGATTTCTCTATGAATATGTTGTCAATTAGCCAGATTACGAAGGATTTACATTGTCGAGCCATTTTTGACCCATCTTCTCTTGTTTTTCAGGACATTTTTACGGGAAAGGTGATTGGGTGTGGTCGTGAGCAGGGCAGTCTTTATCGCCTAGTTCGAACTCCCTGTGCCGGAATCTCCTCTCTATCTGCTGGACATGTCTCACCATTTATGTGGCACTTGCTCTTTGGTCATCTACCACTCCAGAAATTGTGTCGTGTTCTTCCCCAGATCTCGCCTCACACGTCCTTCCAATGCGAGGCATGTCAGTTGGGAAAGCATCATCGATCTACCTTTCCCAGTCGTCAGAGTCAGAGCAGTAGCTCCATTTTTGAGTCGTTTCATGTCGATATTTCGGATCCAAGTCGTGTCCCTGATCACCAGAGGCACATGTTTTATCTTGTTGTTTTTGATGATTTCTCAACGATTGTCTTGAGTCTTCTTATTAAAGAATAAATCTAAAATTGGGGTTATTATCAAAAATTTCTTTTTTTTGAAGTCTAAAACTTGGGGGAGACACGTCACGGTGCTCACCCCTTTTCATTAACAAAAACCGAAAAGCAGAAAAGGTATATACAAGGGGAGAAACAAGAAAAGAGAGACAAAGGTTCAAGAAGACCCCACACCACGAACCACACGTGTGTTACAACTACGACCAGTCAACAGCTAGACGGACCGTGAGAGACAAAATATTTTCCTTGTAAAAACGCTGGCCCCTAAAAATCTTGTCGTTACGTCCCAACCAGATCGCCCAAATGCACGCGAAAAGGCTCACGAAGTCCCTTCGATCGCTGCCCTTGTTGAAAAGGACAGAATCCCAGAAAGCGGCCGAGAAACCCTAAAAATTTCTTAACTGGAGTACGTAATGTTTTTTCTGCTTCTGTGAAAATCGTGAGAACTGATAATGCCTTAGAATTTTGTATCAATACTCTCTCCAATTATTTTTCCACCCATGGAATTATTCATCAAACATCATGTGCATATACTTCCCAACAAAATTGAATTGCAGAAAGGAAACACCGTCATTTGCTTGATGTCACTCGGACGCTTCTCATTCAGAGTCGTGCTCCTCATTCTTTTTGGGGCGATGATGTTCTAACGACGTGTTATCTCATTAATCGCATGCCATCGTCTGTCTTGGGTGAGAAGATTCCTTTCTCTATTGCTTACCCTTAAAAGGAATTGTTCTCACTTACTCCTCGTGTGTTTGGCTCAATTGCCTTCGTCCACCAGTTGTCCCCAAGTATTGACAAGCTCTCTCCTAGAGCTGTCAAGTGTGTCTTTGTCGGGTATTCCAAAACAGAAAAAGGGTACATGTGTTATGATCTGATGCACAGGAAGTATTACATCAGTGCCGATGTCACCTTTTTCAAGTCAGTCATGTATTTCTCTCCTACAGGCAAGGCCCTAAATGTCGTTTCGGCCATCATTTCGGTATCGACCAAAACAGAATTTCGGTGGAATTTCGATCAGAATTTCGATCATTTTTTGTACTAGGACCCCATATTTCGATCATTTCGGTCATTTCGGACGAATCTCGATTTCGACTGGATATCGATATTCGACAGAAATTCGACCGAATTTCGTTTAAATTTGAGGCCATGCCTACAGGTGACCGATTGATGCCTTCAGACACGGATGAAGCCATATACATGCTACCACCACCTTCATCACAACTGTCTCCTTAACCAAAACCACCACCACTACCCACGCCGCCTCCACTTCCCATTACAACCCATGTTCCACCATTGCCACACCACTATACTCGACGGCCTGCTTTTACGCATGGTCACCGCTCATCATCTAGCATGCATGAGGTATGTACTGAGAATACAAATTCTAATGATAGGTCTAATGGTTTACCTGAGCAAGATTGTTTACAGGGGGTAAATGTTGAGGCTGTTGATTTGGATCTTCCTATTGCACTTCGGAAGCATAAGTGTAGTTGTGCATCATATCCTATAGCATACGTGGTTTCCTTTGATCGGTTGACCGGTGAATTCAGGAATTTTGCTGTTGCACTATCTGACGTGATTATTCCACAGAATTATCAAGAGGCTTTGAAGGATAGTAGATGGCGTTTAGCTATGAAAGAGATGGTAGTTCTTCAGTCGAGAGGCACCTGGAGCCTCGTCCAAGCTCCTACTGGTGTGTCTACAGCTAGTTGCAAGTGGGTGTTTACAAGTAAACACAATGCAGATGATAGCATCGACAGATACAAAGCATGTCTGGTTGCACGCGAGTTTACCCAGACATACGGGATTGATTATCTTGACACATTTTCACCAGTTGCTCGTCATTCCACCTTACAGACCCTACTCTCTATTGCGGTGATTCGAGATTGGTTGTTGTTTCAGTTAGATGTCAAGAATGCATTTCTGTATGGTGATCCGCAGGAGGAATTCTACATGAAACAACCACCTGGTTTTGTTGTTGAGGGGGAGTGTCCACAGGTGTGACTTCATAAGGCGATTTATGGCTTTAAGCAGAGCCCTAGAGCTCGATTCCAGAAGCTTTCAGACTTGTTTGAGAAACATGGGTACAAACGATCAAATGCAGATCATTCCCTCTTTATACAGAAAACACCCAGAGGTATGATTGCAATTATGATATATGTTGATGATATCCTTATTATAGGAAATGACATACGAGGAATCAAGAGGGCGAAAGAACTTCTGGGTCGTGAATTTGTCACTAAGGATATTGGAGTCCTTAGATACTTTCTGGGACTAGAGTTTGCTAGAAATCAACAAAGGCTTGTGATGACCAAGAAGAAATATGTCACTGATTTTCTGACACAGGAATGCTTAGATGTCGACCAGCTACCACACCCATGGATCCAAGCATGAAACTATATGATGATGACACTGATGAGGTTGATAGGAGGAGATACAGAGAGCTGGTAGGAAAGCTCTTTTATGTTACCATTACCAGACCCGATATTTCTTTTGTTGTTAGTCGGGTGAGCCAGTTCATGGAGCAACCATGTCAGATCCATATGGATGCTATACATATGATACTCAGGTATCTTAAATCATCTCCAGGTGTAGGTCTATTGTTTAGGAAAGACAAGGAGGTCACTATCTCAGCATGTGTAGAAGCAAATTATGCAGGGTGTCCAAAGGACAGGAAGTCCACGACTAGATTACTATATATGTTGGATATTCTCTTGTCTCATGGAGAAGTAAGAAGCAAATCATTGTAGCTAGATCTAGTGTCGAGTCTTAATATAGGGTTATGGCCCAGGTCAGTGCAAAAATGATGTGGGTTAAAGCTGTTCTTGCATATCTATATACAGAAATTCCCCTTCCTATGGTACTGGAATGTGACAAACAAGTTGCTATATTTATTGCAAACAACCCATCCTTTCATGAACACACCAAGCACATCGAAGTTGATTGTCATTATATATGTGATATGATTCAGAAGGGTTTTATTTCCACATCTCATGTCATCTCAGGCATGGAAGGTTGTATCCCGATATATCGGCGATATATCGGTATCGACAGGTCACGATATATCGTCGATATGTCCGATATCGGGTATCGACACGCAAAAAAGGCGAGCTGAATCCCGATGTTGGCGATATGGCATCGATATATCGGCGATATATCGGTATCGACATGGTACCGATATCGATACCGATATCGATATGTCCTTCCATGATCTCAGGGGACCAAACTACATATATCTTCACCAAGACATTACTCAGAGGATCGTTCCAGAAATGCTCGTCCAAGCTGAGCGTGATCGATATCTATACTCCATCTTGAGGGGGAGTGTAGAGGTATATTTATGTTACACTATCTATACGGTTTCCAAATTTCCCTTTCTTATGAATGTCTTATGTAATTTACCCATAGGCCATTCTCCTATATAAGAGAGCCTAGGATTCATGGAATAAACAACTTTTCTCATTTTCCCAACAGGCACAGTGCTGCGAAATGTTAAGAATACTGCAAAAATTGACACAATAACTGGCAGAATACGATTATTCATACTTGAGTTGAGGTGCATAGTACTGCATAATAACAATAATATTTCAAAAAAATAAGACAATAAATTGAAGGGTACGATGAGAAATGTAAGTACACGATATATTAATGGACACGGCAAAAATTGACATAATAAGGGGCAAAATATGATTATTCATACTTGAGTTGAGATGCATAATGGCACTCACTCAAATGGTCTAGTAGTAGTGCAATGTGTATACCACCCAAAAGACCAGGGTTCAAATCCCCACCTTTGTGAGGGTTGCGTTCGGTAGCCGACAACCAGTGTAAAAAATAGTCAGATCTTTCAACATGGATTTGAGCAAGAATCGATGTAGCCTACCCTACTTAAAGTGGGAGAGGGCTTCACCATTTTTTCTGAGTTGAGATGCATAATACCTCACAATAAAAGTAATCTTTCAAAACATTTAGACAATAGTTGGGCATTGGCAATTTCATAGCTTCGGATATAAAGAGGACACATAACTGTTACTTAGCATGCATACCTTTCTACAACTTTCTTATCCACATCTTTCTTGTTCAAAGTCGCATCATCACCAGACTGAGAGTTGGAGCTCTTAGACGAATCAGCATGAGGCAAATTGTAAATAAACGATGACAACAATGGATCTGGAGCAACACTGGAAGAAGGAGCTGAATAGGTCGACCCTCCATAAATAGAGTGAAAATGACCATCTCGCAATTCCTTCTTTAATAAAGAAAGTGTTGAGTGAGATCCTGAAGAACTTCTTCGAGATCTCCTTCTACGGTGAATGTGAGATGCAATTAAGGAAGTCATGCACATCATGTCTAAGAATCAGATGTATTCAAAAGTAAAACAAAATATTAAACACAACTTTCGATCAGAGACAAAACTAACATTGTACTTCAAAGGAGGCATAAAACATTGCACGGAAGCAGGAAAAAGGATATTTTGAAGTAGTTCGCATGCTGCGTCGTGATATGGCTCACCAAATCCATCCCTATCCTGTCAGCACAAACAGGGCATACCTATAAATGAAGAGCCGTGATTCGTTAGAAAGCTTAACTGGATAATAACTTATACATAAGCAATACAAAAATGCAACTATGATGAGTTTATCTTTGACAAGGTACAACATGAACATCAATCTTATGAATGCATAAGTAAACCCCGCAACCACAGTATGCAACTCACTTAGAAGATCGTCGATCATTAGAAATTATGAACCACAATAGGAAATCCGACCAATTTTGAACAAAGTAAAAGTACAGAACCACATTATTCTCTACGCTTATAGTTGGTAAACAAACAAGTAAGTTGTTGATGTGGGAAAGAAACACAAAAATGCAACTATTACAAGTTTATTTTTTTGATAATGTACGATATGAACGTTGGTCTCATGAATGCAAAAGTTTACTACACAACCACAGTTCACAACCAACTTAATAGGCTATCAATCTCTTGAAAATTTTGAACCATGATGAGAAATCCAACCAATATTGAATCGATCATCGAACATCAAACAAGATTACAGAACCATAGTCCTCAAGCCCTAAAATTGAAATACGAACAAGCAGGCCCTTGATTTCAAGATTGCGAAATAACTTATGGGGAGTAAATCATGACTAGAATGCATAGAAATTAGAGTAAATCCTCTCTTGCCTCTTACAGCAAACTGTCAAGTGTCAAAAAGATGTCCCCCAAAGAATGTCCAAGCAGAATACTCAAATT
Source organism: Ottelia alismoides (assembly GCA_037367405.1). NCBI lineage: Eukaryota > Viridiplantae > Streptophyta > Magnoliopsida > Alismatales > Hydrocharitaceae > Ottelia > Ottelia alismoides. The sequence continues at coordinate 235,406 of JAZKJV010003633.1, read as the reverse complement.
CAAGTAAAGCCCCTCCTCATCTTAGGTAATAACTTTCAACCCATTTTCAGCAGCCCAACCTAACAAATCTAGCTGCAGAATTTCCAGCACAACATACTCTGGATATTGCAGTATTTTAAGAGCAAGGTCCCGAGGCATAACCAGCAGCTGAGCTCACTTTCAATCGACACATGTGTGCTGTTTGGTTTTTTGTAATTTGTTCTTCTTTGTTCGTTCTTCTATTAATCTCAATATCAAAAGTTGCTACAAAATTACCAGTTAGCAACTGAAAACAGTTTTTAAAGTTCTTTCAACACAATTTTCATGATACTTATACAAGCACAAATTACCAATGCAACAAAGTCTATTCACCCAAAACACACTAACACACTCCACAGTAACAAAAAAATGAACCTTTTGCATAAAGATAGCACAAATAAGCAGCTCAGAACAACGTATACTAATCTAGCAACAGAACAAAACACAAAAAACTCTCTACATCACAAGGATCAAATTTTTAACTCCTCAAACACCCCGTAAAACCCCCTCCATTCAAAAAAAAGATAGACGAGATTACCCCATTTTTAGCCTCCAGCGGGTGCTCGTCGTCGATGTGCCAGCAAAGTCCGAACACATCGAACTCCTCGGAGCAGTACGGGCACGCGAACTCCGCCCTCGCCTCGTCCGCTCCACCCTCCGCCTCCTCGATCCCTAAATACGCATCTGCACCAAAAAACACACACAATCAATCACAACTACAGACCAATCCGAGAACCACATCGCCAAGATCGCGCACCGAACATAGTGTGGATCGACGACTGGTGGCGCCTCGACGCCGCCGCGAGGAGCGCCCACGAGTCGGATTCCATGCGATCGAACCCTAACCGCGACGCGTTGGAAGAAATTCCCCCGAGAAGAAAAGGAGATAGTGGCGGACCTCTGCCGGGCGTCCGGTTGGAGAATGGCCCTGGGGTTTGGCGGTAATTACGGGGGTGGCAGCGGGGAGGGAGGGGAGGGGGTGTGGAGGGCAAAACGGTGAAGGGGGGGAGGTGACTGGTCCGGCGAGGGCGAGTGCGGGGAAAAAGGAAGTCGACGCCACGTGCCGCGTTCTGGTTGGTGCAGCGAGGTGTACTGGAAGTAAATATTTTGGATCGGTATTTGGTGTTTCCCAAGTTTTTTTAAAAAAATATCATCATGTATATTCATCATTATATCGTTCGTATATGATATTCGAATTTCATCAGAAACAAAGACTCATACGGCCTCCATCAAGATGTTGTCGATTTAAAAAATTCTGTTACCGTTAAAAAATAACTTTTTGGATGGAGGTCGTAGAAGTCTCTGGTTCTGACGAAATTCGAATGACATATAGGAGGGATATAGAGATGAATATACATGATATTTTTCAAAAAAAATAAAAAAAACGTCAAAAACGACGTAGGGGCAACCCCATTAAACTCCTTCTTTTAATCAATATATATTTTTAGCTCTAAATTGGAATTTATTTTGGCATTTGAGTTCGAGTTGGGACTGTCCATTTGATATATTTTTAAGGTATAAACAAAGAGAAGGAACATTGAGGTGCTCATAGTAGTGACTAAGCGATGAAAAAGAATAGACATTACGAGAACTATGAATATAGGACATAAGGATTTGAAGTTGCGATTCACCGATAAAAGATGGCGGGTGTGCAAGAAATGCATTAGGATGAACAAGATGAGACTAATCATTTATCAAAATAGTACAGTAATTAAAAACTAGTTATCTATCAGATTCTGTTTTTTAATAAATATTTTTCTTTAATTAATAACTAAATAATAGTCTTGATCTAGTTATTTGATCATATTATTTGACCAAATAAATTAGAACTTTTTGAATTTCTCATACAGATATGATACGAGAAAAGTGAGATCATAATATGCCTGTGGCATGAAACACAAATCAATGATCTACCAAGTACTCCAATATATCAATTTCTTTGGGTGAGTTTCTAAAAAAATCAGTTCAACTGCAAAGCAATGGCTGAATCTGCAAGCACAAGTACACACACATACACCTTCTGGAAAATAAGAGGTATCCGACGAGACTCTGCCAAGAACAAGGCTCCGGTTCTTGCTTACTCACTTTCAGAAAAGTGAATCTGATATGCCAACCCGCAAACAACTGACCATGGTTTCGGTTAAGCAAAGACATCTCAACAGGAACTCCAGCTTCAACAAATTTCAACCCATGACACCGACGCATCCACGATAACAGCCTTGCAGGCACTCATCGAGATAACAGCCATGCAGGCATGCATCGAGAAAAATACTGACAGCGCGAAAACTAAACACATCATTCCAGATTACATAACCAGAATTTGAATTTGCGCTTATAATTGCATCATCAACGCTACAACCAAGCAAAGCACTTCATCTCAATGTACCTGTTTATAGTTATATGATATCGGCAACCTGTAAAATACAAAAAGCCCTTCAAATGTGCACGCTATTTATTCAATACAAATCTCTTACTTCACAAATATCTCTTACTTCACACAAAGTGACTTTTAGGATAGCTGGGTAAGAAAGCTCCATATGCTCATTAAAGTAGCACATAAAAACAACAATAATTTTCTTTTCTGCAGGTATCAATCGCGAACCTTAAATGTCTCGAAATGTGACATAACCACTGCAATAATAAAGATGCTAATTTGACATTAGCAGCATGAATATATATACCATACATGAACAAAAACTTGAAAGTGTGAACTAAATTTCACTTCTGGAAACGCAGGTTATGCAATGCCCTCCAGATATGTTTTGCGAGAAAAGAAGAGAATGCGCATATTAAGGTCGACGAGCCATCATATCTTCCTGTGCAAGGACTGAGGGGGCATGTGTGTGTTCTTGGTCGTTGTTTACTGCTATAATGAGATCGAGTGCGGGTCAGTATTTGGATCTTTTACTGCTTTGAAGTTGTCGACGCTCATACCGAAACGTCCCAATAGCTCATGATCAGCTTCCCTGGAGGGAGGAGAAAACAATTGAGACGTCAATTAGAGCTTACCCGGAAATAGAATTGATTGATTTCTGATCAGCTTCTCTGATGCTTTGAACATAATAAAAATTAATTCCAAGTAGCATTTACCGGGCGCATTACCATTTCTTACCATTTAAAAAATACCGTGCAATTTGCAGAACAATTTGTAAGAAAAAGCTCATGATCTGTTATTTATTAGAGTTCACATCTACTTTGTGTATTGATTCATATTCTCTCCCTCTATTTTACTTCTTCCGCTGCCCCAACAGTTTCGGCATATTCTCACTATTGTCATCCTCGAGGTTGATCTTCAAAACATCGAGCTCCACCTTGATCAACCTAACTCATGCGCCTCCTTTTTAGGTCAATGCCTCGTCAGCATTGGATCATCTTAGTTTGGTACGCAGGATAGGGTGGGTTAAACTAGGGGAGGGTAAACCATTTTTGTGTTTTGGTGTTTGGATAGAGGGTTAAAATGGGGGTGGGTTTATTGTGATGTGATTGTATTACGGTTTGGAAAAGTGAGTAGTTATTGTAATGTGATTGTATTAAAGTTTGGAAAAGTGAGCAGAAGTTAAGTAGTTTATAAATTTTATATGATATGATGGTATAATATATTATTTTTTGATGGAATTGATAAAAGAGAATTGATTTATTTAATGTATTAAAAAAGAGAAAGAGTGGGGCCCACATGGGAGAGAGAAAGAATATGTTAAGGGGGTTTAACCCCTTAGCCGAACGACCCGAGCTTCATCCCACTCCAAGTCCATCCTCAAACAGTCGCCCGCTCAAGATGACACCCACCTTGCAACAAGGCCCTCACCTCCATCCTCCTACGAGCCCCATCAACCTCTTCACGACGAACAATCTATCTCCTTCGCTCGATAGCAACACTCATGGGATGCCCTCGTGACGACTTCTCGTCACCAATCGTTATCAGTGTCATTCGCAATCAACGAGCATCAATACCTACTGCCCTCTCATGGCTTAAGCATTCATTGGAAAAGGCAGTGGATGATCGAGCTTCTCATCAAAGGTGAGGACGGTGGCTATGCAACAACGAATAGGGATGAGGGGATGGTCTTACGAAGGTAGGGCTGTCATGAAAGCTCGAGCTCGATGAGCTCAACTCGGACTCAGCTCGTTAAGATCTCGTGAGCTCGACTAGAAAACTTATTGAGCTCGAGCTCGAGTTGGATTTGCAGCTCGTTAAGGTTAATGGGTCGAGCTCGAGTTGGGTCATGCTCAACTTGATACCTTAATGTAATTTTAAGATATTTTCTATTCCTCCTCTCTTTCCAAATTCCCCTCGCCAAGACTAAACTCTCGCACAAACATGATTTCGAGCCCCAACCCATCGAGCCCTATGGTCTCCTATCCAGTCTCCATTACCTCAGGCATGTAGCCAGTGTTCATGAAATCAACCGCACGGACAACATATGCGTCCGCATATGCCCGTGTGGCAAGCATATCGAACCGATTTCATGAATCGGTGCATTATACACCCTTCCCGCATATGCCTCGCATATGCCCCACATACTACCCCAACATTTCCAACTTTTCAATCCTCTCACTTAGGTGCTTAATTACGTAGATCTGCCTCTTTCTCCATTCAATTGTAAGAATATGACATGCATTTGTATACAATTGCAATGCATTGTACCATCATATATACGCAATGTATTATGTTTATCTCGTGTATTGTCTTCATGAGTATATGCAATGTATCGTCAAATATTTTAATATATGTCGACTGAGGTTTTGCTCATGTAGTGCATATATGTGTGATAAAGTTTTGTTATTATGAATCATCCAATATGTGAAGTTTTTATGGCTAAATATTTTTTGTGATTAAATATTAGACAATTAAAAGCATAAACTCAATCATCTAACATGAATCGTTTGTCTTAAATCTTCTTTAATTCCACTTAGATGCATAAATTCAATAGTAATGTTACTCATAGATATTTATTTATTTTTAAATTAAAAATTAGAAAATTGCGCAAAACTGCATATACCCCACATATGCCCCTATATACCTCTTATTCAACATTCAGTGGCATGTCCAAATGCATATGCATACGCTTTCCTAAACCTTACCCGCAGCCATTGTTGCACTGCACCTTCGAGTCTAAGCACCACCGCATCACACCTTGAAGACCTAGGATTTTCGATGGGGATGGATCTGGATCCTTAAGTCCATGTCAGAGGCCACGTCCAGGGTAGTAGGAGCAGTGGTCAACACCATAATCCTCTACCTGCAAGACTAAGTAGGTCCACTCGTACGGCCAGCACAAGTGCATGTAATTTTCCATTTCTCATTTCTCCGTCTCTATGATCTGCAGATGTAGTTACAATATGGCGATTGGGATTTGCTTGGATCCCTGATGAGTTTGAGTCTGAGGCAATGAAGGCTCGTTAAGAGGCTCGCAAGCCAACTCGAACTTGATGAGTTCGAGTCCGAGCCAACATTCTAGGGCTGGAACCTTATTAAGTCTAAGCTCGAGCCTAGGTTTTCTCATCAAGTCCGAGTTAGGATCAATTCGACTCGTTGAACTTGATATACACCGTTATATGGAGGATAGGAAGAAATAAGATCCATCGTTGGATGTATGTGTTTTTGGTGTAGTTAACCTAAAAAGTGATGATAAGGGTTGTGGTATAATAAGTAAAATTACAATGGGGTTGTAGTATAATTGCAAAGTCTATAAGGGTTCACAACAACAACCAAATATTTTCCCATAATTAAGTAGCGTCTACTACACGGATTTTTTACCTCCATTCAGATTAATTTGGGGTCATTCTTGGGCTAAAATCCACATAACTAAGATCCCTTCGGATAGTCTCATTCCAGCATTTCGTGGGCCTTCCTCACCCTCTCTTAATCGTCTTAACATCAAAAATCTCGAATCTTCTAACTGGTGCATCAACCGACCTCCTTTGCAGAAGACCAAACTATCTTAAGCAGTTTTCTCTCATCTTATTCTCTATCAGAGCTACACCAACTTTCCTTCTGGTTGCATCATTCCGGATTTGATCTTTTCGTTTATGACCACACATTCACCTTAGCATTTTCGTTTCTCTATCTTCATTCTCTGCACGTGTATATGGTTCACAGATCATCATTTTGGTCCATAAAAGCATAATAGTTCTCACGGTTGCTTTGTAATACTTTTCTTTGATTTTCAAAGGGATTTTTTATCACAAATAACAGTAGAAGCTCCTCTATATTTTAGCCAACCTACATGTATTATATGAGTAACATCTCCATCAATTACCCAATCATGTTGTAAAATAGATCCCGTATCAAAAAGAATGTTTCTTCATAATGTTATCATCTCCAATCTCCACCTCAAGTCCTCCACCGTTGTTTCCATCAAACGTGCACTCCATATATTCAGTCTTAGACCTATTTATACGAAATCCTTTAGTCTCTAAGGCATGTCTCCAAACCTCCATCTTCTCATTTACTACATCTCTTGTCTCATGAATTAACACAATGTCAACAATGAACAACATACACTAAGGTATCTCATTTTGAATGTGACTAGTCAAGTAGTCTATAATCAAAGTAAAAAAATGGACTCAAAGCTGAACCTTGATGCATATCGATGTTGATGTTAAATTAGTCGATCATCCTAAACTGGATCCTTAAACAAAATGAGGCCCCATCATACATATCCTTTATAAGGTTAATGTATATGACATGTACTTGTTCTCCTCCGAAACTCTCCACAATATCTCTTGTGGGATCGAATCATAATCCTTCTCCAAATCAATAAAAATCATATGGAGGTTCTTCTTTTTAGCTTTATAAATCTCTAGAGTTCTTCTCAACAAGTGGATAACTTCAATAGTTGAGCGACCTGACATGAATCTAAATTGGTTTTCACTTACTTAGGAAACTTGCCTCAACTTTCTTTTGATCACACGTTACCAATTTTTCATATTATGACTCATCACTTTAATATCTCTATAATTCAAACAATTTTGATTCTCCTTTATTCTTATAAAGAAGCACCACAATGATTCTCCTCTATTTTTCAAGCATTTTCTTACTTCACCAAATAACATTGAATAAATTTGTGAGCCAAGTCAAACCCCATTCACCTAGAACTCTCCGAAATTCTGTCATCAGACCCCCTATCGTTTTCTCATGTTTCATAACCTTTAAAGCATCTTCTACTTCCTTCCTTTGTATTCATCTATAGCTTGCATGATTCGGGTAACATTCACTTCAAGCAAGATCTCCCAAAGTGATCTTTTTATTCCCTTCCCCAATGAAAAGCTTATGAAAATACTGCTCCCATCTAGTCTCTATATCTTTCCGAGTAACAATCACATGCCCTTTCTCATCATTGATGCATCTCACTTGAGAAAAATCTTTGGTATTTCTTTCTCTTGCTTTGGTTAATCTAAATATATTCTTCTAACCCTCCTTCGAGTCAATCTTTTTGTATAAAACTTCATAAGATTTCGACTTAGCTTCACTTACAACCTTCTTTGCTTCCTTTGTTATTTTGGAGTTTGTGCTAGATTCCTATAACTATCCTTATACATAGCTTTAAAGCAAGCTTTTTAAATTTTAAGCTTCTTTTGCACCCCTTCACTCTACCATCAAACCTCCTTTTGGCATGGAACTCCTCCCTAAGATTTTCCTACCATCTCTTTGATTACCCTTCAGATACAAGATGCTATCGCCTCCCACATCTCATTTGCACTTCTGTTACAGTCCCAAGATAAGTCTTCTAAAACCTTATCCTTAAAGCTTAATTGCTCCAATTGAAGATTCTACCATTTAGCTCTTATGATCTTGAGAACCATCCTCTTCTTTGTCAACCCTTTTATTTGCACATCCATGACTACCAAGTGATGTTGAGATGTTAAGATCTCTTTTGGTATTACTTAGCAGTCTTTGCAACACAACTGATTTCTACTCCTCATTGCAAAGTAATCTATATGTATTTTAGTCGGGTCACTCTTATAAGTAATTAAACGCTCCTCCCTCCTCTTGAAGATAGTGCTTGCTATGAAAAGGTCGTAAACCGTTACAAAAAATCTATAAGGGTTGAAGTGTGAAAATCCCACAAAGAAAATGTGTTTTTTTGCACATCTTCGCAGGAGCACATGGTAAGGAGGGGGTGGTTGTTGATGGCACAAGACTTCTAGAGGTTCTTGTGCCTCGATGGCATCGAAGAGGAATGAGAGATCTTTCAAGAGTATGCCTCGATTTTTTTTTTGAGAAGAAAAGAAGAAAGTGGGGGCATACATGTGAGTGTTGAGGGAAATGTTAGGAGAAGGTGGGCATTTTGGGATAGATGGAAAATTTACAATAGACATTTCTTCTTTTGTTGTTATCGACGATATGAAATGATATATCATGATAGGTTAGTTGATATCTGGGAAAAGAGAGGTTCATTATTGACGAATCTATGATTCATCACTCTGATTAGCTGAAAATAAAGCTTAGTCTCGAAAAATTAGATGCATTCATCTGCTAATATCATAAAATTAACTTTCATATACTTGTAAATAATTTGCATAAATTAGTATTCATTTTCGCATTCATATTCATCAGCATATTTTTCACCTAATTTCACACATTTTTAATTAATTCTTCCTAACTCCAATTAACATGAAGCTAACTTCATTATGTACATATCACTAACCTTAATCAATGAAAAGCCTAAAAAATACTAACATATGGGTGTGTGTGTGTATTTGAAATAAACCCAAGCCCTAATTTCAAGACAAAAAACCGCAAATGTTGATATCTCTCTCATACAATGTCCAAATGTACTATATTAACATTTGAATTAATGTACATTCAATTATCTACAAATCAATCATAAATTCAAAATAATCGAATCATTTGTGAGAGATAGATTTTGGGATCTTAATGTGTATTGTGCATTTTTACTAATTTTAACCTATCATTTCATGTCCATATTCCACTCATTTTGATTATTTTCTTTTTCATTTCTTTATTTCATTTCATGTTTTAACTAAATACATAAAAATCAAAATCCAAAAAAATCAGAGAAATAATTAAAAAGATCGATTTTGACTTGAGCAATTGACTAACTCTCCTGTATATATTTCACTCCCCTAATTTTTCTAACCTATTTCTATCAAGTAAAAATTTCAAAAAAAATGTATTCGAGTCCATTGCATTATTTCACATCATGTTTGATTTTTGCATACATTATTTATGTACAAAAATCAAATAAAAATTACAAAGTTAAAAAATAGTATAATATATATAATATCACCAAAAAATGTATAAATCTTGCACACTTCATTCCATTTGCATTCAAGTCCTTCATGTACATTAAAATACATTTAGATGCACATTTTCATTCTTATCATTTTTGCATTAGAGGTCATTTACTATTTTTTATTTAATTTTCTATCAATGGTCTGCGGTCTGGTCAAAGGTCAACGCATGCCACGTGTCAGTCTTCCAACAACCCATCTATTCCCATCTCACTCCACTTTCCCTCCTTCATGTGCGAAGCACGTGGGCACCTTAGACCCATCACGTGCGATGCACGTGATCATCGACTCTCCTCTACTACCCTTCACAGCTCCGTCGTTGCACACCCCGTCACCTGACTACTCCTTGATCGAGTCGCTCCACCTACCCATCTCCTCTTCTTCGACCAACCCCCTCTTATTATCCTATCTTTATCAACAACCCTATCCCCCTCAACCTTCCTCCCGATCCTCGCTGACCGTTAGGGCCCCCAATCTTGTCCGTCTCTCTCTCTTCCCCGGCGATCCCCTAACCTCCTTATCCTTTCCTGATTGAAAACCCCATCACCTCTACCGAATTCTAACTATCTAATCAATCCTATCTCCTCCAACCGACAGAGCTCCCAAATCCTTCGCCCCTTCCCACCTCGCCATCTCTTCCTATTAAAACCTAAAATCGCACCCAAGAGTCACATCCACCATATATCATTGAGAGAGAGAGTCGAAAGGTGGCCGATGACATCGGCCACCACCTCAGGCAAAGATGCTCTACAGCGTGATCCATGCAAGGTTTGAAAAAAATGAATGGCATAATGAGGCGTTTTCCTCGAAATCGAGGCAAGGCGTAGCCTCGAGGCGATTGAGGCGTAAGCCTCAATTTATAGATAAAAATATGCAGAAAACTATAATTATATATATGTCAATGTAATTATGTGTTATTTGCTCAATATATAATACTTAACACTATAAGATATGATAAAATAATAGAGACGAGAACACTAAAATAGAAGATAGAACAACATCATATCCCATTCTACACATTTTCATCCAATCAAAGACGAATTCATTGTCTATAAATATTGTGAAAGAATTTAACAATACATATCTATTCTTGAAATATTGTTGTAATTAAAAGTACGATTAAATATACATCGAAGAAATTTAAGTTTTGTCTCTAGCATATAATATATGGTTGCACGAGAAACCGTGAATCCTATCCATTTCGAGCAAAATTTGAAATATTGCTCTAATTAAAAGTACGCTTAAGTATACATCGAAGAAATTTATGTTATATGTCAAACATATAATATATGGCAAAATGAGAAATCGTGAACCCTATCTATTTCGTTTTGCTTGATATTTTGCAAAGCTCATTAAGTTTACGAGTATTATTAGATTTGATATTTATGAATTCATACAATAAGAGAGAAATAGTAAGAGTTTGTGAAATAGTTGGACACAATTAAAAGTAAATATGAAGTTATGAGCATGAAAGATGTTGGACATGCGAGCCCACAATGAGCCATTATGCAATAAATGTTATCGCGAATATCATTCCCTGATCTGAAATAAAGAATAACTAATTTGCATAATAGGTCCCTCAATACAATTAGGGTTATGTACCATGGCCATCTTAATGATCATACAGCTGTTGATTCAATTATTGAATCATAAAGGCTAATGCTTGGATGAAAATATAAAGAGTTAGATTGATGACTCAAAAAGCACCATCAAATGATTATTAAGAGATGATCTCCAGTACGAGAAGGAGATGGCAATCCTTTCTCTAAAGGTTGATATCTGACCGACCTCTTGATGCAGGTCATTTGCATAGGAATAGAGATTCGAAGGTGTCAGATTAGTTAGGTCAAAGAGTTGACTTAACGAGATCGAGATAACCAAAGATCTATGTCATATACTGTCACGATATAGGCATGCATCCTCTGACCGGAGACAGATGTGTTACTATATGCCTGAGTATGTACATTTGGCATACCAATAGGTTGATAACCTAACCAAGGTCTATACACCGGTGTGTTGGTATGAATGCTAGGGCATATGATTAATACGATCTCTCAAAGGGATCATACAAGTTTAGTACTGAACTGGAAGACATGAGCTCACTCATGAGATATTGGGAAGAATCAAATTCCGTGCACGGTCGTCTCGCTTTGAAAGCTTGACTGAATTTGTAGGTTGATATATGCTTTTGGAAAGTATATGATCAACACCTGGGTATGATATATGCTTTTTGGAAAGTATATGATCAATACTAACTCCCAATAGTCAAATGAAAAACTTTATGATAAAACCGTGAGGTAGATAGTGTAACATTGATCTAATACTTCAGGTTTTTTATAGGTCTTCCAGTATGCATGATGTACATGTATTAAGAATACTTGAGGGTAATGTGATCATAAATGATTGTATAACCATGATGCCTCTATTCCTAGGGATTGATGAAACACTTTTGTATTTTAGTGACTCATCTCAGTAGCGAAGTGATCTGATCTTAGTCCAAATATCGGACATTGATCTGAATGTGATTCAGATGCAATGAGAAAATTAGATTTGCGATCTTGATTTAATCAAACATCTGTAAGAGGTCCGCAAGATCTGGATTTGAGATGTGATCTCAATATCCAAGTCACTATACATGGAATAATACAATCACATTATCTTTATCTCCAAGTATACGAGAGAAAGCGCATTATCCTTGAAAAAGATCAAGGATAATTTCACTGTTGATAAATGTATCCAAGCACTGAGAAAAAATTTGATAATTAAATGTGATTTAATTATCATGAATAATAGAATTTGATTCATATTATAAGGAGAGTTATTCGAGATAATTAAATGTGATTTAATTATCAAAGAAGTGAATAATGTGAATGCGATTCATGTTATCTAGGTAAATGAAAATGGAGATCCAAGATGATTGAATGTGATTTAATTAGCATAGATATGAATAATGTGGATATCACTATCCATATCAGTCATATATATTATAAATGCGATTTATAATATATTAGAGAGAGCCTATTGTAATTTATGTTTGTTGATTAATTACTGATGTGAATTCGATTCTGGATAATTAATTTAAATTATAATTTACATTTTATTTTGGGTTGTGAATGTGATTCACAAATTTCCAATGGCATGGTTGCAATGTTCTCAAGATAATTGAGAATTATTATTGTGAGATAATGTTGTAATGAGATAACGTAATCTCATTGGAAAAAAAATTCCATCCACCAAAGGTGGTGGCCGGCCACCAAGTCGCAATAGGATTGGGTGGTCGTCCCCCCTTGGTTAGTAGATGATTATCTCTTTCCAATTATCTCCAAGATAATTGATTTAATTTGAAATTAATTTATATTGATTATTGAATATATTTAAATTAAATTAATTGTTGTGTTTTTACAACAAGATCATGATCATTGAAAGAAACACAAACCAATCTCATCCATTGATTTTGTGTTGACCATGCATTGAGATCTGTTGGAGTATTCGTTGTATGCGTCCAGAGATGGGTAAATGGATCCTGGAGAAATCCATTTACCCCATCCACATGTTTAGTTTGACATCTACTAGTGGTGGGACTTGGAGGTTCTGTAGTGGCTATATAAGGAGCCCCAAGCCTCCTGTAACCATTGTGAAAAAGCAATAAAGCACATGCCCCTTTGAGGGCTTCTCCCGTGGTTTCATCCTGCTCCTTAGGGAGTAGGGTTCCACGTTAAAATCACGTTGTTCTTTTATCATTCTAGATTATATGCTCTGTTTATCATTCCGCTTCCGCATGTTTATTTTCTGACATAGTATCAGAGCGGGTCGATTCTCGAGGAATTTTGTATTGTTTATTTTTGTGTTCGCGATTCGAGATTCAATTATAGGGTTTCCATTGAAACCCTAATTATTTTGTTGATATGTTGAAAATTTCTTGTTTCGATTCAAGGTATGATTCTGATGTAAGTTCTGAATCATCGCACCCCTAACCGAATCTCCATCTAGCTTCATCGGCACAGTAGGTGCATCTTCTCCAGCCCTAGGCGTTCCAGTCCTGCAGCCCTGACACTGTGGTGGCGCGAGCTTCTCTTCTCCTTCGGCGGTGCCACTTCGACAATCAGGCAGCAAAGGGTGATCCTCGAGTCCTCGCAAGCGGCGAGGCAACCAGGCGGCGTGCATCACGTTGGTGTGCATCCAGCCAACGCTCTCCAGCCGCATCTCCTCGCGCAAGCGGCGCCCATCTCTGTCGATCTCCAGCAGGCAACTGCATGCGGCAACTCTATCGGGGGAGGGCGGCGTCTTTGAGAGAGGGGTTCCCACGATTGGGAATCCTAGGCCCACTACCTATTTAAAAAAAGGGGGGTTATTTGTTGGAAAGCCCCGTTGGGATGTTCTGTCTTTAAAAAAAAGTAGTAGTTGGTTATAAAAAAAGAGGAAAGTAAGGGCCTATTTAAAAAAACATGAAGAAGGCGCATTAAAAAAATGGGAGGAGATGGGCCGAGAGTAAAAAAATTTGAAAGAGGTGCGTACAGAGAAAAGTCGTACGCAATTTCAAAAAAAATGCAAAAGCCGGAAAAAAGTTGTTGAAACGGCTTAAAAAATATTTTCAAAAAAATTGATGAAAGAAGCCGAGAATGTTCACGTTTTTCCTCCATTTTATTGTCTTCTCCCAACTTGGTCGACGATTGTCATTCCGACCAGTATGGGAGAAAGGGGGAGTATTATGTAGAGTCACATATCTTGTTCTAGATTCAGAGGTCAGATTCAGATATTCTCCAGACCAGTCAAATTTCCATACTTTACAGTTCAGAGATATTCAGACTCGACGTCAGATGTTTCCGGGTCTTCTTCAGTTTCAAACACGCACATATTTGCGGTCTTATCAGATGTGCACATGTTTGCCATCTTTTATCGTGATCCCCATCATTCTTCTTCTTTTGTCGGCCAAAGTTTTCATGTGAACCCATAGGGACTCCAGAGCAAAGGACCATTTCCGATGCCATGTTGGCAAGGGTTTTCATGTGGTATCATAGAGACTACAGAGTAACGTACCATTCTATGTGTCAGATGGAAAAGACACAGTTCTCCGACGAGGAGACTTTTTCAAACTCCATTCTCCAGCGACCGTGGACTCCGACGAAGATTGCATTCCGCGGTCTTTTCAGTTCGACCCTTTTTTAGAGATGGAACAGTTGTCCACATTATTGTGGCAGGCTAGAGTACTCCGACGAGAAGACTCATTCCAATTGCAGTGACTCTGACAGGCACAGTTCAGAGCGCATGCTCTCCGACGAGGAGATTTAGCAGACTTACGCTCCAGCCCGTTCGCCCTCCTCACTTGCACGGCATGAGAAGCAACGTACTCGACAGCAGCAGTTGTGCGCGTTGAATTGATATTGTCCGTAGTGTCCTGTAGCGTTGAGTTGAGTTTCTTTCTGTTTGTCCAAGCTGAGCATTACATGCTCCAGCTTGAGGGGGAGTGTTGGAGTATTCGTTGCATGCGTCATCTATGAGGGAAATGGGTAAATGGATCCTGGAGAGATCCATTTACCCCATCCACATGCTTAGTCCCGCATCTGCTAGTGGTGGGACTTGGAGGCTCTGTGGAGTAACCATTGAGAAAAAGCAATAAAGCATATGCCCCTTTGAGGGCTTTTCCTGTGGTTTCATCCCGCTCCCTAGGGAGTAGGGTTACACGTTAAAACCCCATTGTTCTTTCATGTTTATCATTCTAGATTATATGCTTTGTTTATCATTCCGCTTTCACATGTTTATTTTCTAACAATTCATGGATCCCAAAAACTATATAAGAAGAGGCACCCCTTGTTCTTCAAAATTACATCAAAACAATGCTCTCTCCCACACCCTCTCTCTCTCTCTACACGCCAAGTCTCTCCCCCTCTCTCTTGTGGCCGTCCACCTTGATGCCCTGGAGAGACTCGCCATCGCCACAATGATGCAACGTGGACCCAAAATATAGGGCCACCTATTTCTTTAAATTATGGTAGTTAATTTTATTTACGTTTTTTTAAGTTGTCGCAATTTTAATAAAGAGATCGCGTGTGATCTCAATTAGTCTTAATTTGAATTTTAAATTTGGTCGGATAATTAGTTAGAGTCAAATTAGGATAAGTTTGTTTCCAATTTGAATTTAGTTTCTATTTTTGTAATCCCATCCCTCCTATATAAAGGGATGGTAGTCCAATGTTTTGAGACAGTTCAGTATTGATAAGCAATTGAGATTTTTTCTCCTCTCCTCCTTCCCCACGTGGTCTTCACGGTTCTCCTTCTTCAACCCCTCGTTACCGACGAGTTTTTTCTCTTCTCAATCCCTCCATTCTTCTCTACCTTAAATTCCACCATCAAAAATATTATTTGCGTCGACGCCGATTTCCAATCCGCATCATTTAGTATCAGAGCATGGCCTACAGATCGTCCTCACGATCTGACGATCTGTATCAACATGTGCGCCGACACGCGCCGACACACCATCGTTCATCCGAACGAACACGACGAGCCATCGCCACCATTGACGCCTGCAACAAGGAGACGGAGCACATGCTACGTGATTTGCAAACCAACCTCAATTCCATGTTTCGAGATCTAATGGCTAACTTTGAGGCCTTCCGCGACGCCCAATCAAAGCCTTCAATCGCCGAAGCCGCCGCCGCGAGTTTTAACGAAGAAAAATTCGCAGTTAAGGAAGATTCGGTTGCTGTCCAGATCGTTTCGGAAGAAAAAAGCGACGAAATAATGGCTGTCCAGGAGGTTTCGGGACAGTCCCCACCGCCGAAGACGTCCCTGATGTCAACCACAACCCCGCTGCAACCCAACGATGGCAGCCCCTCACCAGCGGGCCCCCTTCTCACAGCCTCGGCAGCCCCGATCCGATCCCCAATCACCCCAACGGCCCCTCTGGCCCTGTCGGCCCTTCCACAGACCCGCGCCACCCCCCTGCCGCCTTCGCCTGTCCCGCGCCACTCGCCCTCTCGCCAACCCCCTTCCCCCGCGCACCAGCCCTCTCCCCAGGACCCCCCTCCTCCTCCCGCTACCCGACAGCCCCTCCCTCGCCATCACCCTCCCCATCTCCACCGCGCTCCCCTCCCCAGCCTGCACGAGGCCGTGCGCCCCTCCGCCACCGCCCAGGTGCCCGCGTCGGTGCCAACCCCGCGCGCTAGCGACGCCCGTGCCTCCACCTTCGAGCATTGCGCCACGACTCCCGCCTCCGTCGAGCCGCTCCGCTTCTCCAGGCGCCGCCAGATTCACCGAGCGCCGCCGAGGCTCTGATTTGAAGGGGTGTAAAGCCCTAACGTGGGATGCAGAGATCCCTCCCATCGGATCCCCTCAATTGAGGGAAGGATATTTTGGAAAATTTACACGAAACCCCCCCCCCCCAGGCCAAAGTATTTATTCAAAGGGAAGGTTCAAAGGCTCCTCTCACAAAATAATTTGTAATGAAGGGGTACGAAAATTGCAGGGACGCCCTCCAATTGAAAAGAACTACAAACGTAACGTTGAAAAGAATCTAATTGGAGGAACTCGAGGATGAATTCTCCAACGACGCTCCTACATTAAGCAATTCGTCGGGAGACGAATTTTTAAAGCGGAGGAGAGTTGATGCAACGTGGACCCGAAATATAGAGCCACCTATTTATTTAAATTATGGTAGTTAATTTTATTTACGTTTTTTTAAGTTGTCGCAATTTTAATAAAGAGATCGCGTCTGATCTCAATTAGTCTAATTTGAATTTTAAATTTGGTCGGTTAATTAGTTAGAGTCAAATTAGGATAAGTTTATTTCCAATTTGAATTTAGTTTCTATTTTTGTAATCCCATCCCTCCTATATAAAGGGATGGTAGTCCAATGTTTTGAGGCAGTTCGGTATTGATAAGCAATTGAGATTTGTTCTCCTCTCCTTCTCCTTCCTCACGTGGTCTTCACGGTTCTCCTTCTTCAACCCCTCGTTACCGACGAGTTTTTTCTCTTCTCAATCCCCCCATTCTTCTCCACCTTAAATTCCACCATCAAAAATATTATTTTCGTCGACGCCGATTTCCAATCCGCATCACACAACATCGTCGTTATGTTGCTGTGGATCACGTGTGATGAGATCAGGAGATTTGTCGCTTGGATCATCAACATGGATTGCGAGGAGCACGCGTTTCATCAACGCGCTCGCAAGCGTTTCCTTCGTCGGATCGGACTTGAGACAGGAGGTCTCTTCCTCTATAGACCCGATCGCAACCACGCTTCAAGAGGTAATCCTAATACTTGTTTGTGGTTTAGATGAAACGATCTGAGAAGTGTTCTTGGATCATGTGGTTTCATTAGATTGAAATTTTTTACATTTCGTTGCTCGTAGCAACTAATGCGATTAGTCGCTCCTGATCACATTCGATGCGATCCTCACGCTTCCATGATGTGCTTAAGGATTTTCCCATATCCTTCAAAAGAAATACTGGATTAGGCATTTTACTTATATAATCATTATCCTAAACACACACGTATTTATAAACATCTCAAACTACCAAGTAAACCATTAAAATCATAAAAATACCTCTAAAAACTAAAAATGCCTCGCAAAACGCCTAGACTGCCTCCTGAGGTACACACCTCGTTGGACTGGACTGAGGTGCGTGCCTCGAGGATAAATAGGATTGTCTCACCTCGAGGCTAGTTTTTTCTTACGATGGATCCACGACCCCCCATAGTCGTGCTCTGCTGGTCCACAGTGGGTAGCCAAGCCTCTCAGCCACAATCGTCGGTGTTGATCAGGGCGATCATCGAGGAAGTCGAGACCATCATCTCCTACGTCCAGGCGAAAACCCAAACATCACCCATTACCTTCTTCTTCATCTTCACATCTTCTTTATCTTCCTTTAAAATCACATCACCTCCATCTCCTGCATTTTTAATCGACCTCGAAGTTCCATCGCATTTCAATTCAAGATCCCTCTATCTTCCTCTTATACTTCATCGCAACACTTCACCGTCACTCTCCTCTCTACCGCCTCATCAGAGCGCCTCCACCATCAGCTTCTTCCTCCCTGAAGCACCTCCGCACCACCATCCAACTCGCAGTGACAAGCCACCACGCACGGAGCATCATCGTCGACTAATCAAGGGAAGAAAGAAAACCTCCATGAAAGAGCACCAAAACCCGTTCGATCAAGAACTCATCTAATCTCAACCATCAGATTCTGCCCAAATTCCAGCCGCCGGATCCATCTCCATCGAACGGCCCCGAGCAAACCAGAGTCGCGGATTTGATCCACAAGCCTCGGGCGCATATGCAGCAAGGAGAACAAGACACGTGGAGGGTGTCCCTCGAGCCAGTCGCACCTCACGTGCAATGCATGCATTGGAAATTATGCACAAAATCCCCATTCGTTTCCAGAATCACAATGAGGTCCTGGCCGCGCACGTCGTGTGCTTGACCTTGGACAAATTGCAGGAAGCTCCTATGGATTCTAGCATATCAGAAAAGTACCCCCGTTGTGGCAAAATTATAGATAAACCCAGACGGGTTTGATAAATTCCAAGCAGATCCCTATAAAGGATATAATTGCAACTCTTTATTTATTTTCTTTACATATATGCCCCTGAAACTTCATTTGTGTGTATGTTGAGCGTCTTGTCGCGTGTTTCTATAAACTTGGTGTCGATTTAAAGATCGAGTCATCTCTTTCATATACAACACTGAGATCCACTTTCTGAGACATTATTGAGTTTTAATTATTTGAGGAGTCTATTCATTTGTTTGGAAGCACTTTCATTTTTTATATTGATTTGTTATTAATCCACAAATTAAGAAATTGATGGAATGAATTTGGGGTGTCAATTGAGATTAATTGACCATATTATCTCTAAAATAATTTGAAGGGGGAGGAACTAATTGGTGGGCTTGCTTGTTCTTGGCTGCTCTGCTTGGCTTGCAAACTTTGCATCTCATCTTTGCATTATTCAATCATCATTTAAAAATCGCAAAAATGCATTTATTGCTCACCACACATCATATTATTATTATTTTTCTTGCATTAAAATTATTTTCAAAATTCAGACATCGTATTTCTCTTTGAAATTAATTACATTTTTTAAATTAAATCTCATAAAAAAACTGAAAATACAAAACACCAAAAAGATTCACTTATTCTCTAAAAACCTAAATTTTTAGATTACTTAACAATTAATTTTGAAACCTCATATTACCTCCTTGAGTTCGACCTTGGAGCTTATCCGAGTAAAATAAATAACTCGGTCACATCGAGATTTAATTATCCATATTAATTTCTCGGTGCGATCATTTTTGACGTATCTCTAAATTGCCGGACTACAACAACTTCGACATAATAATTGCTACTAATTATCAAGAGCAATTTCTAAGTCGTCAATTATGGCATCAGTTGTCAGGTTCATGAAACATAGAGGGACACATCACAGATATATCATGATATGATATTTAACTCCACAGTTTAGATCATCTATGAGTCTCTGACTCAATTCACTATTATTATATAACATATTGATAAAATATATATTAATCAAATATTTTTTATATTTAAATGATTAAAAAATCAAATATTGTTTGGATACCCTTATCCTTTTATCAATGACACGACTACTTGCTTCTATTTTATGAGGTCAAGCAACCACGTGATTTGTAAGGTTGACGATGTGCCAGAAGGAGAAAGGTTCTCAAACCCGAAAGATGCAACGGAGAAGGTGCGATATCATCGCTACAACCTTGCCATTGTGATTGTTCCAAATCTAAGGCGATGATGTCTAACGACAAAAGAAAAGCGAGGCACCTCAAGCAACGGTTTTCATTACCCCTTTATTTATCATGGGCATGTTTGGTAACTGGGTTGGATTGTGTTGGATTATCCTCCTGTGAATAGTAGTTGTTTGGATGGTTGAGAGGGTTGGAGAGGGTTGGAGAGGGCGGGAATGATAAATATGATGTGATGTGACATTGATTATGTGTTTTAATGATTATAACATGGTTTTTATATTAACTTTTTTATTTAAACATGGTTTAAAAATTATTATATCAAAGAAAATGTAGGGTCCATGAAAGTAACCCAAACCCAGAAATGCAGGGATGGAGCTGGGGCATCCCATGATACCCTAGGGTACCCTAGCAACCAAACAGGCCCTACGGGTGATCGGCACAGATCACCGCCATAACCTTGATCTCTTGTGTACGAGGACCCTAACTCGCACAGCTCAATTATCTTCATCACCCTCCAACCCAACGACGACTGAGCAGTTGCATCTCCTCTACACGGGGTATATATCTATATGTACCAAAGCTCAATGCACTTGTACCCATCACCTTCCTCCAAGAACCATCACGGTGGTGGTCACCACTCCAAGGCACACAACTACATAGGTCCTTCTCTAACCAAAGGGCATGGCTTGATCCTTTCCTCCTTGCGGCTATAGGAGGAAAGGACAAGATGATGATATCCATTGTCAACTGCTTGCACGGTTACAACTCTCAATCATTGATGAATACAAATATCTTAGCAACAACTTGCATTATCATAATATAATTGCAAAGACATTAACACCATCCCTATCTTATCCAAACACCCCAGGTTCCATTACTATCACATTAAAGTAATTCAATTCAATCCATTTCCAAGGGTTCGGATAGAGAAGTGAAAGGGGGAAGGACTTGAGTTTAAGTGAAAGATGAAAGGAGCGGGATTGGTTTTGGAGTTTTCTTGTCCTTTATATCAAAGGAGGGATCAAAATGACTACCAATACGACGACATATTTCTATCCTCCCAGCTTTCGAATGACGATTTTTAGCAGTCGCCTGACTACCAATGCCGAACCCCATTTGTGGTTCTAAGTTATAATTTGATGTATTATATTTCGGGGTACTCCAAAATCGGTCAAACTTACATTACACGAGCAAATCAGTAGAACAGAATCCACAGATCGTGATATATATCAAACCAAATCCAGCTACCTGCTCAAGCTGTTCCTCGTGTAGGGCATCCTTCGTCGGCGTCCGCCGAGGCGACGCCCTTCTCGGAGGTTATGGGAGGTTGTTCTGGCTTCCGATCGCGGGAATCGGGTGCGGTGTCTTCGATCAGAACCATCTGCAGATTCCACCAGAATCGCCCTCGCCTCCTGCCATAGAATCGCAGCGGCTCGGCTTTGATCCAAAAGGGGAGGGAAATGGAGAGGGTTCCGGCCGCTTAGAAGATTCCGGAGCCGGAAACTGTCCTTGCAATCTCTGTTGAGATATTTGTGAGTTCGTTTCTCATTCTTGCGCGCTAAGGTGTTATTTTATGAAATCAAATGTGAATATATTCGTTAAATGAGTTCGTTTCTCATTTGAGATATATTCACGTTCATTTTATACATACTTTCGCAATCGTTTTAAAATAGACGTGGATATGGATATAACTTTGACATTCGTTAATATTCGTATTTGTATTTGTATATTCATTTTTGTATATAAGCATAATAATATATTTATTTATAACTATGTGTAATAATATTTCGTGATTTCATTTACCATTGTTGATATAATTGTTGTGAAATTACTATTTTTAGTATATCTATTTTATTGTAAACAATCCTAAACATGTATATTTTAGTTAATCTATTAAATATTTATGTTATTATTCGTATCTGATTCATATTAATTTTACATTCGTATTTGTTTTTAAGGATATGATAATACATTTATCACATTCGTCAATATTCGTATCCACATTAATATTCGTATTTTAAAATGAATAAGGATATGAATATACCTATATTCATATATGTATCCGATCGCTTTCATCCCTAGATGTGGGTGTCCGAATATTATTGTTCAGATATGGTTCATTTAGATTCGGTTCGGAAATAAATGGATCGAACCTAAACATAAGTTTAGACTTGATTAAATAAACGACCCGAACCTAAAAATTGTAGGTTCGTTCAAGTCCGATTCGTTAAAAGGTCGATAGACACATGCATAGACATACTCGCAAATCCTTATCTGGATTAGTGGACCTTATTTCGGGATAAGTGGATTTTATCCCAAAATAAATAGGCTTTATATGGAGATAAGTGAATATTTACACTATAAGTGGGGTTTATCTCGGTATAAACTATATCAAAATAAATAGTCACGTTGTGGTTACAACATCCATCATCTATATGTCTAGTACTTTTCCTTTTTCTCTCAAATCAACAGAATAAGTATAAACCTTATTTATCGTTTATTCTCATCTTATTCCTTATCCACCACTCAAATGAGATAAAAATATGTTACAATTCTGTTTTTTCTAAGCGAAGAATCCTTATGAAACTACTTTTTTTCAAAAGATAAAGAGAGTTAGATAAAGATTTTTGAATGAATTTATTTTAATTATTGACACACACACATATTTCTGTTTATTTTCATTTCACTCCCTCACATTATAGAATTCTCAAGTTCGATATTTTCTTAGATCCGATTCAGATCAGATAAAAAAATGAACCAAACATAAACAAAAGTTTATGCTTGATTAAATAAACAGATCGAACTTAAAAATTGTAAGTTCCCTCATGTTCACTCCATTTACACCTCTACTTTGCGAGTTTGTTGAATATTTATTATAATTAAAATGAGTAAATATATTTTATAATATATACTTCGACGTGTGTATATGGTAAGATATTGTGTCTTGATTTGTTAATTACTTTTTACATAAGAGTATAAATTTATTTTTTTCCAGTGACCACTACTAAATTACTTTTAAGAAATTGGGTGTATTTAAAAGTAATTAATAATTGAGATTAGCTTAAGTAAAATTAGTTTTTAAATATCTATGAAGTATAAATGGTTGTTGGATCGTTAGTCGAGTCATATTTTTATATTTTAAATTTCTCACTTTGTGTATATATAGAGAAAGGAGGAATCCATATATATTTGAAAAATCATCCTATTATTTTTACTATTTATTTTATATTATAATACGATAATGCTATGTCTATTGTGAATTATTTTATGGAGTTGTTATCTTTGAGTGATAATTCTTAAATAAATGTCCTTGTAGTCTTGAATATAATAAAGATTTTTAATACTTGTGACCTTCTGAGTTCTTGCAGTTATACTTATACCCCTGTCTTTTTGCAGCACTTATGTCCCTACCTTCTTTCACTGTCAACAATTGTGTTCTTGAGAAGCAAGAAACACTATAATTGAGGCTTAACAACTTGTTGTCAACTTGTTGGACATGAACCAAACAAGTTATCGTGGCAACTTTTCCTCAATAACAATCGGAGATCTAAGCCCGAAACATTACAAGTGGTATTAGAGTGGATTCCCTAATAATGGAAAGGATTCTCCATGTGGATCAAAGCATGAAGGATGTGGTTCTTATATTGAGAACGAACAATGAGTCCTATAGCAACACAGACATTTGTGAATATAAGAGTGAGAGATTGTTAGACCCCAAATATAGTTCGACATCTAAAACTCGTAAAGTATTGAGTATGTTTTATAAGAGCCATGGATTACTACATGACAACTTGGACTCACAAAGTATGAAATACCGATACGACCTCGAAAAGATGCCAACTTGAATGATATCATCTACTTGAAAGTAATGAACAGAGGAGTCAAGGGAGAAAATCATCTTCTTCTCACCCTCTCTTATGATGCTCGATACCATAAATACTAGATGATTTGGTTAAGTTTTTGTTGGTTTTCTTGCATGATGGGTGTCCTCTGTCATCGATTGGTAGCGCGTGGGTAGTCATTTCTCATGTGGTTGTGTAACGTCCTGAGCTTAGGCCCTCGGTTCGTTATCGAGGAAAACTGGCTCTGACAACTTGGTGGGTTCAGACCCAAATGGATCCATTGACAACCACCCAAAATGCTTAAGCCCAAATTGTCAAGTAGTAGGGGGTGCAGATATTTCCTCTGTGATTAGGGTGAATTGTTGTTCACATTTTTCAGTATGACGAAGCCTCTTTCACTTTTACATGCTTATATGGCGCGTTCTCCCAATCTTGATCCATGTTGTTAAGGCACAACATGAAGCTAGAAGCCTACATATAACTTCAAAAATTGAGTATATTGGTAGTTAATCAATCCATTATCTCATGAGAAACTCCTTCAATTAACTTAGGAGTCATCTCATTTTTATAGGTTAATTATTTAAGTATCCCCTAATATTAATGGAACCATTGTTCTTAGCATTTGGGAGCAAAGTAGGACACCTAATAAATCACATATTTACAGAAAAAACCTTGCCCTACGTAAGATTAAATGTCCTCTTCCATTCTTGTTGGAAAATCATACATAACAAGAGTGGACTCTTGGTTTCCCTAATAATTTCTAATGAATGAAGCATGTTTTTTCATTTAATAATATATTTTCATCTTAAATAATTAATGGTTTTTAATATATTTTTCATGCAAAAAAATCTATACCATCCCGATCCAATCAAATGGTCATAATTCGTATTGTCGATTTCTATTTAGTAAAAATCGAGCAAGCTTTTAAAAAACAGATTAGACTTTGAACCGATAGGGGATCGGTTTGGTTCAAACCCGTCGAATCGGTAATGATAACAGCATTTGTATTAACTTGGAAAAAATCGGACAAAATTTAATTTACTTGTCAGACTGATCAAAACCGATGTTCTAAATCAAGAAAACGTGATACATATAGTGTATGTGCATATGTATGTATGCAAAAACTTTTACGGGTCTTTCAATAGAAGAACAAGTTATATAGGATAAATGTTTTCTGAATCGAGAAAATCGAATAACATAGTATATGTGCATATGTATGTACAAAATAACCTTTATGAATCCTTCATATGCAGTTTAAGGTTTTACGAATTTATTTTTTTAATTTTTTTACTACCGCTTCATTTTGGGTTCAACCGATCAATATCAGCTGGTTAGAAGAATGTACTAAGTCCTGGCTAGTACCCTTGCAACCACAAACTAGAAGGGGCTAAGACTCTGAACTCGACTAGGCTTCGCTTTTCGGTTACACCCTCTCTCTGCTTCGCTCCTACTCTATCTTATTGGTGACGGATGTAATATTCTCTTTGCCCTTTTATATAGTTGAGAAAGCGTGTATTACGAGAAGTATGACAACCGAATATGTATTACGAAGATCTCAGAGCTCTTCCCCACACCAGACCTTGCTTACCTTCCCGACCTTCCTACTGCCTCCCCGTCAATTTGACTGCTCTTCGCATACCTAAGGACGAGAAGGTAGAAATTGACACAGGAGAGGAGGTTTACGTAGATTAATTAACCCTCAACTCGATCCTTTTTCTCAGCTCAGTCTTTTTTCTTAGCTCATTTCTTTTCTCACAGCTCATTGATTTTCCCTATGCATCGCCCTTGATTAGAGAACCTTGCTACTTCACATATGACGGACTTAGCTTCCCCTTCTTGCCAAACCACTAACTATGGGGATGACTTAGCTTCCCCTTCTTGCCAAACCACTAACTATGGGGTTGACTTAGCTTCCCCTTCTTGCCAAACCACTAACTATGGGGTTGACTCTCAAAGTTTCCTAGTCGACCTGTTGAGAGGGATTCTGACACGAGTGGTGATTAGGAGGCATTTTCTGATTCTGACACGAGTGGTGATTAGGAGGCATTTTCTCTCAATTGTTATTGCACCTTCAGAACTCTCAAAATAGATATACAAGGGCTCACTTCAGTTAACAATGAGTTAGAGCTCTATCCTCCAGAAAACTGAGGGTTAGGGCTCGCAGCTTTCAAGAGTGATGACAGAAACAGAGGCGTCATTGCGAAAAATAACTTGACGCCAGAATGATAGAAAGTTTAACACCTCTTATTTTACTTTTCAAATATGAAAAAGAAAAAAATACGAATCATCTTATTCAAAAACTCCAATTATGACATCTTTTCTTTCCCACTTCACACCTCGGAACTGTAATTCTAGAGAGAAATGCACTTTCGCATACCGGTCAAACCGATTTTTAAAACGATGAAATCGAGTAGCTATCCCATTGACCTTTGAATTAAAATGGAAGGACATGGAATGCTACAGAACCCGTTAAAATGTTGTGCATAAATAAAACAATCTCCATAAAATAATTGGACATTACAGATGTCTGGGGATTTTTGTCATAAACCATGCCCTAGATAATCTGTGATTAATGAAATTTCTTTCATAAAATGCAACATAAAAACAAATAGATATGATTCGATCTTACTGAAAAGTACACTAATCTGTGAGACTCTTCTAAGAAATCTTTTCTAACCAGACATCATTCGGAATCCTTAATCTATTTTTTAATGATACATATCAATGATGCGACCGCAATATTGGCCATTTTTTCATCATTTCAACGAGATTTGTGAATGGTGTTGTAGTTGAGTACTGTTATGCTTATAAAAAAATGCATGCCACTAAATGTAACTTAGAGAAAGAGAAGCTTCATCTACGCATCAAAATTCCAAAATTATGAACCTCATTTTTGAAACATATATCGTAACTCCGAAAACACGCATGAGATCGCTTGCCAAGTGTCAGGTTTTTCATATAGCAGGATCTAGGCTCGATTCAAATCCGGAAATCGCAGCTACAAATCATTCTGCAAGCGACAAAACATGCTATGACGATTTTATCCTAGTAATGCATGGATAAAAAAGAAACAGCCAAATACCATCCTAATGTACACATATGACATAATCTCCTCTTGAAATAAATGTTCTTTCAGTAGAGACCTTAGTTCACATCTTTGCAACCTTCCACTAGCTCTGGAAAAAACTGTCCATGTATCACACAATTACGATCCTCTAAAAGATTCTCGATCCGCCCATCAATCAAATGATACATCCTACTGAACCAAGCGGATAAATAATGGTCTGCCTTTCTCAGCAAACACGATCTTATCGGTCTAAAGCTACAGATAATGTCAAGAATCATAATCATAACACAGTCATCTGTGTATATAGTTATAATAACAGGAATGCGAGAGCGCAGAAAACCCAAATTTTCTATGCTCGCTCCTTATTGTGATCAAGCGGAATTCCTTCAAGCACAAACAATATCATCTCCGCAGGTCCATTACCTTCAGCACGAGCATCCCTGCAAGCAAATCAAGACCTAGGTTACAGTTTACGTCAAGATTCGCTTAATGGAATCATGTTCCACAAAAATGCATTCAGTAGTAGCTGAATAGGATAGATTCCTAGCAGCATAGAAATCGAGAATCAGTCCAAAAGAGAGGGATTACGAAGATCTAGATGAGTGGCATTCAAACAACCACCTCATGGTGGAAAATTTTCAAGTATGCAGCAGTTATTAAGTTCACATCTTAATACCAGCACCTAGCTCTGGTGATCCTACATTGCATACATAAATCACATCTCATTGTTCTTATATTGGACAGAAACAAAAAACCTATGCCCAATTAAGATTTCAACACAGCCATAAAAGAAAACTAATAATCATCGATAGTTCCCAAGATATCAGGTTAATGCCATGCTGACAGAGAATTGTTACCTAGCTAACCAAAGACGCGCATTAACTCAACAAAATGTATGCACAAGAAAAGTACTAAACTAAAATAGCAAAAACAATGGACTTTTTTTTCTGAACTACCATATATTAGTAACAGGAAACAAGCATTACATCTTTATCATTAACAGCGGGAAACATGGATCTTGCATTCCTAATGAAATTAAGTCAGAGGAATCATACAAAGCATGAGAAGCATAGGAAAAAAACATTTCGATATGAATTTCATTGGTTCTCATTACGATATCATTTACGTCACTGCTGGTATTGTGAGAAAACAATATTATGATCTTACCGGTCCTCACGAAACAATGGATGTTGCAGATTGCACCCCTCATACCAGAATATACTTATTGCAAAAATCTGAAGAAAAATAAAGGAATTAATATGCAACATGACGCATCCAACAAAAAGGGGAAAAGTTAACCAGTTCAGAAAATTTCTGACCAGATTCACGAGCACCATTCTCGGGCATTCTGGAACATGCGTAACCATGGACTTGGGCCTTTCTTGTCCACATCCCATTCTTTTGGATACCAAGGAAATTGCCACATCATGAAGCAGCGTTCAGGATGAGGCATCATAGCAAGATGCCTTCCATTAGGAGAACAAAGGGCGGCAACTCCCAATGGGGAACCATTCGGATTGAATGGATACACTTCCGATATTCTACCATCATCATCACAATATCTTAGAGGGGCCAGATTTGAGTTTAGTACGCCGTTCAAAACCTCTTTATCTGGAAAGTATGCTCTTCCTTCTCCATGAGCAGCCCAAACTCCTAAGGTGCTGCCTTGCATACCTTTGAACATTATGGCCGGAGACTCCCCAATTGTTACACTAGTGAAGCGGCACTCGAAGCGACCCGATTCATTGTGAATGAAACGTGGCTGCGAAACATCCCCATTAGCACCTAGTGCACCACCGACATCAGGTCCTGGCACCCATCCTAGGAGAGCCATCAGCTGACATCCATTGCATACACCAAGACTAAATGTATCAGGCCTGTTGTAAAATTCCTGAAACTGCTGCAAAAGAGGCTGGTTGAAACGAATTGACGCAGACCATCCTTTTGCAGAATCTAACACATCAGCATAGCTGAACCCTCCAACAAAAACAATCCCACGGAAGTCCAATAGAGATACTTTTCCATCCAAGAGGTCGGACATGGCAATGTCCCAAGGCTCGAAACCTGCCGCATAAAATGCTGCAGACATTTCCCTGTCACCATTGCTTCCTTCTTCTCGAATAACAGCCACTTTGGGTTTGGAAGCCAGAGTCATATACTTATCTTTGGTGTATACGGGAGTGAATGACAGTGACCACGAAGGTGCATGTCTGGACTTCAAACCATCCCTTTCAAGTTTCACGCAGGATGCCAGTCTCTGTAGTGACTCGAGCTGAAAGCTTGTATCCTCCCATATGTCACGAAGGAGAGTAACTTCCTCCTCCAGATGGCATGTCCCGTCAACAAGCAGGTTTACCATTGGCAACGAGGTTACATGGCCGATCACCTCTGCAGAAACTCCAGCAGCTTGAAATCTACTCATCATTCCATCGAGGTTTCGTGAACTTACTTCAAGCACGAGACCAAGTTCCTCGGCAAACAAGGTGTGCAAAAGACTATTTCCCCTGGATTTCAGGTCCAAGCATACACCACAATTACCACTAAAGGCCATTTCAAGAACACTGACAAGGAGCCCACCATCGCTGATGTCATGGCCAGCAGAAATCACTCTCTCAGAAATCAACTCCTGTACGGTATCAAAAACTTTTTTGAAGTACGGGATATCATCACAATCAGGGCAGTTATCACCAACTTGGTCATACGCCTGTGCTAGAGCAGATCCACCCAAACGCCTTTTACCCTTTCCCATGTCAATATGCAGAAGAACACCATCATCCGCCAACTTCAAGTCAGGGGTCACCGTCAGCGTAATATCTGGACAAGTAACATATGCACTGATCACCAAGTTTCCAGGAGCCTTGACAACCTCACCGCCTACACGAGCTGCCATTGAAAGACTATCCTTCCCCCCATCTATGGCTATACCCAACTCAATCATCATTTCGGAGAGGGCAATCGCTGCATCATACATGTCCGCTCCTTCCCCATCAAGCTTGGCAGCATACATCCAGTTACCACTAGCTTTAACATCCTCCAGAGAAGTAACTTTAGCCCAAACGAGATTCGTCAACGCTTCTCCAACCGCTAGTCTAGCCATGGCCTTTGGATCGATCAAGCCCTTGATCGGCTGCTCGCCGATTGCACAAGCCCCACCTGTAATGTCTGTATAAGACTGAGCAATAACAGCGACATCAGATAAAGGAAGCTGCAATGCTCCAACTGTCTGTTGCTGTGCTACAAGTCCCGTTACACATCTATCAACTTTTGTGGTCAAAAACCGCTTCGAGCAAACCGATGGAAGACGCAACAATCTCTTCAAGACATCCATTGTCGTGGATCCTGGTGCAACATCAATAGGCTCCCTAACTTTCACCATGTGGTTAAACTCAAAGCACTTTTGCGGCATATCCCCTAAGACCTTCTCAAGTTCAAGATCTACGACGGGAGATGGAGGGGGAAGACCATTGGAAAGGCATTGTTCTATGGCCAAGCTGTCCTTCAACACTATCCGACCTTTACCATCAATAGTACCAATCACTGCCATGGACAACCTTTCCCTTCCACAAATTGACTGCAATAACTCCCTACTTTCAGGCTTTACCAAAATAGCATCTTGTTCCTGATATTCTGCTCCCCATATCTCTAAGATTGACAATGTCTGGTCACCAAGTACAACAGAGCGAATGTCAATTTCGGCTCCCTTGGGATAGATAATTTCTTTCACAACGTTACAATTTCCACCCGCACCTTGGTCATGGATGCTTATGATGGGATTGTTCTCTCCCATTTCAATGCATGCCCTGACGACACGGTTTAGCTTTTGTGCCATTTCAGCATCCCCGCGC
Organism: Ottelia alismoides; assembly: GCA_037367405.1. NCBI lineage: Eukaryota > Viridiplantae > Streptophyta > Magnoliopsida > Alismatales > Hydrocharitaceae > Ottelia > Ottelia alismoides. Next base: position 204,658 of record JAZKJV010003633.1, on the reverse strand, counting down.
TGTACAGCATTAAAATCCAGTTCTGCATCATTTTGCCCACTCACCATGCTAGATGCAGCACCACCTCCCATTCCTATCCGATAAGCAGGACCTCCGATCTTCACAACAAGCATGCCAACCTCGGGTTCTCCTTTCTTAATGTGTGCATGATCGATTTGACCTATACCTCCACTGAACATGATTGGTTTTAGCCATTCACGCCTTTCTCCGCACGGTAACCTTGTTCCAAATGTCCTGGTGTAGCCTTGAATTAAAGGTTCACCAAATTTGTTGCCATAATCAGATGCGCCATCACTGGCATCAATTAAGATCTGTAAAGGTGAAGCCAGGTTGGAAGGATATGCAAAAGTCACATCCTCCCATGGTGCATAAGAGCCTTCCAGTTGAAGATTACCAACACAATAGCCAGCAGTTGAAGCAACAACAAATGAGCCCCTTCCGGTAGCATGTGTATCTCTGATTCGCCCACCAGCACCTGATGAGGCACATAGAGAAGTGAACCTTAGTGGAGGCAACTGATTTGGCACATAGAACCAATTTTAGTAATACCCCGGTTTATGATTATGAATAAAAGATATAACCAAATTTGTGATTCTTGTAGAGACCAAAAGAGCATCAAGGATAAATGCTGACTAATAAAATAAAAATACAAGCCAACTCAATGATCAATATAGCAAAACAAACACACCACGCAAATGCACAAGGTTGGCCTCTAACGGGCTGTCCTCACTTACAACAGCTGATCTTCTTTTTGATAAAAAAATGGCGGTACACAAGATGAATTATTAGACCGGTCACTAGGAGTTTATATAACACCCCCGTCCAGATGGATATCCTGAAAGTAGACAGATCCATAAATCCCATTCAGGGGGCTTCACCAAACGATGATGCAAACTGCTCGCAAAATCAGACTATGGAATGCATCAGATGCAATGAATGAGCTCGGATTCAAGTCATCTCAACAAAATATAAGAGCAGACTGGCAATAAGCTCTCACAATTCTGGTCTAATGGAGGGTAGGTAATGTCGTAATGACCATGCCAGATCTATTTTGTATGTCTTTAGACTAAATTACAAAAAAATAATATAAAGTTACACATAACCTAATCAGTATTCCAAGAGTGAAGGGGAGGATGCTAAATATCAATAACAAGATTCAGGTTAAAGATAAAAAGAACTCAGGGTATTCTATTGGAACAGAACACAGTCCAATACATCACTTTATAGAATAGTGGTACTTAATAGGCTTAACTTCTAAGAGAAAATCGTGCACAATTTTCATTAAAAATTATAGGAACAACTTTTTGCATCCCTTTTAAGGGATACAGTGAGGAAAGAAAAACCAAGCTGCACAAGTTGGAAGTGTCAAATAATAATAGTTGTGCTGCCAATTTATGAATGATATTTTTTTGTCATTCAAATGAATGAAAAGATCAAGCATGACAAATTATAAAATTTAAACTTTTCAAGACGTAGATGTAGCCAATTGACCCCACCACCTGGAATTCGGACTCAACCTGTCTCTGCACCAGGATAAGGTGCTACTGCACATGGAAAGTTGTGTGTCTCTGCTGTGAATAGCACATCCATGTCAAGCATAAATGCAGAAAGAGGAGACACCCCGCCGGAAACTAATGGGCGCAACGATTGAATGGTGAAGCCCTTGATGGCACTTGAATTATCCTTAAAACCAATCACCGAATTGTTTAGATTTGCCTTTAGTGTACTTTTCACAATTTGAAAAAGAGTGCTGGAGGCAGGCTCTCCGTCAATGATAAGCTTTCCGTTGAAGAACCAATGTCTACTGTGTTCACTATTAGACTGTGCAATGTCAAAAAGCTCGACAGTTGTCGGATCACGCCTAATGTCATCCTTGAAAAGCTTTGTGTAGTACTCAATGTCATATTCATCAAATGCAAGACCCATTTTCTCATTTATCTCTTGTAATGATGTCTTCCCCTTCTCCATAACAGGGACAGTGTACACAGACTCGGGTATAGCATTCGATTGAAATGACGTGAGTCTAGTGACATAAACACACTCAGTCATTCTATCATGTACCATGGCCGCAAACTCATTGATTTCACGTTCCTGAAGTGAAGAACTTCCTGGTTTGAGATGTAACAGATAGCGTCTTGACCTCTCCATGCGGATAACTTCTGTTAGCGTGCATGATTGGCAAATGGATACAGCATTCGCAGACCATGCCGTGGTGAAAGAAAGTCTAGGCCCCACCTCAACCAAGACAGTGGACGAATCTACTCTTTTCTTCTCCAGAAAACTCTCCGTCTGCAGATTCTCCGGTTCGTACGTCTCTGAAAGAAGCCACCGGAGGATAGAAATCTTCTCCTCAGACAAAGAAGATCGTAACCCGATATTGAAACACTGCTCGGTCTCGATGCCAACTATCTGACTTGACACCTTCAATTGGACCTTCTTAAGTAACTCAAGAGCAGCACTGTCCTGAATGAATGGAATCCGATAAAAATGAAGAACATCCTCCGAAGCCTCTGATGGATTGAGCTCCTCGAGAACAGAGTTTCCAATATGTTGTGAAGCCACAGCTTTAATGTTTGGAGAATGTAGCGATCTTGAAATGCTACATCCTCCATGAAAAGCGGTCAAATTACGCTTATACAAATAGCCGCTGCAACAAGTTGCATTCTTCTTTCCATTGTGAGATCCACTCCTGATAAGAAAGCTCGATTGTCTTGACCTCTGAAGGAAGAAACAGCAGATAGTTACGACAAGAGAGTGTATACCATTTTCAATCATATATTATAAGTGCCTTGGGCCCATTACTGGCAGCCAAACCACAGCTTAAGCGTGCTGGTCATGGTTCAGTAGTAGCTTAATCATCACTTGTTTGAGCATTTCAGCTCGGCAGTTTTCTAAACAATGCTCTAATTGGGTACTCTTGTGACGGGACACTGGATAAATAACTAAGATATAGCTCCAAACCGTTGTAACGCTAAGCAAAATCTCGTAGCCACAAAATGCACAAATGGACAAGTCCTGAATTTACCTGAAATCGGAATGTTTGAGTGAGCGACAGTTCCTTAAATGTTGCGGCCATAAGGTTCGAGATCAACCCCGATGCTTGATATACGAATAGCAAATAGAACTGCGCAACAAGTTATGATCAGTCTGGTATTCGAAATTAAGAAATAAATCCAGAAATAAGCCGCGGGAAATTCGTTTCCAGAAGAAAACACTCCATCAAAGGGTTGCGACACCGAGAACGAACGTGCATCTATCGAGAACACTTCTTTACGGCTTCGGATATGAGAAGTAACGCTAAACTTTGGGAAAAAAGAGGAGAAAAACACACTGAAAGACACGATAACCAGAAAAATAAGCGAGAAGAAGGCGGTTGACCCGAGGAAGGGGTCTTACGGTGAGGGGTAGAACGGTGAGGGGTAGAACGGCGACGGCAACCGATGGGACGGTGGCGGAGGCGGCGGTGTGGTAACGCAGACGAAGAGGAGAAGCGGCGACTTGAGGTGGGGGGACGATGGCGGCAAGGGCGGCGGCGGCGGCGTGGGCCTGAGGGGTTGGAGCGGGAGGACGTGAGTGTCAGAGAAAGAGAGAAGGCGATATTTTTGTTTTGGAAACCAGAAATATTTTAGGGGTAAATTGCACAAAAGGGTTTCGACTATGGTCGATTCCAAATTAGAGATTTTTTTTTCTCAAATGCATGCCTCTACGAGCGCTAAGCCATTCTCTTATGTCAACAGTAAAGTCTAAAGTAGAAAGTTTATGCCTCTCTTTGTTATATTTGAAAAATAAGATATTTGATTGGGAATTAAAATATAGTTCAAACTTTTTTTTGTAATTTCGATATTTTTATTTAGTAGCAAGACCTAATCAAATGATTCTAAACGAACGAACCTTGTCGAGGATGCTTCACATCATGAGTACAACACTCCTATCCAGAGCCTCTTGAAATTGCATTGATGGATTGTCTAGGGGTTTTGGTGGGGATTCCATGAGTCTCGAAGCTATTATTATGGCAAATCATGGCACCAAATTGCAAATGCCTAAACACCTAGGTGCTTGGTTATTTGCAAGACGAAAGAAATGAAGGACACACTAACATTCAAACTGGCATGGAGACTACTAGAAACCAATCGAAAATCTTTATGGAAGGATATCAATAAGGTAAAATATTACATGACAATGAAGACTTCCGGGGAGCCAAGGAAAGATCAAGTTCCTCCCCATTACCGAATGCCATGTTGCAGGTAAGACCTTTTCTATTTGTTAACACCCACACTGTTATAAGAAATGGGTCGTCTACCCTAATTACGATAAATAATTGGCTTCCCTATCATGATGATACCATCATACCTAAGACCAACAGAAAGGCAGTGCCTACACGGGTCTCACAACTCATAGATTCCAGTGGCAATTTGGATATGCCAATATTGATGATATTTTTCAGCCCAACAATTACCCAACATATTTAAAATATCAATATAAGATTGTGTGCAATGGACACTCTTATATGAAAATCACATCCAGGAGGCATGTTCGCAACTAAATCGACCTACCAACAACTTTCACAATATAGATGAGTTCAATACAACCAAAGTTTGGAGTGGACTAAAAAGATTTGTGCATGCCATGAATAGGACTTGTGTCAAGCTATTCATGTGGAAACTACTTTCAAATTATCTTTCTACCATCAAAAACTTAACATCCAAGGTGCAACACTATGATAATGCATACATCAATTGTCTTAACTCTGGCGAAGATTAACATCATTTATTTGGAACCTGTCCATGTACACGCACTATGTGGTTTGACATTGGATACAAGATAGCGCATAACTTCAATGTTATTGAATGATGCTTCTAACTGCTAAATGATCCGACCATGAAATCATTCTTTATGTATGCTTGCAAGTTGCTGCATCTCATATGGCTAGGCAGACGTGTTAGCAAAAACATCGATCATACTCCAAATCCGATGCCCGCATTCAACAAACTAAGAAGTTGGAAGCACAACACTCATCTACAAAGGCATCCTAATTATCTCCAGACGGTAAGAGCATATTCCAAAGCATAGAAGGTCATACCCTTACCCGCAACCCAAGATCATATATTGCATGCCAGTATAGTGGTTGATGTGGCTCACAATAGCAACAAATCAACCATCGCCAAGATCTCCTTCAATAATAAGGATTTCCTTATAACAAAGTATGATTCGATTGTTGCACACAACCCCGAGGAGGAAGAAGTCTTGACCGTCAAATCAAAAATCGATGTCACGACCCTCTTCCATGGCAAGGTCATTACAATCCACTCTAATTACAATATTGCAAAAAAGATGAGTTTAAAAAAAATCATATCATGCATAAGATGTTAGTTATTATTGACATGTAGTTTTGATAAAGGGTTCGTTAATGTAAATATCCCATAAAACTAAAGAGTTTAGAAAATTATCCATGTAAATCTCACCACCCATCCCATACCGAATTTTGTAGTATTGTATCTTCATTTCTCAACATTAATCTCCGTGATACTTCCTTCTAGGGAAAATGTACTAATGTAGATAAATTATGCAAGCAAAGCACGAGGAGGATCACACCTCCTCTATGCTCCAATGCGACTCTTCTGACTTTGTACTTACCTACTAATCACCACACTTCGTTTTTTACTCCCGTATGTTCTCACTTCTCTTCGAAAAGTCACTATAGGGCCCTCACGTTTCATGCTAGTTTTTTCTGGTCGTATTAGCCATATCGAACTAACCAGCTTTGCAAGTATGCATTGTTAATAATGGTTTTAACTTTAACTTGTATTATTTAACACGATATAAAAGATTGTTTTGACATATTCATGTTTCTTTCCCTTCTGCATATTTCCTCGATGCTTTTTTCCCTCCATCTCTTCACCCCACATGAGTTGGGATGGAGCTCATGTGAGGGAGTACATAATAGAGGCAACCAATATCAAGTTGCAGTTACGCACTCGCTCTTTCTACCCATGTTGGTCTTTTTATACTAGTCATGGTTGAACTTAAAGGTAAGGAGGTTTTCTGCGATCATCTTCTTTATGGTATGGTAAAGGTCTACAATTTATGAAGGTGACTTGGGTCCTTGTGGTCACCTAGGGTGAGGATGTGGAGCTTCTTTGTAACACACCGAGACTTAAGCCCGTACCGTTATTGGGGATTGCTGGTTGAGACAACTTGCTGAGCTTGGACCCAACTAGAACCCTTGACCACAACTCAAAATGCTTAAACCCAAGTTGTTGAGTAGTAGCCCTCACAACTTATAAGCTACTACCACACTTTGTGATTACTAATTGTGTGATAAATCCACAATTTTGTCATCATATGCTTCAGTTATTATCCCTCTTGCTTAATGTTTTCAATAAAACATAACCCTAGTTGGCTAACAATAACAAATGACCTTATGTATACAATTAACCCTAATTAATGCATGTGAATAATGCTATTAATGTACTTTATTTTTGTATTTTCTTAAATATTAAAATCACGTAAAATTATATTAATATTGTAAATATTTGTTTTGAAATTAATTACAAATAAAAAATAAAAATATTTGAAGAAATTAAAATAAGTATTTTTAATTCCTTAAAAATACTTACAAAATTATTGTTATGTATATATGACATATTTTGTATTTTGATTCAACATAAAACTTGTAGATCTTGAAGACATCTATGACTTTTATGCTTAACATTTTTTGGTTTGAATTCCTTGACTTTTTTATTCTTATTTTTTCTTTGTTTTCATAAGTTCTCTTGATTTCCATTGGGCCACGCAGCTTCACTGCATCAGCCTACATGCCCCCACCATGCTTCTCCACCCATGCACCCTTCCAGTCGCTCATCCACTCCTGATCGATCTGATCTTCGCCCTTCATCGGTGTCTCGCTCTCAGTTGTAGGATCTGATGTGATCAGACGCATCATAGCCGCCCATTCCACCTCCTCCTCAGACCTTGGATGAACCTCATCTAATGGTTGAGGCACCTTCTTCCTTCGCCCAACTACCTCTCTAGCCACGTCACACCTCTCCACTCACCCATCTTCTCCCATTTCTCCTAAATGCCTCTCACCTTGTTTCCACCTTACTCCACCACTCGGTCGTTGCCCTAACCATACCCGACCATGCCTAAAGCCTAAGTTCCCCCTCCATCCCACGTTACAAGAGGAATTGACGGTTGAACTTTGATGCATGCACATCATGGAACCGCCATCCACCCCTTCATATTTACCTCCTCCAACCACTGATTCGGTTGTCCACTTTCACATGAGTAGCAACCCAACCCTCCTCTTGTGACAGGGGAGCGGGGGATCGAGGGACCATGACGACTCCAACCATGGTATTGATCCATGGCCTCCAGCCTTAAAAGGTGGTCGTAAGAGCTGCTTCTACCAATTGAGGAAGTTCAACGACGATCAGAGCTCCAATTGAAGCTCAACCCAAGCCCAACACATCGTTGGTGATTTTCTTCAATCTCCAGGTGAGCTTCTCTATTCCTTTTCTTTGTTTTATCCCTTTTAATTCGGCATGCACACACACTTTCACCTTCAATCGAGCACCTCCACACCTTCACTAGACATTAATGACTCACTCGCATACCTCCACTAGTCGTCTCCCTTCTTCCTGAATAACCTCCACGCCAACCCCTTTCTCCTCCAGCAACAGTAGATGCCACCGAGGGACTCCACCTTCTTCACACACAGGCCCTTCCGCTCACCTCATTCACACACAAATTGCTTCAGCTATGCATTTCAGCCCTTTTACATATCGATCTTTTCATTGGACAGAGACTCGAAGAAGGTTCCGATCTAGAGTTTATGCTCCGATGAGGATGCACCGCCCCTTCGATCCAAGCCTCGTAAGGAGCTCCCGAGACTGCCCTGATCTTTGCCCAAGGTAAAAAAAGGTCCCGGGATCTTCAGCGACATCAAAGGATGATGGAGGAGCCAAAGCCACCTCGTCGGAGCCCCATCATCGCTGCCATGAGAAGGTGGAGGAGGAGATTGAGTTGTGGTACATGTACCATCTGATCATCTCGATCGAATGACTCAGATGCACTCCAGGCATCCGCTTAAAAGCCAATAGGCTTGGTGGGTTCGAAAATCCACTGAACCTACTTGGATTGCCCACATGGAGCGAGCCACCTGCTCTCGTTTGCACCTCGCTCCCAACATGTGCATGTGCACATGGCGCATACAGGTTGGGGAATTTGCAACCGATGCATGGAAAGTTATTCAAATTGCAAACAGATCCAGGTTGCACGTGCCTTACGTAGTACATCTGGAAATTTTGCATAGGAATCCTGTCAACCTCTTAAAATTGCAAAATGGTACATGCACATTTGGGAAAATTATAGAGAAGAGCCACTGATTTATCAATATTGCATTTATGCGGCTTCAGGGAACTTTTTGCGAAGTTTTGTGTATATTTTATATGTTTTTTATGCATTTATGCCCTTGGACCATTTCTTCTATAACTTGAGCACATGGAATCCTTTTTCAGTGATTTAATTTCATATTAAAGCTTGTTTGATTATCTAGCTAATTATCGAATATATTTCATGATTTCACAAACGTAACATGACAAATTCATCTAATATATATAGTGTCATGTTGCCATGTATTCAAATGCCATTTACTTAAACATAGATATATTTTAATGCATCAAATATCCATGGAAATGAATCTAAATTTATTGCGCGGGTTATTGATTATTTAGGAGCATGTTAATGCATATATGTCTGTTTGCATATCATAACATGTTATAGCATTTTGTTCACCATATCTGACTTGCATGAACCAAAATAAAAATGCATCTTGTCGCATATGTCTTGTTTTGCATTGTTTTATGTGCTAATTATCCTAGATTGATTAATAATCACTTAGTCTAGATATTATACTTGAATTAATTACGAGGATAGCTCATGTCTATGAGATATGACCCCAGACTTATCCAGGTTAAATATTGTTAAAATTGAGTCCCTCCTTGTGGGGATATTATTCAGGCTCTGATTCTGATAGATCGCTAAGTGGTCGTACTACAACTCGACCATATTAACTCAACCACTTTTTGGGCTCATCAAATGACTCGTTATCGAAGACACGACTTAACTTCTAGATTAGTTAGGTTTTAATATTTAATTAAGTTGATTGTCTTGACATTTAGGTCAATGTATGTTTATTGACTAACTTACATTGTTTCGTTATGTTTCATTACTCTTTATTTATTTTTATATTATATCTAATGCCTACTTTTTGTGGCAGGGTCTGCGAGGATCGAGGATGCTCGGGAGATGTAGAGTCAAGAGATCCCACTATGAGGATCTATAGAAGCACATTCTGAAGAAATCAAGAATTAAATTAACATTATGCCTCTTTCATTGTAGTATAATGTGTAATAATTGCATTTATAGCGGTACTCGTTCGAGGGCGTGCATGTGTAAATGTGGACCGGACTTTGCATTATGTTGTGTGTGGTTTTCGCCCCTAACCCAGGTAGGACTCCACTTGAGTATCCGATATAGGGTTAGGCACGCGGCTAACGCGGCTCTCCAAGCATTATTTGTCTCATACACTTATGTGCTTGATCGTAGGTAGGACACACAACTAGCATCAATAATAATCAGAACATCTAAATAGATTCACTAATAACATAAGATGCACCATAACATCAACAATATTCAGAACATCTAAATAGATTCACTAATGACATAAGATGCACCATAACATCACTTCACTTAGCCAAATTAAATGAGTTATTTCCCGCTAATAGAAGCATGTTTAGGATGTGCCTTTTCTTGACTTGCATGCATATAATGATAGATTTAAATTCAATCTTGTATAACACATGGAGAGAGATGGGAAGTGTTGTAAGTATTCCTTTCTTAAGCATGCATCATCATTTCTCACTTGCATTGGCTTTTCCTCAATTTTCCAATCGTGATTTACAACATAGGATTAAATGACGCCTCATCTGAGCGACAGCCACATGCAGAATCAGGAGCGCCAGATGAGCCAGGTAGCGGTGCTGATGCTGCTAATGACGATGTTGATGACGGTGGTGCTGATGCCACCAAGGATGGAGATCCAGACGACGGTACTGAGGCCGTCGTGAGACCAGATGCAGACGGTGGTGCTGATGCCACCATTCTTGATGCAGAGTGATTTAGCCAAGATTCGGTGGTCGTAAGTTCCACACAAAGCGGGAACTCAGTCGATGTGTTGACCACACAAAATCTCAAATAAAATCAACAATTAACCCACACTATAGATCAAGCAATAAGAAATAAATGCGGAGTTAAAATTTATTTTTAACTCTGCACAAAAGATTGTATAGGACAAATATGCAGAGAGTTCGAACACAGGGAGCAAACAGGGTAGAAGCAAACAAATGTGTGTGTGTGAGTGTGAAGTGTTGTCTACACTAAAGCAAGCAAATATTTTTGTGGGTTTTTGGATTACATATTTTTTATTTTTTATTTTGTATTTTGATTTTTAATTTTCTGATTTTTATAATTTATATTTTATATTGTTTTCTTCTTTTTCAATATTGGAAGATAAAGACAATGTAATGAAAAAGGTGATAAACTATTTATAAAAATATGCTAAAATAACTAAAAATTCAGAGATAAAATCTTTTTGGTATTTATATAATTTTCTACTATTTTTGTGATTTTTGGGTATTTTTTAAAATATTTTTGATATTTTTAAACACTGAAATTAACCAAAACAGTGAACAAGCTACTGGTTGGGGGTAAAATGGGAATTAAAAATAGCAAACAGCCACCAAAATTTTCCAAACTAATTTTAAAATAAAGAGTATAAAATATAGAATAAACAGGAACTGAGTTTATAATTTTTGGAGTTTTCTAGGTTTTTATATATTTTTTTTGAATTTTTTTGAGTATTTTGAATTTTCAAGGTTTTTCTTTTGAGTTTTTTAGTGATTTTTGGACTGACACTAAAAGATTATAAAACAAACAAAATATAATTTTTTTGGAATTTTTCAAAACGTTTTTATAATTTTTATGGATTTTCTAATGTAAACAGTGAAATAAATGCATGTTTTTGATTTTTAATAAATATGAAAATGCAATAAAAATACAATGCAAAAATATGGCATGAAAGTGCAAGCACACATGAGCTTAAGTTTAATTTTTGAGAATTTTTTGATTTAAAATGATGCCTTAAATAAATGAGAGAAGCAAGCAAAATTATCAAGGCTGGCAGGGACCTAAATGTAAATAGATAAAAATCTGAGGGCCTAACTGCAATTTTTATGCAAATCTTATAACTGAATAAAGTATTGGACAGACCAAATTTAACTGTCCAAACCCGCAAGGGTGTCGGTGTAAAAAGCCCAAGGTGCATGTGACACGCACGCGCACCTAGTAGGGGTATCACCGCAATTTGCAAAAACTTCGGGGCTCAGATGCAATAATTCCAGAAATAAAATAACTACCACTGAAAGTTTTGGGGTCAATACTAAATACGAACACAAGCCCGGGGCTCCCTTGCAAAAATGCCAAGTCACGTGCACAGACGCATGTGACCTGACAGGGGGCAAATAGTAAAATCGCGAAACGCCAAGGGGGAATGTGCAAATAATACAGTAGTTTTAAAGCTGCAAACGAAAGATTAGATATTAATTATATATTACAAAAATGCTTTGGGTTAAAAAGGCAAAATACCCAAAGCTATGGCGGATTGCACGGCTAAGGAGGGGTCACTTATCCACGTGGCAGCGATCCGTGGCCCCGTACCCCTTCGATTATAACGGCTGCGATTAGATCTGTCAGCAAGATCGGACGGTGATGGTTGGACGAGATCCAATGGCAGCTGCGGCGTGACAAGAACAGCGGTCGATCGGACGTCGATGGAGATGCGAGGATGAACACGTGAAGAACACGGCCTGGTTGAACTTGAGATCCCAAAATCTTCACCCTCGACGCATTTTTCTTCCCTCCGATGACATCAAGAACCTCCCAAGTCCTCTCCCTATCGATCTGAGGTTTCAAAAAGCTCCAAGGAGCTCCGGTAATGGCAGGCGGAGGAGGGGGACCTGGGTGGTGCTCCAGCAGCCCGAGGAAGATGGATCCGAGGCTCAGACGCCTCCTTCAGGACCTGCAAAGAAAGAAAAAGGAAACAGCACACAAAGGCAGAAGTCCTGGCGTTTATTGGTGGGGAAATCGAAGGCGAGGAGTGGTGAAGGTGGTCGCCGGAGCACAAGAGCTCCGGCGAAGTGTTTGATGGCGAAATCGGGTGATTGAATCGATAGAATGATCAGCTACATGCACTAATTCGAACCTAAAACTAACAGCTAGCGAAACAACTAAAAGAAATAGAAAAACATGACCTCGAGCCCTGAAAGGGCGAGATGAAAACCTCACGGCGGCACAGCCGCAGATGATTGGAACGCGGCGTTTGGGGCTCGCCGCACCTCGACTGAGATGGGGGAGGTCTCCCCTGTCACGGAAGGTCGCTCTCGACCCTCACCTGGAGGATTTTGGTGCCCAAAATCGGTTCAAAGAGGAAGGGGAAGTCTGGGGTCGGTTTTGAAACATGGAGGAGATGGCTCAAAAATCGAGGCGTGCAGCTCGATTCAGAGAGCTCCACAGCTCAAGGAGAGCCTCGGGCGTGTAAGAGCTTTGATCGAGGAAAAACTTCCATGAAGGAAGCATCACGAGTTGGTGAAAGGAGCGACCCCCAAAAATCCTTGAAAATGGGTCAAAACCCATTCTGACAACCTACAGGACCTAGGGTCAGAGAGTTGACCCGAGGTCAACTCTTCTGGCCCCCTGGTTGGTCCACGTGGACCAACCAGGAAAAAGGTCTAAAAAAGAATTTAAAAAATCATTTTAAAATAGTAAATAATATTATTTTAATTAGGTTATAAAATAAAAAGTGTTTATAATTTTATAAACTATTTTATAGTGATTTTTAATTAATTATATGAGATGTATTTTTATAAGTTTACATTTATACCCTTTATAGGTATATTACCTATATATTTGATTATTTGATTTTTATTTGGTATTTTTGTTTTTATTTATTTTTGTCTATTATTTTATAAAATTATAAAATACTTTTTTACATGTAACTATATTTTTATTTCATTTTCCTGATATGTTTTGTATATTTAATATAAATAGGTATTGTATAGGTGAAGGTATAGGTAGTATATGAAGGATATTGATAAATCCTCAAGCGCATCACGGAAGCGTGTTGATCGCATCGTATGCAATCGGAGCAACTAGTCGTACTAGATGCTAGATGCAGCGGAAATTAAAATTTTTTTAACTTTAAAGATGAAACCACATGATCACGAGAACACTTCTCGGATCGTTTCATCAAACCACAAAGTACAAGGAATACCTCTTGAAGCGTGGTTGTGATCGCGAGATCCCAAAGTAGAGATCCTCCTATCTTAAGTCCGATCCATGAAGAACGCACTTGTGGGCGTGATGATGAGTCACGTTCCTTCCCGCAATCCTCGATGAAGATCCAAGCGATGGCTCCCCCGATTTCGTCAAACGAAATCCGTCGTCTTCCTTTAGAGTAAGCAACTCCAAAGAAGATGGAGATCCACGAGTCGTCGAAGAAGAAGCCGAGAGTCTCTCCTTTCTCAACACAAAGTGGACGGCCACTTAATGGAGAAGAGAAAGAGAGAGAGGGCGAGAATGAGAAAGAGAGAGGGAGAGTTGTCACCTTGTACAACTCTTAATCATGTACCATGGAAGCTACCCTAGCCCTCCTTTTATATTAGTTTAGGATCCAATGGATCTCAATCCATGGGACACATGGATCCAAGGGCTATGCTTGGTCCATGCTAAATCAATGGCTATGATTGTTGTTGGTTAAAACCAACAACATTTATTTAAATTAAAATATGTTGCAATATTATCAACATAATTTAATTTAACTATTTAAGAGATAATGTGACAACAAAAAGGGAGTCAACTAACCTCCCTAAATCATAGGGGGCGTCACCTATGAATGAGTCATAGGTGGCGCCACCTCTTATTTAGGTGGTTAATTTGTCTCCTTTTTATCTATCTTATTATTTCTTAATTAATTTTGCAATAACTATTATTGCAATAATATCCACCAAATTAATTCCAAATTGATTTGTGAATATTTCAATCATGCCATTGAATATTATGTGAATCATATTCACAACCCAAACTAATTAGTAAATTGCATTTCCAATTAATTAATAAATGTGAATCCAATCCACATTATTAATTAACAAATGCTATTTACATAAATTCTCTCTCTTATATATGTATATTATAAATCATATTTATAACACACATATATCATGGATAGTGTTATCCACATTCTCTTAATCCTTGATAATTAAATCTCATTTAATTATCTTGGATAATAATATGAATCATATTCATATTATGCTTGATAATTAAATCTCATCAAGTCCTTGCTTGGATATACATTTCATCAAATGAATTATTCTTGAACCCTTTCAAGAATAATGTGCTTTCTCCGCAGATACTTGGAGATAAGGACAGGGCGATTGTATTATTCCACGTATAGTGACTTGGATATTGAGATATTATCTCAAAATCCAGATCTTACGAACCTCCCACAGATGCTTGATTAAATCAAGACCGCAAATCCAATCTTCTAATTGAATCTGAATCTCATTCAGACCAATGTCCAACACTTGGACTAAGATCGGATCGCGTCTCTACTGAAAGGAGTCACCAAAATCCAGACCTGTTTCATCACTCCCTCGGAATGGAAGCGTCATGGATATACAATCGTTTATGATCACATCACCCTTCAGGTATTCCCAATACCTGTACATCCTGCATACTGGAAGACCCATGGTCAACCCGAAGATCAAGATCTATTTTACACTGTCTTCTTCAGGGTTTGATCACCAAGTTTCTCATTTGATCATTGGGAGTTGGTATCGATCATATACTTTCCAAAAGCATATATCATACCTAGGTCTTGATCACATACTTTCCAAAAGTATATATCAAACCTACAAATTCAGTCAAGCTTCCAAAGCGAGACGACCGTGCACGGAATTTGATTCTTCCCAATATCTCATGAGTGAGCTCATGTCTTCCGGTTCAGTAGTGAGCCTGTATGATCCCTTTGAGAGATCGTATTACTCATATGCCCTTATATGCACACCAACGCGCCGGTGTATAGACCTTGGTTAGGTCATCAACCTATTGGTCTGTCAAATGTACATACTCAGACATATAGCAATACATCTGTCTCCGGTTAGAGGATGCGTGCCTATGCTGTGACAGCATTCAACATAGGACTTTGGTTATCTCGATCTCGTTAAGTCAACTCTTTGACCTAACTAATCTGACACCTCCGAATCTCTATTCCAATGCAGAGGACCTGCATCAAGAGGTCGGTCAGATATCAGCCTATGTGAGAAAGGATTGCCATCTCCTACTCAGGCTGGAGATTACATCTTAATAATCATTTGACGGTGCTTGATGAGTCCTCAATCTAACCCTTTAGATATTCATCCAAGCACCAGCTTTTATGATTCAATAATTGAATCAACAGCTGTATGATCATTAAGATAGCCATGGTACATAGCCCTAATTGTACAGAGGGACCTATTATGCAAATTATTTATTCTTCATTTCAGATCAGGGAATGATATTTGCAATAACATTTATTGCATAATGGCTCACCGTGGGCTCACATGTCCAACAGTATACCTATGTATCACATATGTAAGTATTTTATTTTGAGTTTTATTTAGGTTTTTATTCAAATTTTAATGTCCATAATTACTATAAGTAATATTATAAAAATATAAAAATACAAAAATAATGAATAAAGAATAAATTGAATATTTTAGTCAGTACAATGATACAATGTGGGTCCAAAACTCAACTTTCAAACCGTAGCTCCGCTAAATGTGAAACCACCGCCATTAAATAGCTTATTTTATTCTATATACAATTAAAGGTGAGTTTGTGGCATTTGGAGTTTTTATTTGGGAGATACATGTCTGGGAAGTTGGGATTCTGGGTTTTTATTCAGATCATGACTTTTTATCTGTACATTATTTTTCAATGAAATTAATTTTATATTTTTCTTTATTAATTTACTTACAACTTTCATGTACAAAGTTTCTTTATTTGATGTATAAAAAGTGGAACCAAAAATCGGTCCCAAAATGAATAAAGAATGAATAAAATACATTGTATTCTGGCTCTTATCTCCCCCTACTTTATTCCTTGTCGACCTATTCATCAAGATGCCTAGGTCTCGGGGTTTTGGGTCATAAAATATTTACAATATTTTATTCTTTTTCTTTTCTTTTATTTATTCTATAATTTTGACTTTAATTACAGTATTTTATACACTAATTACGGGTACATGCATGAATGCTAAGATGCTATATTTAAAGCTATTTACAGGCATTTGCTAGGGTTTTTGGTGCCAAAATGATAGAATAAAGATGGTGAAATGTAGATTCATCATAGAGCCAGAGCGCGGTGCTGATGCCGCGAAGTCAGATGTCGTTGGTGGTACTGAAGCCACCACTTCTACTTCTGTCGAGCTTCCTTCTGTGATGTTACCACCTTTTGTATCTTTGGACTGTGGTAACAAGAAAAAGAACAAAAATATGAATAAAGGAAAGGTTTCTGTTCACACTCCTGATCCATATGTGTTGCATGATGATCATTGTATGGAGTCTATTCCTTCACAGGCACAGGAACCTCTTCCTAGTCATCCATATGTGGAGGCCCCTACTATCCCCTTCCCTGAAGCACTTCACCGGGCGAAGGGGAATAAAAAAGAAAATCCAAAGAAGACCCAGCAGGTAGAGTTCAGCAACCAGATGATTGATAGATTCCACATTCACCTGACTCTACGGGAAGCATGTGAGCATATCCCCCTCTTCAAAAAGAACTTGAAAAAAACAACTACAGTCCACAGGAAGAAGAGGTACAGAGATCAAATCCATATGCTCACTCATGACACTTGCTGCACCATTCAGAACAAATTGCCAGCCAAGAGACCTGATGCAGGAGCTTCCTATGTCAGATGCGAGATTCATGAGCAGAAATTCGACCGTACTCTATTAGATAGTGGCTCTTCGATTAATCTCCTTCCGGCAGCCTTACTCGACCTATTCGAGTTTGGTCCTCTTCTTAGGAGCAGGACAGTCCTTCAATTTGCTGATAGGTCGACTAAGAGGCCGAAGGGGTTATTGAGAGACGTGGTCGTTACCATTCAGGGCCTGAAATTCTCCGTGGACTTTATTGTATTGGACATGGAGATCCCTGAGTCGGTAACCGATGCCCCCATCATACTTGGACGCCCATTCTTGGCCACAGCCAAGGCGGTATCCGACCATGAGAGTGGGAAGGTATGTTTTCGCGTAGAGGGCGAAACCATACAAATAGAGACGATCGAGGAAACCAGAGCGAGAGAATTAGCATGCTCAGAGCAGTCCAGTGATATTGAGCAGATGACAGAGGACGAGCTAGACGTCCACCAGGAGTGCGATTTTGTGATGACAGATGATGAATCCATTTGGACAGATCCTGTAGCACAGACCCTCGCCTTGCCTAAAGATTCCCTGTATTTAAAGCTTATGGCAGTTGAGTGCCTGGAGACACACCCCTGGATGAGGATACAGTTGAGGCTGACAGTATTGGGACGAGTGGTGATGATGATTTTTAGTCTTGTTCTTCTAGTTCAGATCCCTCGGATTCAGACATTGATTGGGATGATTTTGATGACTATTTGCCCTATCTGATTCCTTCTGAGTCGACAGCTAGGACGAAGTGTGAGCCAGTTCAGTTTATAGATGATGCAGTAGGCCTCCCTTCGTCAGATGTTCATTTGCAGCGAGAGTTCTCCCATGCAGACCTGGTAGCTTTTACTCAGACATATCAGAAGCCAGATCTGCCACCTCCCAGTTATCCAGAACTGAAACCCTTACCGCAGTCGCTGAAGTATAGATTCCTTGCGGGTGAGCCAGATATGTACCCAGTCATTATCTCAGCAGGTTTGACTGGAGAACAAGAATCTCGTCTGATGGAGGTTCTTGAAAGAAACCGCAAGGCGATAGGATGGAGTATAGCTGATCTCCAGGGGAATAGTCCGGCTCTGTGCTCCCACCACATCTATCTTGAGGATGACGCTAGGCCTTCGCGTGAGTTCCAGCGACGGTTGAACCCGAATCTTCGAGATGTGGTCATGAAAGAAATATCAAGGTGGTGGAGCACCGATTTTATCTACCCCATCTCCGACTCCAAGTGGGTTAGTCCATTACATGTGGTGCCCAAGAAGACGGGTATCAATACAGTTGTGAATGAGTCTGGAGAGGAGATAGCTACCCGGGTACCAACTTCTTGGAGGGTGTGTGTGGATTACAGACGATTGAATCAGGCCACCAAGAAGGATCATTTCCCACTGCCATTCATTGATCAGATTATCGAGAGGCTAGATGGGAAGAGTCACTACTGCTTTCTTGGCGGGTACTCCGGTTATAATAAAGTGGCCATTGCGCCCGAAGACTAGGAGAAAACGACATTCACCTGTCCATTTGGGACTTATGCTTTCAGACGGATGCCCTTTGGTCTATGTAACGCCCCTGTGACATTCCAAAGGTGCATGTTGTCCATTTTCTCAGACATGGTGGGTGATTGCTTAGAGGTCTTCATGGATGACTTCTCGGTCTATGGCGATGGGTTTGATTCTTGTCTTGACTGCCTAGACCGTGTGCTTCAGTGCTGCATAGAGGTTAATCTTGTCTTGTATTGGGAGAAGAGTCACTTCATGGTGACTCAGGGGACGGTCCTTAGTCATATCATCTCCGACAGGGGCATGGAGGTTGATCCGGCCAAGGTGGATATCATTAAAAAACTCAATCCGTCGTCCAATTTACGTCAACTGCGGTCTTTTCTAGGGCATGTCGGCTTCTACCGACGGTTCATTCATGACTTCAGTCGAATTGCCCGACCGCTTATTGATTTATTGACGAAAGACACCAAGTTCATTGTAGATGATAAGTGTCTTGCGTCCTTTGAGACTCTCAAGAATATGGTTGTCACAACTCCTGTCCTTTAGCCACCCGATTGGTCTATCCCATTCGAGATCATGACGGATACTTCTGATTTTGCCGTAGGGGTTGTGCTTGGACAGAGGAGGGATGGATTGCCGTATGCCATTCACTACGCCAACCAGACTTTGGATGCCGCTTAGCGGAATTATACTGTAACTGAGAAAGAGATGTTGGCCGTAGTCTTTGCTTTGGATAAGTATAGATCATATATTCTCGGATCTAGAGTGACTATTTACACAGATCACACCACCATCCGGTACTTAATGGCCAAGAAGGATGCCAAAGCTCGCCTTACCAGATGGATCCTTCTGCTCCAGGAATTTGATATTGAGATTAAGGATAAACCTGGAGTTAAAAATGTGGTGGCGGATCATCTCTCCCGCTTAGAGAACCTTGAGGAATCTGAGCCCAGTGCACCTATCACAGAGACATTTCCAGACGAGGTGATCTTGGCTGTCGCCTCACTCCCATGGTATGCTGACTTTGTAAACTATCTTGTTGCCAAGGCCGTTCCCCAGGGTTGGCACAGGCAGAAACTTGAGACATTCCTAGCTAAGGCCACGTTTT
Source organism: Ottelia alismoides (assembly GCA_037367405.1). Lineage (NCBI taxonomy): Eukaryota > Viridiplantae > Streptophyta > Magnoliopsida > Alismatales > Hydrocharitaceae > Ottelia > Ottelia alismoides. Next base: position 184,991 of record JAZKJV010003633.1, on the reverse strand, counting down.
ACCATTGGGAGGATCCCGTCCTTTATCATGAAGGAGGGGATAGCATCTGGAGGAGGTGCATTCCTCAAGAAGAGCAGCATAGCGTCCTCACATATTGTCACAAGATTGAGGCAGGAGGACATCATTCTGGGAGAAGGACAACACAGAAGGTGCTTCAATTCGGCCTTTGGTGGCCTACCCTCTTCAAGGATTCAGATGAATTCGTAAAGAGGTGTACTGACTGTCAGAAGATGGGTACTTGCGGACAAAGAGACATGATGCCCATGCAGCCCATTCACTTTTGTGAGGTTTTTGATGCTTGGGGGATTGATTTCATGGGCCCATTTCCTAAGAGTTAGGGATTCGAACACATTTTGCTCATTGTAGATTATGTTAGTCGTTGGGTTGAGGCCATCCCCACCCGAGCCGCAGATGTCAAAATCGTATGTAAATTTTTGAGGAAAAATATCATTTCACGGTTCGGGGTACCCAGAGTTCTGATTTCAGAAGGGGGGTCTCATTTCATTAATGATAAGGTCAGGGCCCTTGCAGAGTTCGGCATTGACCATCGTGTTGCCACACCGTACCATCCTCAGACTAATGGTCTTGCCGAAGTATCGAACAGGGAGATCAAGACGATCTTACAGAAGGTTGTCCGCCCAGACCGAAAGGAATGGTCACAGCTTTTGGACTCAGTCTTGTGGGCCTATCAGACCTCCTTCAAAAATCCATTAGGGACATCTCCCTTTCGTCTCGTTTATGGCAAGCCGTGCCATCTGCCAGTGGAAATAAAGCATAAATCATTTTGGGCAGTCACTGAGTTACTGTTAGATCCCGAGAGTATAGGAGAACAGAGGAGAGCAGAGTTTGCAGCCCTGGAGGAGTTGAGAGATACAACCTTTTCTAGCAGCCTACATTATAAGGAAAAAGTGAAGACATGGCATGATTCTCATATCAGCCATAAATAGTTTGAGCCCGATCAGCGCGTATGGTTGTTCGATTCCAGGCTGAAATTATTTCCAGGGAAATTATAGAGTAAGTGGAAAGGTCCGTATGTGGTCAGGAAGGTACATGACAATGGTAGCATTGATATATCCGAGCCGTCATCTTCCTCTACCTTCTGTGATAACGGTCAGCGCCTGAAGTTATATCTAGATCATGATCCACCGACCGTTGACATTGCCCCCATCCTTCTGGTATGAGATGTGTTCTTCAACTCCGATTATTTGCATCTCGTACATGGTTATCACTTCCAGCTTCCGATGTATATATATCCATCTGTTGATATCTTCTCTTCTTTTCTTCTTTTCCTATTCTATCTTCTTTATCTATCAGAAAGGTGTCGCCCCTTTTGTCAGTCTTCTATACTTAAGATGTACTTAGTCCTAAGTATGGGGGGGGGGGGTTGCACCTCAGGTTATCTTCTATTCTTTGATCCTCTCCATTGTCTCCTCTTCTTGTCTATACTTAGGGATATCTTACCCTAAGTATAGGGGGAGACAATCTGAGTACGATCTGTTCATTCCCACCCTTGACCCTCCCTGCTTTGTGTATAGTCTGCTATACTTAGGATTATTCGATCCTAAGTATAGGGGGGACGGTCGACTTCTCATTCATTCATCTCTTGTTCATTTATTCGTTGGACTTTTCTATACTTAGTACGAGTTATGTCTTCTCTTTTCTCTCCGATCTATGAGGACATAGCTCAAGCTAAGTATAGGGGGTCGTATATACTACATATATACTTTAGACATAACTCGTACTTTCGTATTTTTACTAATAAATATGGCTAATTATACTATTAAAATTCATTAAAAACCTTAATAAAAAGATGTTTCATTCCTCAAATTCTTTTTGTATATACTGATTAATAAATCAGGTGAAAATATTTTTTGCAAAATGTTTGAAAAATAGTTTGAAAATCTTTTTGAAAAACCTTTTGAAAACTATTTAAAAAACGTTTTGTTACATGTTTTCAACCTTTGTAAAAATCTTTTAATTGTAAAATTCATCTTCTTTGTGTGAAATAAAAAGTTTGAAAAATGATTTGCAAATGGTTTGAAAAATGGTTGCAAAAATATTTGAAAAATCTATATATACTGTTTGGAAAACCTTTGCAAAATGATTTTCAAATGTGTGAACTTGTTTGTAAAAACTATTTGTAAAAATTATTTTGGACTATAGTTTTCAAAATTGTTTGAAAAATCTTTGTCAAACAAGTTTGAGTAATATATGCATCACACCTAAAATTCTTTATATGTATATTTATAAAATTGATCACTTACCCTTGTAAATTATTAAAATCCACTTCTTGTATATATAAGAAGCACTCCCGTGTAAATATTTGTACCTAGTTTTTGGCCAAAATATTTTATTTTCAAAAATCCCAAAAACACTTGCAAAATTAAAATCCAAAAACATTTGAAAAATCTTTTTCAAAAGTCTAAAAAATGCATATGCATCATATTTTCAAAAACCCATAAAAAGTTCAAAATCTTGAATTGCATCACAAAAATATTTTCGGCATCGCATTGCATAGCATGAGCATTTTTCGGATTGAGTTTGACAGTTGAACAAGTCTAAATAAAATCCGGAGATTGGAGCTTGCTTGGATCTTAAATCTACCTAATTAACAGGAACCTTATAGGAACTGGGATTGAGGTACTTCAGGTCTGGTTGACTTAATTCTTTGAGGATCATGAGACTTGGTTCAATGGATTCTTGACTGCCTAAGTAGAGTATTTCGGAGCACACGCACGACTCTTGTTGATAATGACCTAACTTGGACACCTGCACCTTTCACATGGCTCAACTCAGTCGGAGTGGTGAGGGGGATGGATTTGCCGGTATGAGACACACACATGTGGAAACACTTGTCCTCCTCTAGGGAGGGAAGTGCGCCCCAACCCGTCAAGTGATGATGAGTTTCAAGGATAGGAGATCGTGGGTTGCAATAAAGCTTCAAAAGAGGGATAGTCTACTGGGTCAAGAGGAAAAACTCCCTCTGTAAATGCTGCTGTATATAGTATTCAAAAAAAGAAAAAAATGCAAAAGCAAAAACTCCAAAAAAGTGGACAGGCCTGTATAAAAATAAAAATGTCTGCCGGAGTGTACATATGTTGTAAAGTCAAATAAGCAATATCGAACTTCAAAGTCAAATCATGTGAGCCTGCAGCTGGATGACTTGACTACACTGGTCTTGCATCCTAGGATAGGTAGCTACACTGGCTACCGTCCATTCTTCTCCTCAATCTCTCCTCTTGGGTCGGTTGCCACTTGAACTTAGAAGGGAATACCCTGCTCCTTGAGGGATGAGTTGTTGTATTGGGGAATCATTGGGTTGTCATATTGGAGAAGTCAATCTCTTTGCCATTTCAGTTGGGGAGAGCCACAATCACTTACACTGTACGAGTCATATTCATAGTCATAAGGGTTTGCGTATGAGTTGAGATATTTCTGACCTGGCTATTGAGGAGACTTAAGCAGAGTTTTGGGATTCTCAGGGACGGTTGAATTTCAAATCTGGTTCTCATTAAGGTTCCGCCCGTACTAAAATTTCAAAGGTCCTAATTAGACTCCAAACTTTGATTTTGTGAAGACAAGTTTGATAATCAAATTTAATCCACTTTCTTCTTTTTCTTTTCTTGCTTTTCCTTTCTGCACTTATTGCATAAGTGTTTGCTAGGGACTAGCAAAGGTAAAATATAGGGGGATGATGAAGCAACATTTCATCATCTTTATTCTATCATTTTGGCCTCAAAACCCTAGCAAATGCGTGTAAATAGCATTAAATCCTGCATCTTAGCATTCATGCATGTGTATGTAAATAGTGTATAAAATACTGTTATTAAAGCCAAAATTATAGAATAAATAAAATAAAAGAAAAAGAATAAAATATTATAAATATTTTATGACCCGAAATCCTCAATCCATAGGTGTAGCTCCGTTCTTGCGCCCAAACGCTTGAGGAAGGTGACAACTCCCTCTTGAGCGTCTCTGGTCGGTCGAGCACAGCCTGAGGTGGCTCCACGACCTCCCCCAACTCCGGCGGTCGAGGTACCCCTTCCCTCCGATCACCACCGTCGAGGCAGCCACTATTCCCCTCTATTTTTCTTGCATTTTATTCCCCGTAGCCTTAGGTTTCAAAGCACTCAAAAATCTTTCGTTTGCATCCATCGAATAATCAAAACCATCCACCTCACCGTAGCGCTCCTCCGACGGAGATCTCAACCGCCGCTTCACGCCACCTTTTCGCCACCTCGGGACCCAGGCATTTTGCCCTGGGTCCTCTCACTTTGTTTTGCAGGTGCTTGGACTTCAACACACGCCTGGAGGCCATTTTGGTCTTCGCCGGTGCCGCTCGAGCTCCTCCAGCTCCGCCAGCATCTCCAACGAATCTCGGCCACCGCCGAGGTTTTTTGGGCCCACCAACATCTCGAGGACGATGCCAGGAGCCTGCAGCCCCATTTTGAAGCCTAGAGGACACAAGAGCACGGAGATCAGCCTCGGGGAAGTTCGCATCGCCGACGTTCTTCCCCGTTCTTCCTCCGCATATCCCAGCCGTCAGATCGGGCTGCCGCTCCAGGTTGCATAGCTACCGTCCGATCTCCTCGCACGTCCACCATCAGATCTCGATCTTAGATCTAATCTCAGACGTCGAAGCGAAGCGTCATCGACCGCTAGATCATTGCCACGTGTCAAGTGAAGAACTCCAGGTCGTCAGAATGCGCCAGGCGTGGGCATTTTGCAAGTATACCCCCGCCATTTTTGTCTTTTTATTTAGTCCTTAAACTTTCATGTGCCGTTTAAAATATTTTGTAATATTTATAAAAAGACCTCCGAACTTTGCCTAATTGCGTATAGGTCCTGGCTACGTCACCTCACGTGACCAGTACACGTGAGGTGAAGGGCATTTTGCACAGGACCCCTTCAGGGTTACCGTATTTCATTTCGGTCCTAGAACTTTGATATTAAGTGTAAACTTTTCGGGATATTTGCATGCTTGCACCTGGAGTTTTATAATATTGCATCTATACCCCTGCCAGGTCACGTGTTTCTACAAGTGGGCGTGGTAATTTGTGGTTAAGCCCTTGCGGATTTGGGTATTTATATTTAATCCCAGAATTGTGTTTAGTAGTTAAATATTTTGCATGAAAAGTGCACTTTGGCCCCTGGATGTTTGCTTATTTGCACTTATGCCCTTGGCAATAGTGTAGTTTCTTGATGTTGTTTGTATTTATTTAGAGCATCATTTTAATTCCAAAAATTATCAAAAAAATTTCATAGGCTCCTGTTTACTTGCTGAATCACGCCATATTTTTGCATTGCATTTTTATTACATTTTAATATTTACTAAAAATCAAAAACATGCATTTTTCCTACTGTTTACATTAGAAAATCCATAAAAATTATACAAACGTTTTGAAAAATTACAAAAAAAATATATTTTGCTTGTCTTATCAGATTTTAGTGTCAGTCCAAAAATCATTAAAAATTTCAAAACAAAAACCTTAAAAATTAGAAAACACCTAAAAACTTCATAAAAATCTAAAAAATCATAGAAAAATCCTAAAAATATAAACTCAGTTTCTGTAGTTTCTATATTTTATTGTCTTTATTGTAAAATTAATTTGAGAAATTTTGGATATTGTTTGGTATTTTTCAACCTCATTTTAATTTCGGCCAGAATCTTTACTCACTGTTTTCTTGTATTTTGTCTTTCAAAAATGCCAAAAATATTCTGAAAAATCCCCAAAAATCACAAAAACTGTATAAAATCATAAAAAGACCAAAAAAATTCCCTGATTTTTGAGCATTTTTACCCATTTTTATAAATACTCATTCCTCTCTTTTCTTATATTGTATATATATCCTATTATTGAAAAAGAAAATACAAAAATATAAAATATAAAAAGAAAATATAAAATCAGAAAATTAAAAATCAAAATACAAAATTATAAAATTAAAAATAAAAAAAACATAAAATTAAAACCCATAAAAACATTGGCATATTGTAGATAACTAATCACATCACTTTTTGCACAAATTGTTGATCTATCCTGCCTTGCTCCATGTGCTCGAACTCTCTACATACTTGCACCTATACATCTTTTATGTAGAGTTAAAAATAAATTTGACTCCACATTTGTTTGTCATTGTTTGATATTTGATTGTGGGTTCATTGTTAATACGGGATTCTGAAGCGGTCAAGACATCGACTGTTGATCCGCCTTGTGGATCAATACGATCGCTCTCAATTCTGTTGCTATCATGCTGCCAACTCTGCTTTCCTCTGTTCTCCTATACTCTCGGGGTCCAATAATAACTCAGTAACTGCCCATAATGACTTGTGCTTAATCTCCATTGGTAGATGGCAGGGCTTGCCATAGACGAGACGAAGGGAGATGTCCCTAATGGTGTCTTGAAGGAAGTCTGATAGGCCCACAAGGCCGAGTCCAAAAGCTGTGACCAATCCTTTCGGTCTGGGCGGACTAACTTCTGTAAAATAGTCTTGATATCCCTGTTCGAAACTTCAGCAAGACCATTGGTCTAAGGATGATATGGAGTGGCAACATGATGGTCAATGCTGAATTCATCTGCAAGGGCCCTAATCTTGTCATTAATGAAGTGAGACCCCCATCTGAAATCAAAATTCTAGGCACCCCGAACCTTGAAATGATATTTTTCCTCAAAAATCGACATACGATCTTAGCATATGCGGCTCGGGCGGGGATGGCCTCAACCCATCGGCTAACATAATCCACAACAAGCAGAATGTACTCAAAACCCCGACTCTTAGGAAATGGGCCCATGAAATCAATCCCCCATGCATCAAAAACCTCATAAAAGTGAATGGGTTGCATGGGCATCATGTCTCTCTGTCCGCAAGTACCCGTCTTCTGACAGTCAGTACATCTCTTCACGAATTCGTCAGAATCCTTGAAGAGAGTAGGCCACCAAAGGCCGGATTGGAACACCTTCTGTGTTGTCCGTCTCCCAGAATGATGTCCTCCTTCCTCAAGCTTGTGGTGGTAGGTGAGGACGATATGCTGCTCTTCTTGAGGATGAACCTCCTCCAGATGCTATCCCCTCCTTCATGATAAAGGACGAGATCCTCCCAATGGTAAATCTTGGCCTTCGCAAGAAAGGTATCAAGTTTCTGCCTGGGGCAATCCTGTGGAATCGTCTTGGCGACAAGATAGTTCACAATGTCGGCGTACCATGGGAGCGAGGTGATAGCCAAGATCGCCTCATCTGGAAACGTCTCTGTAATAGGTGCGCTGGACTCAGATTCCTCAAGGTTCTCTAAGCGGGAGAGATGATCCGCCACCATATTCTTAACTCCAGGCTTATCCTTAATCTCAATGTCAAACTCCTGGAGCAGAAGGATCCATCTGGTAAGGCAAGCTTTGACATCCTTCTTGGCCATGAGATACCGGATGGCGGTGTGATATGTAAAGATAGTCACTCTAGATCCGAGAATATATGATCTGTATTTATCCAAAGAAAAGAGTACATCTAGCATCTCCTTCTCAGTCACAGTGTAATTCCGCTGGGCGGCATCCAAAGTCCGGCTAGCGTAGTGAATGGCATACAACAATGCATCCCTCCTCTGTCCAAGCACAGCCCCTACGGCAAAATCAGAAGCGTCCATCATGATCTCGAATGGGAGAGACCAATCGAGTGATTGAAGGATAGGAGCCGTGACAACCATACTCTTGAGAGTCTCAAAGGACGCAAGACACTTATCATCTACAAGGAACTCGGTGTCTTTCGTCAGCAAATCAGTGAGTGATCGGGCAATATGAATGAAGTCTTGAATAAACCGTCGGTAGAAACCGACATGCCCCAGAAAAGTCCGCAATTGACGCAGATTGGAGGGTGGATTGAGTTTTCTAATGATATCCACCTTAGCCGGATCAACCTCCATGCCCCTATTGGAGATGATATGGACAATGACCGTCCCTTGAGTCACCATGAAGTGACTCTTCTCCCAAGACAAGAAAAGGTTGACCTCTATGCAGTGCTGAAGCACACGGTCTAGGCAGTCAAGACAAGCATCAAACCGATCGCCATAGACCGAGAAGTCATCCATGAAGACATCTAAACAGTCACCCACCATGTCCGAGAAAATAGACAACATGCACCTTTGGAGTGTTGTTGTGGCGTTACATAGACCAAAGGGCATCCGTCTAAAAGCATAAGTCCTAAAGGACATGTGTATGTCGTTTTATCCTGGTCTTCAGGCGCAATGGCCACTTGATTATATCCAGAGTACCTGTTAAGAAAACAATAGTGACTCTTCCTAGCTAGCCTCTCGATAATCTGATCAATGAACGGTAGTGGGAAATGATCCTTCTTGGTGGCCTCATTCAATCGTCTGTGGTCCACACATACCCTCCAAGAAGTGGGTACCCTGGTGGCTATCTCCTCTCCAGACTCACTCACAACTATAGTGATACCCGTCTTCTTGGGTACCACATGTAATGGACTAACCCGCTTGGATTCGAAGATGGGGTAGATAAAATCGGCGCTCTACCACTTCGATATTTCCTTCATGACCACATCTCGGAGATTCGGGTTCAGCCGTCGCTGGAACTCACACGATGGCTTAGCGTCCTCTTCAAGATAGATGTGGTCGGAGCACAGGGCCGGGCTAATCCCCTGGAGATCAGCTATACTCCATCCAATCGCCTTGTGGTTTCTTTCAAGAACCTCCATCAGACAAGATTCTTGTTCTCCAGTCAAATCTGTTGAGATAATGACAGGGTGCATATCTGGCTCACCCGCAAGGAATCTGTACTTCAACGACTGCGGCAAAGGCTTTAATTCTGGACAACTGGGAGATGGCAGATCTGGCTTCTGATATGTCTGTGTGAAGGCTACCAAGTCTGCATGAGAGAACTCTCGTTGCGCATGAAAATCTGACGAAGGGAACCCTGCTGAATCATCTATAAACTATACTGGCTCGCACTCCGTCCTAGCTGTCGGCTCAGAAGGAACCAGACATGGCAAATAATCATCGAAGTCATCCTAATCAATGTCTGAATCTGAAGGATCTGAATCTGAAGAACAGGAATGAAATTATGCTTAACCACTCACCACAGAACTATCAGCCTTAAATGTGTCCTCTACCAGGGGTGCTCTCCAAGCTCTCAATTGTCATAAGCTGTAAGTAAGCCGAATTTGCGGGCAAGGCGAGGGCTCGTGCTACGGGATCTGTCCAAATGGATTCATCATCGTTCATCACAAAATTACACTCTTGATGGACGTCCCGCTCAGCCTCTGTCATCTGCTCGGTATCACTAGTCTGCTTTGAGCATGTTGATTCTCTCGCTCTGGTCTCGTCGATCGTCTCTATTTGTATGCTTTCGCCCTCTACGCGAAAGTACACCTTCCCACAATCATGGTCGGTCACCGCCTTGGCAGTGGCCAAGAATGGGCATCCAAGTATGATGGGGGCATCTGTTACCGACTCAGGGATCTCCATGTCCAATACGACAAAGTCCACGGGGAATTTCAGGCCTTGAATGGTAATGACCACGTCTCTCAACAACCCCTTCGGCCTCTTAATCTATCGATCAGACTGTCCTGCTCCGAAGAAGAGGACCAAACTCGAATCAGTCGAGTAAGGCTGCCGGAAGGAGGTTGATAGAAGAACCGCTGTCTAATAGAGTACGATCAAACTGGTGCTCCTGAATCTCGCATCTGATATAGGGAGCTCCTGCATCAGGTCTCTTGGCTGGCATTCTGTTCTTAATGGCAAAGCAAGTAGAACGGGTGAGCACATGGATCTCATCTCTACAGTTCCTCCTCTTCCTACGGACTGTAGGATTCTCTCTCAAATTCTTTTGGAAGAGGGGGATGTGCTCAAGCACCTCCTGAAGAGTCAACTGGATCTGAAATCTGTCAATCATCTGGTTGCTAAACTCTAACTGATGAGTCTTTTTGGGATTTTCTCTTTTGTTCCCCTTCGCCAAGCGGAGTGCTTGAGGGAAGGGGATGGTAGGGGCCTCCTTAGATGGAGGACTAGGAATAGGTCCCTGTGCCTGTGAAGGAATGAAATCCATACAATGATCATCATGCAACACATATGGACTCGAAGTAGATACAGAAACCTTTCATTTATTCATATTTTTGTTTGTTTTCTTGTTACCACAGTCCCGAGATACAAAAGGCGGCAACACAACAGGTGGGAGCTCAATAAAAGTAGAGGTGGTGGCATCAGCACCACCCCCGGCATCTGACTTCACAACATCAGCACCGCGTTCTGGCACATTGATGAATCTCGTATTCATCATGCTAAAATTGGTCATTTAGGCTCTGTCCCCCATCATCCACTTGTAAGTAATCATTAATAGAGCATTATTAGCATTCATACATGTGTGAATAACATCTGCATTTCATCATGCATAATTGCATTTAAAATCCCTGGTGTAAATTAGCCCAAAAAGCCGCTAACTTCTCACATTTTCAATTAATTCATCCTAACTCCGATTGACCCAAAACCACCTCCATTGTGTAGATATTACTAACCTTATTAAATAAAAAATACAAAAATTTTATTAACCCCAATAAGTGTCAAATAATCCCAAAGTTAAATTTCAAATGAGCATATCTCCCACATACAGTGTCCGATTTTGGTCTACTCACTTTTAAAGTACTCCATTTTCAAATACCTTCAAAACAAGACCAATTTTGTAAAATTCGGAGCTCATTTGTGAAAGTTGGGTTTTGGGCCTCTTTTGCGCATTTTAACTTTTAGCTAATTTTGACCTGAGTTTTTATATGCATAATTAACTCTTTTAATTTTATTTCTTTTTCATTTGTGTCCTTTGATGAAAGTTTTAATAAGAAACGTAAAAATCCAAATCCAGATCTAAACTGAGATCAAAGAAACTGACCAAGTCCTCGTGTCCGTTGTCGGTCTGTACAAAAGTTGTGCGTTTTTAACTTCTAATTTATTTTCCTATTTTCTTATTCATTAAAAATCCAAAAAAAATTAGATTAGCATGTAAATAATTTTCTTGTATTTTATCGTATTTTTTCTATAATTTTTATCCTCACTAAAACCACCAAAAAATTACAAAATCCCAAAAAGTCAGCTTTCTATACACATGGGAAGCCACCAAAAATACCACTTCGCACAGGTGACCTCTTTTGCTCCCGAGCCCTCCATGAAAGTTGTAGATCTCGACGAGACGAACAACTTTCGTGAAGAAGATTTTTCGATCGGAGGTCATCTTCTATCTCTTTTGCCCACATTAAAATCTGAAATTTTTTGGGTGCCATGTGGCAGCCCCTGGGCGTGCCACGTGGCACCCCCTTGTTCCTCTCTCCTCGCGCACGTGCCACACACGTGCCGCCTGCCCCTACCGCGCGCACATGCACAGCACGTGCGGACCCCCTCTCCTTCCACCTCCAGCCGTTACCCAAAACCCCTGCCGTCCCTCTTCCTCGCCGCTGGCCGTTACGCACGCCGCATGTGGCCATCAAAGCCGCCATGCGCGCCCATCACCACTGCCACCTCCCGTAACACCCCCCTCGCCCTCTTCCTATATAGCTCCTCCGCTACCAGCCCGCAAACGCATCCGCCCAGTTTCAAGATCGCCGGTGACAGCGGCTTGGTGGCGAGATCCAGTCGTCGCACGGCTGCAGAGGGCACCCTCCTTCCTCGAGGTGAGCTCCTTCGCTTCGACTTCCCCTCTAACCGCCGCCGGCCTCGCACAGGCCGGTGCTCCGCCCCCTTCTCCCTCCACATGAAACCCCATCTCCAGCTCCCCTTATTTCTTTTTTTTCTCTGCTAACCCTTGCAGGAAGCACCGCCAGCTCTCCACCTGCCTCCGCCATCGCCTTCGGCCGCAGCTCGGCTGCTCCGCCTGGCGCGGTCGCCGCCTCAGCCCCAGCCCGCCTCTCCACCGCGGCATCGCCCTCCGATCGGCCTCAGCCTCGCCTCCTCCACCGTGCGCCTCCGCCTCGCCGCGCCTCCGCCCAGGCCCCTCTGTCTCCGCCTCGCGGCTCCGCCCTCTCCGTCGCGCCTCAGGTCCTCCGCCCTCGCGTCGTGTGTCGGCCGAGGGGCGTCATCTCCGCCTCCGTTCGGCCGCCCGACCTTCGCGGCTCCGCCCTCGCCCAGGAGCTCCGCCGCGACGCTGCACCGCCCGACCTCGCAACGTACAGTTGCCGTCGGATCGGGCAAGTGTTGCCCTTGATTCGATGACCCCTGTGCTGCCACGTGCCCCCCCGAGCCTCAGCCCCAATCTCGAGGCTCGGGGCTCCCAAACCACCGCCCCTTCATCTGAGCCTGAGGTTCTCCACTCGAGCCTCAGGTCCGGATTTGAGCCTCTGCCTCGGCACCGAGCCTCCGCCTCGGGAGCCCGAACCTCTAGGCTCGCCACCTGAGCCTCCCGCTCCGTCATCCGAAGCTCCTGGCGCACGTGCTACGCACGTGCGCTTTGGGCAAATTGCATTGACCCCCTGCAACTATCAGAAATTACATTTATACCCCTGCCTGGGTAAATTGCAGAGGAGCCCCTCCGGATTTTTTTTAAATTGCAGATAAGCCCCGCAGGGACCTGTTTGAAGAAGAAAAGTTTATTTTATTTACATTTTAGTCCCTGAAACTTCATTTTAGCATATCTTTTCCATCTGAACTCCGATTTTAGCATATAATATGTCGTTTCGAAGCTAATTCCGTGCTCTACAACATAGTATACTTTGTGCACTGATTCGAGGCTGATTATTGATAATTATTCATTGAGGATCATCTGTCAACTTTTTGCAGGACACATATTCATGTTTGGAAAATTAACATTATCTTTTGCAGGGATTCAATTAGTGATTTAAATTGAATACTTCCCCAAGGATTATTGCTTATATTATTTGAAAGATTTAATCAGAGCAGGGAGCTCAATTGAGGAAAGAGAATTATTGGACATATTTTCGAGGAATCAATTTGTGTAGGAATATGATCTGATCTCATGATCTTCTGGCTTGCATTTTGGAATTAATTGGAAATATCTCATTAGAAATAGTCCCTTTTGATCTGTGATTATCTTTCGAGTATTTCTTGATAAATTTATTTGAGGATGAAACTTCACTAAATCGCAGATCCAGTGCTTCATTTTCTCTGTATATTTCTTTTGCATTTGCATCTCATTGCATTGTGCATATTTCTCAACACAGTAATTAATCGATCATTAACTAATTATTTAATTTGATTTAAGACCACGCAACTAAAAATCACCGTTCCCTGTGTTCGACCTTGGTACACTTACCAAGTAAAAAGATACTCCACAACATTCAAGGCTTGTGGTTTTTGCTGAACCAAATTTGCCTCCTATACTATGACAATTAGTGATAATTAAAGAGGCAAATTTGACGCTCATCAAATGGCGCCGTTGCCAGGGAACGACGATTTTTAGGGTTGTAAATCATTTTGGTAATTGATTTATGTGAAAATTAATTTTTGTGCCATTTTTTTCCTCTGCATTTTATTTTGCATTTCTCTCTGACTTCTGCTACTAACCGCAAATTCTCTCTTCGCAGACTTCTGGGAGCTGGATTTTGATATTAAATCAAGGATCTGCGATGAATATTGAATTTTAATTTTGTGAGAGAGAGTTAGTATAGATTTTATTTTCTGCAATATTCTCAGGGTCCCTCTCTTTGAACCTTTGTAATAATTTCAGACTAAACATTCTGTGGTGTGTCGGGTCTGTTTCTACCCCTTCTCTGTGGTTGAGTCCCGACTTGAGTGGCGTAGGACTTAGGCACATATACGCTTGCTTGTTTATTATTTGATTGTGCTCGTAATTCTTAGGCCACACATTCACTAACTATACGCACTATAGATCGTTCAACATTAGCCAAATTTTTAAATCAATTCTTCCCCTAATAGAACTATCTGTTTAGGGCGTTTTTCACCTGTGCATATCATTTAGTGTAATTTAATTTCCTTGTCTTGCATCCCGCATGAAGAACGCGAGGATTCACTGTAAGTCTTCTTCTTAAGCATGCATCATTGATTTACGTTTGCATCGGTTTTTTCGGTTTCCTTCCTCAAGTTTTGAAACTTAGGAGTTAAAGGAATTGGGACTGTTCGTTAGGCGTGAATTTCTGTGCTCATATAAACTTCAGTGATAACCTAAATTTAAAACCGGGACTGCTAATCAAGGTGACTGTAAATAAACTGACCTAAAATTAACCTGTGTTTGGTGGAGAGAAACCCATTCATTGTTTGTAAGGACCAGATCTCACACTTAGGATAGAGCCAAAATTGAGAAATTTCACAAAGACTACTGTTTTTAAAAACAATTAGCTACTTTTCAGTGAGGGTCTCGGGTAGCCATTTTACGGTCCGACTTCCCTTAGCAGAGTGGGTGGTTTAGAGGACACCGCGGAAGGCACCGTCCTCAAGCAACACGGGTAGCCGTTTAAACGGTCCGTACTTCCACCTATACTGGATGAGAGTAGATGCAACTAGTTGTACGAACTCGGGACAGTCTTTGAGAAATATTTCGGTACCTAACAGCTCCGCTTAATTTGCAAGATTGTCTTGTCATTAAATTAAAAGTGAAAAGATAAGCGGCCGAACCCTGACGTGCCTTCATCTGTGTTGAGTGGTGAACTTGAGAATTGTCTTGTGTTTGCTTGTGTCTGCTTCTTCGTAAGGACTCTCTCTCTATCCTCCTTGTCTTAGAAGTTTCATCTTTTACTCCTCCGCTAAGGAATCTCTTGCCCTTAGCAAAAATCCTCTTTTAATCATAACACTTATCTCTAAACTCTTCCTCTCTGAAGGTGAATCATAATGCCTCCCAAGAAGAACTCTGGGGACGATGAGAACGACAATGACCCTATCCCGGCACTCTTGGCTAGGATAACAGCTGCTGAACAAACCAATGAACTACTTAGGACGCAGTTGGAAATAATACAACAAGGCGAGGCTGCTATGGAAGACACGTATCTTCCAGAATTAGATGAAGACTATAATTGGTTGAGACATGTTCCCCCTGAGGATGCATTCGAACACAAACCGCATTTCCTTACACTGTTGCCAAAGTTCGGAGGAAATAATCATGAAGAACCATATATCTTCCTCCGAGACTTCGAGTTAGTCTGTGCTAACCTCTGCCACCTTAGGGTTAGCCAAGACTACATAAGGTTGAGAGCTGTCCCCTTCGCCTTGACTGATAAGGTGGCTTACTGGCTGAAAAATCTAGGGGAAATAGTCACTACATGGGCCACATTCAAGACTTTGTTTTTAAAGAAATTCTACCCAGTTAGTAGAATTAACCAAATGAGGATCAAGCTCACGAGTTTCACCCAACACCCGAATGAACCATTTCATGAAACCTGGGAAAGATTCACAGAGTTAGTACAGAAATGCCCAGGACACGAGATAAGTAAAATGATGCTGGTCCAAAGTCTTGTGAGCGGGTTGAACCCTGAGACTCAAGGGTTGGTTAGTGCATCCTGCGGAGGAAGATACATGGGGCGCCACGAGGACACTGTCTACAAGGTGTTCGAAAGACTTGCTGAATCTAGCCGTGCACAAACCAGTAGCCGGGCTTACATAGCCGGCTCCAAAAATATGGTGAATAATCTGACAACCGACCACAATGCTGACATGGGAATAATAGCTGATAAGCTAACTATGGTTGAGCAGATTTATAAAAAGGTGGATGAGATCCATAAATCATCTGATATGGAGAAATTAGCTAAATTGCCGAAACAAATGGAGGAATTGGCTGACAAGGTATCAAAGATGGCACCCCCGCACCCATACACCAAATTCACTACATTCAAGGTCAAGGGGTAGGGCAACAGAGCCATTGGGGTGGAGACCAAGTCTTGTCCTCTCAAACTGATGAAACCTCCGCTCAGACTGATTTTGAGGAACCTCCACAAGTCATGGAGATAAATGGAGTCTGGTATAATTTGGAACCGGTCAATCGCTCAGGCCAAAACTCTACTCCAAACCCTCGTCCACCGCAAGCCCAGCCCACCTATCAGCCTCAACTACAGCAGAGGCAGCAATATCGCACGGGTTACCAGAACCCGCAACCTTAGCAGAACCAACGCCAAAGCCAACAAGGCCAGTATCAGCGACCTCAGGCCAGGCAGGACCAAGGGTCCTCCTCTTCTGCTATCTCTCCAGAGCTCCAGCGAGTGCTGGATGAGCTTCATGATATGAGAGTCGACATAAATCGACTCTCTCGTTGGAGAGATGAGGTGACTGCACCCCAGACCGTGATTCCAGCCCAAGTCCAGGCTAACCCAAATAGCCTTGGACACAATCAGGTATTAATCTCTGACTATTCCGTACCTAAACTTGAGCCCTTCTCGAATAATAACTCTTATCATATCTCTCTTAGGAGCGGAAGGACCGTAACCATGCCTGATCGAGCGAAGGAACACGAAGACATAGCCCCAGTGTCCATCAATTCGCACAACCCTGGGGGAATTGACAAAGGAAGACAGAAGGAGAAAGAACAAGTCCCACCAACACCACCCGGATATAATGGAGGGTCTGAGTTTGAGTCAGACAAACAAATACCACCAACCACAAATTTCCCTGTTTTTAGTCCAAGTCCAAGTCCTGTAAGAAATTTTTCATTCAATAAAAGTGATGTTCTTGATCATACCAAGCCCATTCCTTTCCTCCGTGCTCTTACGACAGGAAAGAAGAAAAACATAAAAAACCAAAAAAATGATGAAGAGATGGCCCACATCTGTAAGGAAAATATTAAGGTCACTCTGTCCCTAGACGAGATGATAGAAAGAGACTCGGCTTTTTGAAAATACCTGAAGGTGAAATTCACACCAACTAGGGCCGGTAAACAAACTCCTAGCCGAACAAAGAAACACATACTCTCAATAGCCACATCTCGTCTTATAAAAAATGAGCTCCCAAGAAAGACGAGAGACATGGGTGCTCACTTTGTCACTAGCTACATCAAGGAAATCAAGTTTGCAAGAATATTGTTAGACAATGGATCATCCATCAATCTCATGCCCACAACCCTATATGACCATCTAAATCTAGGTCCTCTTAAACAATCTGCAGCCGTACTTCAATTCGCAGACACATCAACTAAGCGACCTAGGGGCGAGATTCGAAACATTGTCATCAACATAGAGGGACAAAACTACCCAGTGGATTTTACAATTCTTGACATGGATGTCCCTAGAAATTGGAAAGATTCCCAGATGATACTAGGGCGACCCTTCCTTAGGACCGCAGGAGCTATATTTGATTATACATCCGGGAGAATCCAGTTTGAAAAAGTCGAACTTAAAATGCAGCAAACTAGGTTCCAAAGACCTGACACTGAGTCGAGCACCGAGTTTGAAAAATCAGAAACTGAGACTGAAATTACAGAACCAACAGTCGGGTCCTGGAGATAAAACCCAACCGCTATGATAGAATCAACCTCATCTGGTGAGGAAATTACTGATGACTTAGTCTGCCAGCTCATTCATGCATCTACCTATACTCTAGGAGACTCAGAGGCCACTCTAGACATGTCAGTCCATTCTCCTTATGGACAATCCTTGAGTAAGGTACACAGATCGGACGCGGCGATTGCTACACCTCATTCCATCATTAGCGATCCGATCCCTGATACAACCATGATGGTGGCCAACATTGATACACTACAAGCGTCCACATAATAAAAAGAAACATCACAGATAGAACCAGATTCGAGAAACATCATTGACTTACCTGAACTCAAACCATTGCCCCCTACACTTAAGTATGCCTTCCTTGCAGGAAAAAAGGGACAATTCCCGGTCATTATCAGCTCACAACTGACCGAAGAGCAGAAGATCCGCCTGCTTAATGTTTTGGAGAAAAAACGCAAGGCTATAGGTTGGAGATTGTCTGATCTCCCAGGGATTAACCAAGCCCTGTGCTCACACCATATTTACTTGGAAGATAATGCTAAACCCTCCCGTGAATGCCAACGTAGATTGAATCCAAACTTACGGGAAGTGGTTAAGACTGAGACCGAAAAATGGTGTAAAGCTGGATTCAAATATCCCATCTCCGACTCCAAATGGGCGTCACCTTTGCATGTAGTCCCGAAAAAGTCAGGACTCCATATTATCACCAATGAGGACGGAGAATAGACTACGACACGGGTACCTATGTCGTGGCGTGTCTGTGTGGATTACAGGCACCTGAATGCCGCAACGAAGAAGGATCACTTTCCGCTGCCTTTTATTGATCAAATCCTGGAGAGATTGGCAGGGAGAGAATACTTCTGTTTCTTAGACGGGTACTCGGGCTACAATCAGGTAGCCATCGCCTCCGAGGACCAGGAAAAAACTACTTTTACATGTACCTTCGGCACATACGCATTCAAGCGAATGCCTTTTGGGCTTTGCAATGCCCCCGGCACCTTTCAGCGATGCATGATTGCGATTTTCGACGACATGGTCGGGGATTTCCAGGAGGTCTTCATGGATGACTTCTCGGTTCATGGTGATTCATTCGATGATTGTCTAGCGCACCTGGATCGAGTCCTCCAAAAGTGCAGGGAAGTGAATCTGGTACTCTCTTGGGAGAAAAGCCATTTCATGGTGAAAGAGGGCATTGTATTGGGACATGTCATCTCCAGGAAGGGAATGGAGGTTGACCCTGCCAAAGTTGATGTGATTAAAAAGCTTGAGCCACCTACAAATGTGAAACAAGTACGGTCTTTTCTAGGGCATGTCGGATTTTACAGGAGATTTATCAAAGATTTTTCAAAAATCGCCCGACCGCTAACTGACCTTCTTGGGAAAGACACCGAATTCGTGGTCGATCATAAGTGTCTAGAAGCATTCGAATTACTCAAGAGAAGGATCATTGAAACTCCCGTCCTACTAGCTCCCGACTGGTCTCTTCCCTTCGAGATCATGACAGACGCATCCGATTTCGCTATAGGGGCTGTATTAGGACAACGAAAAGATGGAATCCCGTATGTTATTCACTACGCAAGCAAAGTTTTAGACACTGCTCAGAAAAATTACACTGTGACCGAAAAAGAAATGCTTGCTGTGGTTTTTGCCTTAGAAAAATTTCGATCAATACTTCTAGGATCTAAGGTGACAGTTTACACAGACCATTCTGCCATTCGCTATTTAATGGCCAAAAAGGACGCAAAAGCACGACTTCTGAGATGGATTCTACTGCTTCAAGAATTTGATTTGGAGATTAAGGACAAACCTGGCGTTAAGAATGTCGTGGCTGATCATTTATCACGGATTGAACATAACAAAATTCCGGAATCTGAATCCATCCGTGAAACCTTCCCAGACGAGTCAATTTCTGCTATTGACTCACTCCTTTGGTATGCAGACACGGTGAATTATCTCGTCACCAATGAAGTTCCTCAAGGTTGGCCCAGAAATAAAATCGATCGACTCATATCTAAAACAAGACACTATCATTGGGAAGATCCTTTCCTTTTCTTTGAAGGACCGGATTGCATATGGAGAAGATGTATTCCTCAAGAGGAATATCAAAGTATCCTCAATCTATGCCACACCTTGGAGGCGGGAGGACATCACTCTGGGAAGAGGACCGCTGAGAAGATATTGCAATGTGGATTTTACTGGCCGATCTTGTTTAAGGATGCTTACAATTTTGTGAGGTCGTGCCCCGTCTGTCAGAAAATGGGAGGAACCATTGGTTCCAAAGATGCCATGCCTATGCAACCAGTGATTATCTGTGACGTATTCGATGCATGGGGCATTGACTTTATGGGCCCATTCCCTAATAGTCAAGGATTTGAATATATTCTTCTCGCTGTAGATTATTTATCTAGACGGGTGGAGGCTATCCCTACTCGAGCTGCAGATAGCAAAACTGTTTGCAAGTTTTTGAAAGATCATATTATTTCGAGGTTTGGAACTCCAAAAGTTTTAATATATGATGGGGGAAGCCACTTTATCAACCGGGAGGTTAAGAAGTTGACTAAGGAATACAGCATCGAGCACCGTGTCGTTACTCCTTACCACCCACAATCCAATGGCATGGCCGAGGTGTCAAACAGGGAAGTTAAAGGAATTTTACAGAAGCTCGTTCGCCCTGACAGGAAGAACTGGTCACAACTCCTGGACCAAGTTCTATGGGCTTACCGGACAACTTATAAAACCCCATTGGGCACCTCCCCGTTTAGAATGGTATATGGAAAATCATGCCATTTTCCGCAGAACTCGTGCATAAATCAGAATGGGCAATCAAAAAGATCAATTGGAACTGTCACCAAGGAAAGAAGAACCGAGAGATGAATTTGAATGAACTGTCTGAAATTAGAAATCATGCATATGAAAATAGCACCATTTACAAGGACAAGGTAAAGAGATGGCATGACAAGAACATTCGAACAAAGATCTTTGTCCCAGGACAGAAAGTTTGGCTATTTAATGCAAAGTTGAAAATTTTCCAAGGGAAATTGAAATCAAAATGGATGGGACCCTTCATTGTAAGAGAGGTACACAATAATGGGAGTGTTGAGATCTCAGAGACCGCAGATAGCGCGCAAATATCTATGGTCAACGGTCAGCTGCTTAAACATTTTGTCGAATCCAATGAGCAATTAGTACAAGTTGAACAGATCTCCTTCACTCAGGGCATAGATTTTGACGAAAAATTTGATCTGCCCATATAGTACACCTCTCTGGAACCTACACTCTCTTGTACATCCGAAATTCTTCCCAGTTCCCCATCTGTAATTATCCGATTATACTTAGGCTAACCTGAGCCTAAGTATAGGGGGACCACATCCATTGTTTATACATTAGTTCTCTTCTTTTGTTTTTAGTCCTTCTATATTTAGTACGAGCTATGTCAACATTTCACTTTGTGCCATGAGGACATAGCACAAGCTAAGTATAGGGGGGGTGTGTTTGTATATATTTTATCTACTTTATCCATAGCTCGTACTTTAATCGTTTTTATCTAACATCAGGGATGGGTACAAGTAGTGTGTATATTACTTGTTTTCCAAAAAAAACACACCAAAAAATAAAATCAAAAAAAAAAGAAAAAAAACTTTTTACATTAAAAAAATCATCACTCATGGTCTTGCATTTCATCAAACATTTCATGCATTCCTTGGTTGATATATTCTTGACACATTCACCATCACTCAAGGCTTGAGAAGTTTTGAGGACACTTAATTTCTGAGATCTTGAGATTCTGAGTTAGCCTGCCTTAGTCATTAGGGTTTTGAACTTAATAATCCATACTTCCCTAGTTTGAGAGATTTGAGCGCTATATTGCACTCTTCATCTCTATATTCAAAAAGAATATGATCAGCACAATCACTTTCACAACTGCATGATTGATGAGATAAGTTGAGATATCACTTGAGGAACTAAGACTAGAGATTTGAGTTTAGACCCGATCTAATGAAGCTCGAGGATGGGATAAAGTTAATAAAGGCTTCAGAAAACCTGAGTGTCAGCAAAACACTAGCCAGTATGTGAACAAAATTCATATGCTATCTTTTTGATATTGACCTAAGTGCCAGGGTGTGATGAAACTTAAGGAAAATTGTTGATCAGTGTGCGCCAACTTTTGGTAAAAGCAGTGGAGCTAGCCAACAAAAGAAAAGAAAAAGAAATGTCAAGGAAAAGCTCTATCATCCAAAGTCAAATTCCAAATGAGCTTCCACCAATGGCGAGCACTCCCAAACATTTTCAAAGTGTCCACTTGGACCAAGCGCTAATTAGGACCAAGGAGTCGCGCTGACACCATAAAAGGGCTCTGCATCGTAAGCGATACAAGTCTGGGTGTCGAAGGTATCTTAGATACTCAAAAGAGACACACCCCGGTGTACTCCCAGAAAAACAAGTGCAGACGACTCCAAATTCTCTTGACGGACACATTGATCAACAAAATAAAATATACTTGTGTTGAGTAATAAGGCACTCGAGAGGCACCTTGTTCCAATGAAAGGGAGAGAAAATCAGACACAATCCTATGCCCTCCATCATCTGGTCGTCCATATACACTTTCAAGTCTGACAAACTAATGAAACGGTTGACTGAAGCAAGAATAGACTTATTCTCTAGTGTTGAGGATTAGGTCTAGAGGAGGATCTTTGGGAATGGAACTTTGAGTGATGCCCTGACTCGACTCTCATGAAATGCAGTACACTTAAAATCATATCCTTATATTATATGTACAAACAGAGAGTCTGAAAATTAGAGAAGTTGGATTCCTTTTGATTAAAGCTTGGTTGAGCCCAGAATTTTAAGTTCACTCAAATTAAGGGTTCTCTCTGAATTAAGCCTTGAAAATTCACATGCACAGTCAGGGATGTATTCAACTAAGTCATTCATTCATGCTCGGGGACGAGCATGGTCTAAGTATAGGGGTATGATGAATCTCGTATTCATCATGCTAAAATTGGTCATTTAGGCTCTGTCCCCCATCATCCACTTGTAATTAATCATTAATAGAGCATTATTAGCATTCATACATGTGTGAATAATATCTGCATTTCATCATGCATAATTGCATTTAAAATCCCTGGTGTAAATTAGCCCAAAAAGCCGCTAACTTCTCACATTTTTAATTAATTCATCCTAACTCCGATTGACCCAAAACCCACCTCCATTGTGTAGATATTACTAACCTTATTAAATAAAAAATACAAAAATTTTATTAACCCCAATAAGTGTCAAATAATCCCAAAGTCAAATTTCACATCTGACAGACTAAAATAAACATATCTCCCACATACAGTGTCCGATTTTGGTCTACTCACTTTTAAAGTACTCCATTTTCAAATACCTTCAAAACAAGACCAATTTTGTAAAATTCGGAGCTCATTTGTGAAAGTTGGGTTTTGGGCCTCTTTTGCGCATTTTAACTTTTAGCTAATTTTGACCTGAGTTTTTATATGCATAATTAACTCTTTTAATTTTATTTCTTTTTTATTTGTGTCCTTTGATGAAAGTTTTAATAAGAAACGCAAAAATCCAAATCCAGATCTAAACTGAGATCAAAGAAACTGACCAAGTCCTCGTGTCCGTTGTCGGTCTGTACAAAAGTTGTGCGTTTTTAACTTCTAATTTATTTTTCTATTTTCTTATTCATTAAAAATCCAAAAAAAATTAGATTAGCATGTAAATAATTTTCTTGTATTTTATCGTATTTTTTTCTATAATTTTTATCCTCACTAAAACCACCAAAAAATTACAAAATCCCAAAAAGTCGGCTTTCTATACACATGGGAAGCCACCAAAAATACCACTTCGCACAGGTGACCTCTTTTGCTCCCGAGCCCTTCATGAAAGTTGTAGATCTCGACGAGATGAACAACTTTTGTGAAGAAGATTTTTTGATCCGAGGTCATCTTCTATCTCTTTTACCCACATTAAAATCTGAATTTTTTTGGGTGCCACATGGCAGCCTCTGGGCGTGCCACGTGGCACCCCCATGTTCCTTTCTCCTCTCGCACGTGCCACGCACGTGCCACCTGCCCCTACCGCGCGCACATGCGCAGCATATGCGGACCCCCTCTCCTTCCACCTCCAGCCATTACCCAAAACCCCTGCCGTCCCTCTTCCTCGCCGCTGGCCGTTACGCACGCCGCATGCGGCCATCAAAGCCGCCATGCGCGGCCATCACCACTGCCACCTCTCGTAACACCCCCCTCGCCCTCTTCCTATATAGCTCCTCCTCTACCAGTCCGCAAACGCATCCGCCCAGTTTCAAGATCGCCGGTGACAGCGGCTCGGTGGCGAGATCCAGCCGTCGCACGGCTGCAGAGGGTACCCTCCTTCCTCGAGGTGAGCTCCTCCGCTTCGACTTCCCCTCTAACCGCCGCCGGCCTCACACAGGCCGGTGCTCCGCCCCCTACTCCCTCCACACGAAACCCCATCTCCAGCTCCCCCTATTTCGTTTTTTTCTCTGCTAACCCTTGCAGGAAGCACCGCCAGCTCTCCACCCGCCTCCGCCATCGCCTTCGGCCGCAGCTCGGCTGCTCCGCCTGGCGCGGTCGCCGCCTCAGCCCCAGCCCGCCTCTCCGCCGCGGCATCGCCCTCCGATCGGCCTCAGCCTCGCCTGCTCCACCGCGCGCCTCCGCCTCACCGCGCCTCCGCCCAGGCCCCTCCGTCTCTGCCTCGCGGCTCCGCCCTCTCCGCCGCACCTCAGGTCCTCCGCCCTCGCGTCGTGTGTCGGTCAAGGGGCGGCATCTCTGCCTCCGTTCGGCCGCCCGACCTCCGCGGCTCCGCCCTCGCCCAGGAGCTCCGCCGCGACGCTGCACCGCCCGACCTCGCAACGTACAGTTGCCGTCGGATCGGGCAAGTGTTGCCCTTGATCCGACGGCCCCTGTGCTGCCACGTGCCCCCCCGAGCCTCGGCCCCAGCCTCGAGGCTCGGGGCTCCCGAACCACCGCCCCTTCATCTGAGCCTGAGGTTCTCCACTCGAGCCTCAGGTCCGGATCCGAGCCTCTGCCTCGGCACCGAGCCTCCGCCTCGGGAGCCCGAACCTCTAGGCTCGCCACCCGGGCCTCCCGCCCCGTCACCCGAAGCTCCTGGCGCACATGCTACGCACGTGCGCTTTGGGCAAATTGCATTGACCCCCTGCAACTATCAGAAATTACATTTATACCCTCGCCTGGGTAAATTGCAGAGGAGCCCCTCTAGATTTTTTTAAATTACAGATAAGCCCCGCAGGGACCTTTTTTAAGAAGAAAAGTTTATTTTATTTACATTTTAGTCCCTGAAACTTCATTTTAGCATATCTTTTCCATCTGAACTCCGATTTTAGCATATAATATGTCGTTTCGAAGCTAATTCCGTGCTCTACAACATAGTATAATTTGTGGACTGATTTGAGGCTGATTATTGATAATTATTCATTGAGGATCATCTGTCAACTTTTTGCAGGCCACATATTCATGTTTGGAAAATTAGCATTATCTTTTACAGGAATTCAACTAGTGATTTAAATTGAATACTTCCCCAAGGATTATTTCTTATATTATTTGAAAGATTTAATCAAAGCAGGGAGCTCAATTGAGGAAAGAGAATTATTGGACATATTTTCGAGGAATCAATTTGTGTAGGAATATGATCTGATCTCATGATCTTCTGGCTTGCATTTTGGAATTAATTGGAAATATCTCATTAGAAATAGTCCCTTTTGATCTGTGATTATCTTTCGAGTATTTCTTGATAAATTTATTTGAGGATGAAACTTCACTAAATCGCAGATCCAGTGCTTCATTTTCTCTGTATATTTCTTTTGCATTTGCATCTCATTGCATTGTGCATATTTCTCAACACAGTAATTAATCGATCATTAAATAATTATTTAATTTGATTTAAGACCACGCAACTAAAAATCACCGTTCCCTGTGTTCGACCTTGGTACACTTACCAAGTAAAAAATACTTCACAACATTCAAGGCTTGTGGTTTTTGCTGAACCAAATTTACCTCCTATACTATGACAATTACTGATAATTAAAGAGGCAAATTTGACGCTCATCACACATCATCAAAAATGGCGGCATCAGCACCACCGTCTGCTTCTGGATCATCAAACAAAATGGTGGCCTCAACACCATCGCCTGTGTCTGAAATCACGACGGCCTCAGCACCGTCATCAGGATCTGCCTCCTTGGTGGCATCAGCACCACCGTCGTCAACATCATTAGCGGCATCAGCATCGCTACTCTCCTCACCTGGTGCTCGTGGTTCATCGGTGGATGTCTCTCAGATGAGGCGTCGTCTAGCATCCTACCGCTCCTAGTAGTCACGAAATCAGCATCACAAAAAGAAGACATGTCATCCAAAAAGACACTAGGAGTGGTAACCTCTGAAGACTGTACCTGCTCATATTTTCTCTTCAAATTGTTCGGATTAGGCTCAATCTGTGCTGGTATGGTGCCCTTGCCCTTGATGATATCCCTCACCTCTTACTGGAACTCATCAATTTCCCGTCGGAAAGATGCCTGCTGTTCAGAAAGCAAGCGGGCGAGGTCATCAAGTGTTGGATTCTCGAAGGCTGGTGCCTGAGAACCGGAAGTGTTCCCCTACTGGAAATGAGGCTGTTGCTAGTGAGAGAAGTGCTGAGAAGGCTGGGAGTATGTCTGGTGAGGCTGTTGTCCCTGATAGGCGGGATGAGGACCCTGCTGGTAATGCTGCTGGGAATACTGGGGCTACTGCTGGTGTTGGCTGCTCTGACTCTAAGAGGGAGACTACTATTGGGAGGAGGTACCTCCGATGGTCCATCAGAGTCCGGGGTGATCCTGCCGAATCTCGACCTGTTGTGGCTACCGATCGTACCATATTCCTTTGACTTCCATCAATGGTTCCTGCTCAAAGGATGGTGGAGGGATAGCTGCCAATGTCTAATCCGGCTGATAGACCACTATCTGAGTGTCTTGAGATGGTGGCTACGACGGGTAGTACTGTAGCTGTTGGACCGGCTCTGCCTGTATGTGGTGAACCTGGCGGTGTGAGGCAGAGGGTTGAGTGGAGCTGCTACTGCTGGCATCAACACGTGATCTGGAGGGATGCACAGACGTCTGTGCTTCCTGAATACACAAGATCTGTGTCTTCAGGTCGCTCATGGTCTTCGTCAACTGGTCCATCTGGGCCAGCCCCTGACTCTGCTTCTTCTTGAGGATCTCGATGCGGTCCAACTTCTCGCTAATGATCCTCATGTCGGCTGCGACTGTTTCGGCGTGGGCTGCGGCTGCTGACGGAGTGTAGGGACCGGCATCGATGCGGGCGATCCTCTGAAATGATCCTGCTCCTTAGGGGGGCTTCTGTTGTGTGTAGACTCGAGCTTAGGCCATGACTGTCGAGTTCTCTGCCATCCCTTCATAGATGTCCCAAACATCATCTTCACCCTTGGAAAAATATGACCCACCACAAGAGGCATTTACAAGCCCCTGCAGCTCCGGTGTCAGCCCACAAAAGAAACTCTGGACCAAGTTGGGCTTTGATATCTCATCATGTGGACACCGGTCAATGAGCTCTCTAAAGCGATCCCAAGCCTCATGGAATTGTTCATTAGGGATCATTGTGAAGTTACTGATCATAGCTCGTGCTGCGTTGGTCCGGCCGAGAGGATAATACTAATTCAAGTATGCGGTTCGGAGTTGTGCCCAGGATGTGACGTACCTCCCAAGGTGTTTCAGCCAGTAGGCTGCTCTGTCAACTAAAGAGAATGGGAAGGCAATCATCTTGATTGTGTCCTCGTCCACGAATCTATCATGGACAGTTCTACAAATCATCTCAAACTCCTGCAAATGGAGATGAGGCTCCTCGGTGGCTAGCCCATGAAACTTGGGCAATAGCTGAATGGTCTGCGGGTGAAGCTCAAAGTTCCCGACAATGGGAGGAAGCTGGATCCATCAGTGAGTAAAGGTTGCCGCTGGGTTGTGTAACTGCCTCATGGTCATCGGCGGGCGGCCTCTCCTGGTTAGGTTCTCCTCCTCCGCCTGCTGCTTCTGGTATGTCTCCACCACTGCCCTCAGGTCTGTCATCTCTGCCTTCTCGCATCTGCGCCAACTCTCTCATGATATCACCCACGAATACTCCTTGGTCTCTGATCTGTCTCTGCATGGTCTCCAGGGAGGCTAATAGTGAATTGTTGATGGTAGCTTGATCATATATGAATGACGGGCGTTCCTTCTCATCCGGGTGTTCTCCTCTATCAGCCATTTCTTGGTTCTCTGAAAAGGCAAAAGAACCCATCTCAGGTGCCGTCAAATGCTCTGAACTGTGTGCTGCACTAAATTCTGATACTACTGGACTGATGGAGGAAGAAGGATGGTCGAGGGGGAACATGGCGGAAGAAAATTCAGGCTCGGAGAGTGGGTATGGACTCCCCGAAGCCGACCTAGATGAATAAGAATGAGTGCTCGATAGCGGTGCTACACGCGTGTCCTAAGGGATCTCCTTACCATCATTTTGATCTGGAAAAAGGACGGATGAGATCTGGAATGCAAACAGGATGTGAAAACAAACCCCCAGTTCACCTACACAACTCTGAGCTGATCACCATGAAGGTTCGGTCTTTTATCTTGTCAAATTTTATTAAGGTGATCAGTCAATCTATCAGAGCAATTAAGCGAGCTATTGGGAACCCAACTCTCCTAGCCAATTGTTCCAATCCCAAATGAGATCTTTCCCATCCAATAGGAGTTGCGGACCGTTTACCAGCTACCCGATCAACCCCGTCTGCTAAGGACGCCGTGGTCCGCTTTACCGGTTACCGGAGAGATCCTCACTGGAGAATGACTCACCAAGACCAGTAGTCGACCAAGATTTCGGGTGTGGCTCTAGCCTAGTATGCGGGTCACTCTCTCGCTGCAGATAAATCAAACAATGAGGGGGTCACTCTCCCCAAGACAAAATTTTTGGTGGGGTGAGTTTAAGGTCAAGTTTGCATTAGCAGTCCCAACTTTATGATTTTCATGTTTTTAGTTATTTTTCTGAATAAAGACAATGCCTAACAAATTTTCTGATCTCCTGATTATTATAAGTCCAATAAAACAGTGGAGGAAGTCGGAAAAGCCGATGCGCGATCAAACACAATGATGCATGCAAAGATAGAAATGCGTACCTTGCTCCAGCACTCTACATGCAGGGTGATCCACGCGTAAATTAAAAGACAGGAAAAAACTACCTATATGATGCACGAAGAAAACCTTCCCTAGACGAGCAACTTCTATTAATTGTGAAGAACAGATAGCTAAGACTCGGAAGAGAGACCGGAGTCCGGTCTTGGGAGTCGATCAGTGTCCACCATAATGGATCATGCACGCGTTGTATATGACCCCTCCCGGCACGTGGTCTCTAGTCCAAGTCAGTAGCTTTTTTTAGTTTATTTTTGGCTAAGTCCAATTACGATCTATAGGCACAAGAAAGATATTAGGTGTTGGGCCTTAGCTAGTTACATCACAATCAATAAAAACTCCTAGATCTAGGGGCTAAATCCTCGTGAAATCAACATGTAATAAAGTCGTCAAAAACCGTCAAAAGCTGCGAAAAACTGAGGAGGCCCCCAAGGAAACAATCCCTCGGGCAGTGGACCTCGTGAAGTATCGAAATGTCCAAGTCCCGTTTAAGTTACAATTTTGGAGTCACTCTCTCACAATTAATTACAAGAATATAGGCAGAAAATTAAATAAGCTAATCTATAAAATCTCTAAGTTCTCCTCGTGCAGGTCGTAGCCGGCTTCACGTGGGTGCCCAGGCGCCTATGAAAACATGCCTCCCTCGATCCGCGGTACCTCGCACAAAGACACAAAGAGGGTGGTCAGATAGCTAAAAAAAATGTAAATAAAAAACAAGGGAAATAAATGAAGCAATAGTAAACACAATCACAATCAGTCTCAAAATGATCTATACGTTGTTGCTCCTCGGCAACGGTGCCATTTGATTAATCGGAAAATACGAAGGTCTAAATGTCTCACACAAGGCGGAGACAAGGTCGCTGCAGCAACCCTCGATAATTCCCGGCTAAGTCAACAATCAACCGACAATATCAATCAATTAATGAAAAGCAAATGTGGAGTTAAAATTTATTATAACTCTACAATAAGTGTGTATAGTGCAAGTATGTGTAGAGTGTCGAACTCAGGGAGCACATAAGATAGATCAAAGAAATAATGCACAAAGATGAATGTGATGATGCGTCTACCAATGCTATTTTTGTGGGTTTTAATTTTATATATTATTTTTATTTAATTTTTTTGATTTTATATTTTTATATTTTGATTTTAATTTTCAGATTTTATATTTTCTTTTTCATATTTTATATTTTTTATTTTCTTTTTTAGAATAAGATATAATGTTATATAGAATTTATAATACAAGAAAGATAAGAGGGAGATAAAAATGGGAAAAATAGTCAAAATACAGGAAATAAAGTGTTTTTTGAATTATATTTTTCTAATGATTTTGTGTTTTTTTCATATTTTTCCTAATTTTTTTGGTATTTTTAAAGTCAAAAATACTGAAAATAGTGACTAAATGTTGCTAGCCGAAATTAAAATTTGGATGAAAAATATCACACAATGTCCAAAATTCCTCAAATTAATTTTAATTGAAAGATAATAAATCAAAGAAAATATAGAAATTGAAATTGCATTTTTAGGATTTTTGTAGAATTTTTAAGATTTTTAGGAAGATTTTTGGGATTTTATAACTTTTAGGGGTTTACTTTTGAAATTTTTAATGATTTTTGGCCTGAAGTTTAAACACACAAAAACAATTAAAATATATTTTTTTGGAATTTTTCAAAACGTTTTATAATTTTTATGTATTTTCTAATGCAAACGGAGCTGAAAATGCATGTTTTCGAGTTTTTATAAATACGAAAATGCAAGAAAAATGTAAAATAAAAATATAGCATGAATCTAGAATGCAACAGGAACCTATGGTGATTTTTGTGAACTTTTTAGCAATTTATGGATGCATGAAATAAATAAAGGCAACAAAGAGAAACTACACTCCTGACAAGGGTACAAATGTAAATATCTATACATCCAAGGGTCACACTGCAATTTTCCACAAAAGTTATAACTAATAAACAAAGTTCCAGGACCAAATTCAAATACATAAACAAGCGGGGGCATGCCTGCAATATTCCGAACCCCGCACGTGGTGTACACGCGCCTGGTAAGGACCTAAATGCAATATACAAAAATCCCAGGGGCTGAAATGCAAACTATCCAAAAATATTACACTTGATAGCAAAGTTCCTGGACTTAAACGAAATAAACAAACCCCCAGGGGGGTCTTGCAAAATGCCTAGTCCCCTCACGCGCACAAGCACGTGAGGTGACGTGGCAAGGACCTAAATGCAATTGCGGAAAGTTTGGGGGCCTAAATGCAATTATTACATAAAAATATTTAAACTACAGACGAAATTTACTGGACTAGATAGAAATACAAAAATAGGCGAGGGTTGAGATGCAAAATACCCACGCCTAAACTCCTCGTGCGTGATCGGACGGTTGGGGAGCGTCCACTTGACACGTGGTGCTTCAGGGAAGCTCGATGACGATTCGCGCTGACGGGTGAGATTAGATCTCCTCGGCTTAATCGGACGATGGCTGCTGGAGAAGATAGAATGGTTGCTGTGCACCTGGAGCTCCGGCCTCGATCCGACGATGCTGAGAAGCGGAGCAAGAACATGGAAGCAACGCCGGCGAGGCGAGCTTCCCTGAGCTCTAGCTCCGCCCTCTGGTAGTCTTTGGGCTCCAAAAAATGGGCCTCGAGCTCCTGGAGTCTTCCTCTGGGTCCTGGTGGCTCCAAAATGCTCTAGCGGTGGCCGAAGCTCGCTGGGTATGACGGCTGAGCTGGAGGGCTTCTCGGGTCTCCGGCGAGAATCAAAACGAGCCCCAGGCTCTATTTAATGCATGAAGACCTGCAATACAGTGTGAGAGGGTCCAGGGCAAAATGCCTGGACCCCACTGAGGCGTAATGGACGTGAGGAGCGGCGATGCGAAGTGGCGGTCGGAGGTGCACTCCGGCGAGGTGTTCGTGAAGGTGAATGGATGGTCGAAATGCCAAGATAACTATGGGGATATGATCCTAAAGCTATGGATGATGCAGTGCGTGAGAAAAATGGAAAGAAAGGGAGGACCTCGAAGGGGTTTCACCTGAAGTGGGGGATACCTCGACACCGGAGATGGCAGAGGTGGTGGAGCCTCCTCGGGTGTTGCTCGACTAGCCTGGTGTTCTCAAGAGGAAGCTGTCACCTTCCTTGAGCTCTAGGGCGCGAAAGTGGAGTTGAAGGAAGGAGAGGGGGTGAATAAGTAGGGTTGACGGGCGTGTAAGGCGCTCCAAAGATCGAGAGGGATCGACACAATCGTCGACCCTCGGCCCTAGGAGAGATGGGGGCGTGAAAGACC
The DNA here is from genome assembly GCA_037367405.1 of Ottelia alismoides. Lineage (NCBI taxonomy): Eukaryota > Viridiplantae > Streptophyta > Magnoliopsida > Alismatales > Hydrocharitaceae > Ottelia > Ottelia alismoides. The sequence goes on along the minus strand of JAZKJV010003633.1, from coordinate 153,127 downwards.
AATGATCGAGGTACAAAATTCGTGAAGGAGTCGTCATGAAAGAGTGCAAGGTTTGACCTCGAAAAAATCGAGAAGAAGGGGTGGAAACGAGGTCTGACAAGGGGCAGAGGGGGGAGGACAACCAGTTGACCGAGGTCAACGTGGACTGTCTCGTGGTTGGTCCACGTGGACCAATCAGGAAAAACCCTTGCAAAATGTTTTATTAATTCAAATTAAATTAGTAAATGAATTTATTAATTTTTATTATTAAATAAAAAATATTTTTTATTTTATAAATTATTTTATTATGATTTTTATTTATTTTTTATGAGGTATAAAAATACAAATTACCATTTATAGGCTATATAGGTATATATATCTATATATTTTAATATTTTATTTTTATTTTGTACATTTAATTTATTTATTTTTGTTTATTATTTTATATATTTATAAAATATTTTTATATACTTAAGTATATTTTTATTTTATTTTTCTGAGGTATTTTGTACACTTAATAAAATAGAAATAGTAATTATATAGGTATATGTACAGGTAATACACCTAGGTATGTTACAAGTATTTTATTTTGTATTTTCTTTATGTTTTTATTCTAGTTTTAATATACATATATATTATAAATATTATTTACGAAATTATAAAAATATAAAATTATAAAATAATGAATAAATAATAAAATGAATATTTTAATCTGTACAAGTATATTATAAGGGTCCAAAAGTCAACTTCCAAACCGTAACTCCAAAAAATGCAAAACTACCTTCATTAAATAGCTTATTTTAAATTATATACAATTAAAGGTGAATTTGATGCGTTTCAAGTTTTTATTTGGGAGATACGGGTCTGAGAAGTTGGGATTCTGAAATTTTATTCAGACCAGAACTTTTTTATTTGTTCATTATTTTTTAGTGAAATCAATTTTGTATTTTTCTTTATTTAATTATATACAACTTTCATGTACAAAGTTTCTTTATTTGAGGTATACAAAGTCGAAACAAAAATAGGTCCCAAAATGAATAAAGAATGAATTAAAATAAGAGGTATTTTTATTGTATTTTGGCCCTTATCTCCCCCTACTTTATTCCTTGTCGACCTAGTCATCGAGATGCCTAGGTCTTGGGATTTCAGGTCATAAAATATTTGCAATATTTTCTTATTTTTCTTTTCTTTTCTTTATTCTATAATTTTGTCTTTAAAAACCGCATTTTATACATTATTTATATACACATGTATGAATGCTAAGATGCACTAATTAAGGGTATTTACATGCATTTGACAGGGTTTTTGAGGCCAAAATGACAGAATAAAGATGATGAAATGTGGATTCATCAATCCACCTTCATGCAGCACAGAACCAGTTTTAGAAGCGGTCCAACTAGACCTGATTAATGATGCAGTAGTTCCAGAGCTGAAGCTATTCCATCCTATATTGAAGTACGCCTTTATTATGGGACCCAAAGAGAGATTTTGTCATTATTAGTTCCGACCTAACCTTAGAACAAGACTCTAGGCTTTTAGATGTCTTAGAGAGGAACCATGGAGCTATAGGATGGACGGAGTTGAATCTTGTGGGGATCAAGCCCTCTCTCTACTCGCACCACATATTTATTGAGGAGAATGTAAGACCTTCCTGTAAGTTCTAGAGGATGATTAACCCTAATCTATGGGAAGTAGTAAAGAAAGAAATTGAAAAGTGGTGTAAAGTAGGATTCGTATACCCTATTTATGACTCCAAAAGGGTGGCCCCATTTCATGTTGTCCTGAAGAAGTCAAGAATTCAGATGGTCACCAACTAGGAGGGGATAGAGATCGCAAGATGAGTACCAACATCGTGACACGTCTGTGTCGACTACAATTGTCTGAATGTTGCGACCAAGAAAGCCACTTTCCCTCGCCATTCATTGATCATATGTTGGAGACACTAACAGAGAAAGCATTCTTCTATTTTCTTGACGAGTACTTTGGCTACAACCAAGTAGCCATTGCCCAAGAGGAATAGGAAAAGACCACATTCGTATCCCCATTCAGTCCTTACGCGTTCGCGTGCATGCCACTGGGGCTCTACATTGTCCCGGCACATTTCAATGGTGCATGATCATCATATTTGCCGAGATGGTGGGAGATTTCCTTGAAGTTTTCAAGGATGACCTCTCGATCCATGGTGATTCTTTTGATACATGTTAGTGCACTTGTACTGAGTCCTCAAGAGGTGTAGAGAGGTCAATCTGGTACTCTCCAGAGAGAAAAGACATTTCATGGTCATGGAGGGTATCGTGTTAGGGAACACCATCTCCAAAAAAAGAAATGAAGGTTGATCTTGCCAAGGTGGATGTGATCCAAAAACTTTATCCACTAATAAACATGAAGTCAATGAGGTCATTCTTGGGGTATGTTGGATTTTATAGGAGATTCATTCAAGATTTTTTAAAGATTGCCTGTCTAGTGTCCGCTGACTGAGCTCTTAGGAGAAAACACCGAGTTCGTTGTATATCACAAGTGTTTGGAGGCCTTTGAGCTCTTAAAAAGGAAGACTCGTGACTCGTAGATCCTATAAGCTCCTGACTAATCTCTTTCCTTTGAGGTCATAAGTGACACGTCGGATTTTTCCATAGAAGATATGTTAGGTCAGAGTCGAGATGGGATTCCAATTTTAATCCACTACACGAGTAAAGTTTTGGAAACTGCACAAAAAATTACATTGTGATCAAAAAGGAAATGTTCGCAGTAGTATGGGACCTCGAGAAGTTCAGTTTGTATGTTTTGGACTCTAAGGTGACAATTTTCACGTATCACACATCGATTCGGTACCTAATAGAAAAGAAGTACACGAAGGCGCATCTTCTTAGGTGGATTTTGTTACTCTAGGAGTTTGAAGATAAACATGCAGTGAAGAATGTTGTGACTGGTCACTTTTCCTAAATTAAGCAGAAGAGCTATCCTGACACTTAGAAAATTCAAGAGACCTTCCCAGACAAGTTAATTGCATCATTGGCTCACTCATGTGGTATGCTAACATAACGAACTATCTTGTCTTCAAGAAGGTTCTCCACGATTGGACTAGGAGCAACATTGACCTATTGAAGTTGGATTCGAGGAGATACCACTGGGAGGATTTGTTCCTTTTCTTTGAAGGGACTGATTGTGTCTAGAGAAGGTGTATTCTTTAGGAGGAATACCAGAGTGTCCTCACGTATTTTCATTTTCTTGAGATTGGAGGACACCATTCAGGGAAGAGAACCGTGCACAAGGTACTTCAATGTGGTTGTACTGGATGATCCTATTTAGAGATGTCATTGATTATGTATGATCATGCTCGATCTGTCAGAGGATGGAGGGACTGTTGGATATAGAGATGAGATGCCCAAGCAACTGGTGATTTTCTATGACGTTTTTGATACGTGGGACAGATTTTTTGGGTCCCTTTCCCAACAATCAAGGACATGAGTACATTTGTTGGCGGTTGACCACTTGTTAAGATGGGTAAAGACTATCTCAACCCGAACTGTAGACAGAAAGACCGTCTCTGAGGTTGTGAAGGATCATATCATTTCTAGGTTCAGGATCCCAAAAGGTTTGATTTCTGATGGGGTATCCACTTTGTGAACCGAGATGTTATATCATTGATTACAGACTATGGATTTGAGCATAGAGTGACCGGTCCTTACCACCCATAGTCTAATGGCACGGTAGAGGTTTGTAACATGAAGACGAAGAGTGTTCTTCAAAAGTTGGTTCATCCTGTTAGGAAGAACCGGTCCTAGCTATTGGACAAAGTTCTTTTTGCTTATGGGATGGTCTACATGACTCCACTCGATACTTCAAATTTCTATATGATCTATGGCAAGCTATGCCATTTGCCAGTATAGTTGATAAACACGAAATTCGATGTGGTCAAAATTGGTGTCTCACACAAGGCGGAGACGACCGTCGCTGTGGCGACTCACAAGTGAATCTCGTATTTAATCAACAATTAACCCACACTAAAGATCAACAATTAGAAATAATGTGGAGTTAAAATTTATTTTTAACTCTGCACAAATGGTGTATAGTGACAAGTATGCAGAGAGTTCGAACACATGGAGCAAACAGGGTAATTCAAACGGATGTGCGTGAGTGAATGTGAGTGATGTCTACACTAAGCAAGCAAGCAAAGATGTTTGTGTGGGTTTTTAATTTTATAATTTTTATTTAATTTTTAATTTTATATTTTTGTATTTTGATTTTTAATTTCTGATTTTATATTTTCTTTTTGTATTTTATATTTTTATATATTTTCTTTTTCAATATTGGAAAATAAAGACAATGTAATAAAAGGGAAAAGGAGGTATTTATAAAAATAGATAAAAATGTTCAAAAATTAGCAAATAAAGTCTTTTTGGTCTTTTTATATTTTTCTACTGTTTTTGTGATTTTTGGGTAATTTTTAGAATGTTTTTGGTATTTTTAATTAGCAAAATAAAGCAAACAGTGAATAAAATGCAAGGCTGAAACTTAAAATGGAGAAATAAAATAGAAAACAGTAACAAAAATTCTCCAAGTTAATTTTCAATGAACGATAATGAAATAAGGAAAATTTAGGCACAAAGGTTGTATTTTTAGGGATTTTGTAGAATTTTTAATATTTTTATAGAGGTTTTTAGAGTTTTGTGATTTTTTGGAGTTTTCTTTTGTATTTTTTCATGACTTTTGGTCTGGAGCTAAAACACACTAAAGGGAACAAAATATATTTTTTGGGATTTTTCTGGAGAGTTTTTATATTTTTTTGGTATTTTATGAACTAGACAGTGCACAAAATGAATGTTTTTGATTTTTAATAAATATTAAAATAGAATAAAATCAAAAACTAAATATGTAGCGTGGAAGAACAAGTGTCCAGGAGCTTAAGCTCAAAATTTGAGAATTTTTGGAATCAAAATGAAGCTCCAAATAATTGGATCAAGCAAGCACAAAATAGGGGCCTGGTAGGGGCACAAATATAAATAGACAAAGCTATAGGGGCACGCCTGCAATTTTCGCACAAAAATACTACTGAATTAAATAATTTCTGGGCCAACAACAAATTACAAAAGTCGCAACCCTTCCTGCGCAAAATACCCAACCTAGTACGTGCAATGCACGCGCCCTGGTAGGGGCTAAAATGGAATACTACAAAATTCTGAGGGCTGACATGCAAAATTGCCAAAAGTTTTAAACTGCAACTAAATGTTTTGGAATTAAACTTTAATACAAAATAAACCTAGGGTCCCTTTCGCAAAAACGCCGAGGCACGCGTGACGTGCACGCGCCTGGCAGGGGTACCGATGTCAATCACAGAGTTAACGGGGGTTCACTTGCAACTTTTCCAAAACATAATAAAGGCAGATAAATGATTTAAGGTCTAATAGTAAGATGCAAAAAGGGCAGGGTAAAGCCGCAAATTACCCACGGCAGGGGGCGCATCGATCGGCTGAGGGCACGTCACTTAAGACACGTGTTAATGCAGGAACGGCCGATACCCCTTGCGTACGGACGGTCTTGCTTAGATCGGTTGGAGGGCGATCAATGGCTGGCCGGGCTTCAAATCTAACGGTGGCTGCTCTTCGTGATGAACAAGGCCAGATCGACGGCCCTGAAGGTGCTTGGATGAACGTGGTATGACCCGACCTCCGGCAAGATTCGACTCGATGCTTCGAGTCCCTCCGGCGGCCAGAAGCTCCTCCGATGGCTGCCGCCGCCTCCTGGAAGCTCCCTTTGAAGGACGGCGGCCTCAAAATGGCGGTTGGACCGCCATCACGCCGCCGCGATGTCGACGAGCGGGGGTGGCTCCAGGAAGGTTGGGCGTCACAAAAATCGGCGTCAAGAGACGCCCGTGGTCTCCAGAACCTGCAGAGATTAACGCACAACATAAAACAAAGAACTAGAGGCCTATTGGTAACGTTGGATGGGTGATGATGGTCGCCGGAGCTCGATAGCTCCGGCAAGGTATTCGAGACGGGGATCTACGCAACTACTTAAATAAATGACGAAATAAAAGTACGAACTACACGCTAGATCTAATGGCTGATTACTTAACAAAGAAAACGATGGGAAACAAACGGAAATGGACCTCGATTGGCTAGGAGAAGCCAAGATATGGACCTCAACGGCGGTGGCCACCGGAGGTGAATGGAAGCTCCTTGGCCGTCGCTTGGCCTCGCGCGAAGAAGCTGGAGGATGCGCTGTCACCGCCTCCAGTCCAGAGCTCCAAGGCGTGGGGGAAAACTTGGGTCAAAAGGGTTCAAAGAAAAAATGGAGGTGATGGGTCTCATTTGAAAGGTTGGCCGAGAGGGTACCTTGATCGAGGTGCCAGAGGTGGCACAGGCATCCGATCCCCGAGATAATCGATGGGCATGCAAGATGGTGCATAGGTGATCAAAAGTCGTGAAGACATCGACCTCAAATGGTGAAAGATGAGGCCGGGAAAAATCCACAAAGATGGGACAAAACCCATTTCTGACAGCAGCCAGACCTCGGTCAGAGAGTTGACCGAGGTCAACCAAGGAAGAAATCTGGTTGGTCCACGTGGACCAACCAGAAAAAAAACCTTGACAAAAAAAACTTATAAATTCAATAAAAAATAGGAAACGAATTATTTAAATTTTGGTTATAAAATAAAAAATGTTTATTTTTTTATAAATTATTTTATAGTGATTTTTATTTATTTTTATGAAATGTATTTTTATAAGTTGCTTTTATACCCCTATATAGGTATATTATCTACATATTTTATTCTTTTATTTTTATTTTGTGATTTTAATCTATTTATTTTTGTTTATTATTTTATATAATTATAACATACTTTTATACACTTAATTGTATTTTTATTTTAATTTATTGAAGTGTTTTGTGTATTTAATAAAATATGAGTATAGTTTATACAGGTATGTCTATAGAATTATTACCTATGTATTATACATACAGGTATTTTATTTTGAGTTTTATTTGCGTTTTTATTTTGATTTTAATGTACATAATTATTATAAGTATTAATTACAACATTATAAAAATATAAAATTATAAAAATAATAAATAAATAATAAATTGAATATTTTATTCGGTACACTGTACAATAGGGGTCCAAAACTCAACTTTCAAACAGTAGCTCCGCCAAATGCGAAACCACCGCCATTAAATAGCTTATTTTCTTCTATATACAATTAAAGGTGAGTATGATGCATTTGGAGTTTTCATTAATGAGATACGGGTCTGGGAAGTTAGCATTCTGGAATTTTATTTAGACCATAACTTTTTATCTGTACATTATTTTTCAGAGAACTCAATTTTGTATTTTTCTATATTAAATTATCTACAACTTTCATGTAAAAAGTTTCTTTATTTGATGTATAAAAAGTGGAACCAAAAATAGGCCCCAAAATGAATAAAGAATGAATAGAATACATATAGGTATTTGGCCCTTATCTCCCCCTACTTCATTCCTTGTCGATCTATTCATCAAGATGCCTAGGTCTCGGGGTTTCAGGTCATAAAATATTTACAATATTTTATTCTTTTTCTTTTCTTTTCTTTATTCTATAATTTTGGCATTTAAAAATCGCATTTTATGCAGTATTTACACACCTATGCATGAATGCTAAAATGCATGAATTAATGCTATTTACACGCATTTACTAAGGTTTTTAAGGCCAAAATGATAGAATAAAGATGATGAAACATAGCTTCATCATCCCCCTATACTTTACCTTTGCTAGTCCCTAGCAAACACTTATGCAATAAGTGCAGAAAAAGAAAACAAAGAAAAGAAAAAGAAAAAGGTGGACTGAATTTAATTGTCAAACTTGTCTTCACAAAATCAAAGTTTGGAGCTTAAGTCGGACCTTTGAAATTTTAGTGCGGGCGGAACCTTAATGAGAACCGAATTTGAAATCCAACAGTCCTTGAGAATCCCAAAACTCTGTCCAAGTCTCCTCAATAGCCAGGTCAGAAATATCTCAACTCATACGCAAACCCTTACGACTATGAATCTGACTCGTACAGTGTAAGTGATATGTAGCTCCCCACCTCAGAAGTAACAAAGAAACAACCTCCCCCACCCTGGTAACTCTAATGCCTCGGTCTAGCAACTCTTTCCTCGAGAAGCGGGGTATTCCCTTCTAAGTTCAAGTGCAACCGGCTCAAGAAGAGGGGGAATAAGAGGTATAGAATTTTGGGAGCTCAACCAGTGTAGCTAAGTCTCCCGCTGCAAGCTTCATGAGATGTAACATGGATACCATAAGCTTTTGCTTTATTGGACTATATACACTCCGGTGGGGTTATTAAATTTTCAATCCAACCCACCACTTTTTTGGAGTTCTTTTTTCTTTTTTTTTCTTTTTTTTCAAATGCATCTGTACAACATATCTACATGGTGCAGCATATATACAAGAAATTTTCCTCTTGAGCCAGTAGACTATCCCTCTTTTGAAACTTTATTGCAACCCACGGCTTCTGTCTTTAGCCTTCATCACCACTAGACCAAGTTGAGGTGCACTTCCTTCACTAGAAGAAGAAGAGAGGTTCCGCCTAGAAGTACTACCCTCATATGCTACCCCAAGCCAAAGGAAACTTCCTCCTCACCACCTCATCCGTGGAGAGCTGTGTGAAAGGTGCAGGTGTCCAAGTTAGGTCATTATCAACAAGAGTCGTGTGTGTGCTCCGAAATACTCTACTTAGACAGTCAAGAATCCATTGAACCAAGTCCCGTGATCCTCAAAGAATTAAGTCAACTAGACCTGAAGTACCTCAAACCCAGTTCCTATAAGGTTCCTGTTATTAGGTATATTTTAAGGTCCAATCAAGCTTCAAGCTCCGGATTTTACTTAGACTTGTTCAACTATCAAACTCAATCCGAAAAATGCTCATGCTATGCAAGAAATATTTTTGTGATGCAATTTTCAAGATTTTGAACTTTTTATGGATTTTTGAAAAGATGATGCATGCGCATGCAGATGCAATTTTTTTGTATTTTTCAAAAAGATCTTTCAAATGTTTTTGGATTTTAGTTTTGCAGATGTTTTTGGGATTTTTGAAAAGAAAAAGTTTTGGCTGAAAACTAGGTGAAAACTATGTACACGGGAGTGCTTCTTATATATACAAGAAGTGGATTTTTAAGACTTTACAAGGGTAAGTGATAAATTTTATACAAATATAAAGTGGATTTTGGTGTGATGTATGTATTCCTCAAACTTATTTGACACAAGTTTTTCAGAGAAGTTTTGAAAACTATAGTCCAAAATAATTTTTACAAACATTTTTTTGCAAACATGTACACACATTTGAAAATCATTTTGCAAAGGTTTTTTAAACAGTATATATAAGTTTTTCAAATCATTTTTGCAACCATTTTTCAAACCATTTGCAAATCATTTTTCAAGCATTTTATTTCACACAAAGAAAATAAATTTTACAAACCACACGTTTTACACAGGTTGAAAACATGTAACAAAATATTTTCAAAATAGTTTTCAATAGATGTTCACAAAGATTTTCAAACTATTTTTCAAACATTTTGCAAAAAACATTTTCACCTGATTTATTAATCAGTAAATACAAAAAGAATTTGAGGAATAATCACATCTTTTTATTAAAGAATTTTTAATGAATTTTAATGAATACTTAACCATATTTATTAGGAAAATACGAAAGTACGAGTTATGGCTAAAGTATATACGTAGTATATACGACCCCCCTATACTTAGCTTGAGCTATGTCCTCATAGATCGGAGAGAAAAGAGAAGACATAACTCGTACTAAGTATAGGCAAGTCTAAAGAATGAATGAATCAATGAATGAGAAGTTGACCGTCCCCCCTATACTTAGGATCAAATAATCCTAAGTATAGCAGACTGTACACAACGCAGGGAGGGTCAAGGGTGGGAATGAACAGATCGTACTCAGATTGTCTCCCCCTATACTTAGGGTAAAATATCCCTAAGTATAGACAAGAAGAGGAGACACTGGAGAGGATCGAAAAGAATAGAACAACTCGAGGTGCACGCCCCCTATACTTAGGACAAAGTACGTCCTAAGTATGGAAAACTGTCTACAAGGGCGGCACCTTTTTGATAGATAAAGAGGATAGAAGAGGAAAAGAAGAAAAGAAGAAAAGAAGAATAGATGAGACTAGAAATGAGATCATGAGAATGTACACATCGCTCCCCCTATACTTAGGGTAAAAGACGCCCTAAGTATAGGCAACAACAGGAGTGATGACACGGAACGAAGAATGAATACTCAACTAATCTACCCCTCCTATACGTAGGACAAAGTACGTCCTAAGCAAGGCAAACACGAGAAATGGGTAGACGAGCAAAAATAGGAGATGGAAAGAGAGTCACGGGATATAATCTACAACATAAATGGGTGATCATCAGAAGGTGGAAAGCAAACCTTCTTGCGGGACCGCTGAGGGATAGATCTGACGTGATGTATGTCGACATCGGGGTCCACAGTGGACGGAGGTCGATCAGGGTCGACACGGTGAAGACCCTCAGTGGAATCAAAACGGAAAGGGACGAACTGATCAATGGAAGCAGTATGGCTGGGTTCTCCCTTGGTGGTCCTATGATGTGGAGGCGCAGACGTGTGAGTGGAAGAAGTGTGGTCAGGTCTGGCCTTGGAAGTCTCGCCGATCTCGAAGTGGAATGGGACAAACTCATCATCCTCGGAAGAAGTGTAATCAGATTCGTCCTGCGAGGGATCGTCCAGGTCAAAGTCAAAAGGAACGAAATCATCAGTGGAAGTATACGAACTCAGATCGTCCTCAAGAGTCTCACCCGGATCATCTTTTTCATCAAGAGGCCAAAAATTGTGAAGATTCGCATCATAACCGACCTCAATCATCTTGACCTGTGAAGGGCCAGGAACGGATTTATCAGTGGAAGTAGTCAAACCAGGTCCGTCCTGTCTAGTCTTACCTGGGTCATTTGTTGCCTTATGAGGTCTCTCAAAGTAATGGGCAACATCATAAATCTCCTCAATAGTCTTGGTATCTGCCCCCTGCTCAATTGGATCAATCACGTAAATGCTTTGGATTTCATCAACACATCGCCACACACCCGGAGGAGGATTAGTGAGGTCCATGCTTTCCGATTTCCTCTCCTTTCGGGGGATTCGTCGGGTCTCATTAGGTTTCGCTAAGCAAACATCTTTAGTAGCATCAGATCGGTCACGGGCCTCGGAGTCAGCTATAATCGGTGAAGGTGCATCAGGTGCAGGTCTCTGGTCAACTGTGGGTGCGGTGATCAATACTTTGCTCTCGTCAACAGGACGGAAGCGAACCTCTCCTGATCCATAGTCAATAACAACCTTCGCAGAAGCGAGGAATGGTCGTCCCAGGATGATTGGAGATGGCTCCCCTGTGGAGTTCTCCATGTGAAACACGACAAAATCAACATGATGGTTCGTGCCCTGAATAGAAATGACGGTGTTTTCAAGGATACCCTTCGGCCTCTTGATAGATCCATCAGCAAACTGAACGATCATCCTGGTTTTCTTTAGAGGCCCTAAGTGAAGAGACTGTACCAGCGAGAAGGGTAATATGCTAATCGAAGCACCGCCGTCCAGGAGAGTGCGATCACAAGTATGGTTAGAGATGGTGCAAGTGATGAAAGGTGTAGCTGTGTTTTTCCTCTTGGGAATGGGACGGTGTGTGATGGCGAGGGCAGTGGCCATGGTCAGAATGTGACGCTCAGATCTGCTCCTCCGCTTTCTCTTCTTGGGAAGAGGGGCAGATAAATCAGTCATGGCCTGTTGAAGTGGGGCACGGATAATCTCATGAATAGTAGCCACCACTTCGGGTTCAGTTAGCATTTTTTTGAATTTTTGGACTTCCTCCATACAAGGGAGGAAGTCGGAATCAGCATATACACGAGGCATGCCAAGAGCAGTCTGTACAACGGCATCCTCGGGGTCAAAGTTGGGACTAGGTGTGAATACATGTGTGTCCAGGGTTCTGGCAAGTGCTCTTTCCTCAAAATCTTGATCAACCAGGTGTCTCCCGAAATCTTTTTGGATTTTTAAATTTTTCTCATTTTTTTGTATTTTTGGCGATTGCAAGCTCCCATGATTCTTCACAAGCGAAGCCGTATCCTCGATGAAAAGAGCACTAGTCCGATATTCTCTCAAAGTGTCAAGATTCTCCTTCATCAAATTGATGTGCTCTAGCATTAGGTTCATGACAACACTCATGGAGGTCTCGGGAGGTGACTCCAACAGCTCGGCCTCGGGTGGATGTGGAGGTGGAGAATACGGAAGTGGAGGTGGGTGTGGATAGAAATCCGAGGGCTGATACTGTGGCTGAGGTGGGTATGTACAAAAATCAGAAAAAATAGGAGGAGGATCCTCCTGATAAAAGGGAGGTGGACCGGCTGGAGCAAGCGAGGGGTCCGTAAAGTCCGGATAAAATGCACTCCAGGGGTCCATCTCGAAAATAAAAGGAAGTGATTCGGGGGAGCACGAAGGTCAAGTCAAGAGATGTGAGAAAAAAAGGCGCAAATGCGCAGAGTGATCGATTATGCACACAAAACAATCACAAGCAAAAATGAGTCAATCAAACCCTCAATTCACCTACTCAACTTGGTGAAGACCACAAATGCGGTCTTTTTATCTTGTCTGTTTTAGAGTTAGGTGAAAAAGTCAAGAAGTTGCACAAATACTTAGGGGCTCAATGGGATTTGGGCACTAGTCCTTAGCGTCTGCGCGAGCAATGTAAAACGAAGACAATGAGGGGATTACTCGCCCCAATACAAGTTTTTCTTTTGGTGATTTTTAGGGTCAAGTAATGTTTAACAGTCCCAATTTTATTGATGATCACTTTTTTGAATTTTTACTAAGAAATGCACGAACCTATCGAGGAGTCAATTTTACTTAGCACCTAGGTGATCAAAAACAGAGGTAGAGGAGCGGGAAAGCAATGCAAGCGGCAAAACGATGATGTATGCTAAAGAGAAATGCTCACCTTGCCTCCAGCACTCTACATGCAAAGATGCTCAGCAGAATTGAAACCTATCTATATGCAAATGCAAGCCGATGAAATCGCCCTAAGTTTCAGAAATTGCTATTATCGTGAAGAACCACAAGTCGGCCACTTATCTTTAACCTAAGAGTCCGGTCTTGGCTTACCCCTCCTCTTCTCGAAACACTCGAGTTCAGGAGTAGCGCTTGATGGGGCTCGCTCACGGCACACGGGTTAAGAGATAAATGAATAGACTGTTTAAAAATTTGACCAAGTCCAAACGCGTCTATAGGTACATGCAAATATATTAGGTGTTTGGCCTTAGTCTATCGCAAGCAATCCTAAATCTAAGGGCTCAATCACACAAAGTAAGGAAAACAAAACCGGAAAACAAAGTAGAAAAAATGCGATGAAAAGCCGACAAAACTGTGGTGAGCCCCCAAGTGAACAAACACCCGGAAATTAGGCCCGGTAGTGTCCAAGAGTCCAAGTGTACATGTATTATTACAAATTAATAAGTCACTCTCTCACAGAAATAAAGTGCAACTAATCTAAGCACTCTCTCTCAATCCTCCTGCTCTCTCCTGCCGGCTTGGCTAAAGAATAGCCGATTCCGCTTCCCAAGGATGCTCCGGGTCACCTAAGCGATCCGCCTCGCTCCGCGGTCCCTCGTAAGAAGTTAAGAGAAAAGTGGTCAGAACAGCTCAACAAGATATATCAAAAATGTAAGAGATGGAAAATAAATCTATGGTAAACAATCACACAATCAAACAAAATGTGAACTACTCGTTGTTGCTCCCCGGCAACGGCGCCATTTGATAAACACGAAATTCGATGTGGTCAAAATTGGTGTCTCACACAAGGCGGAGACGACCGTCGCTGTGGCGACTCACAAGTGAATCTCGTATTTAATCAACAATTAACCCACACTAAAGATCAACAATTAGAAATAATGTGGAGTTAAAATTTATTTTTAACTCTGCACAAATGGTGTATAGTGACAAGTATGCAGAGAGTTCGAACACAGGGAGCAAACAAGGTAATTCAAACGGATGTGCGTGAGTGAATGTGAGTGATGTCTACACTAAGCAAGCAAGCAAAGATGTTTGTGTGGGTTTTTAATTTTATAATTTTTATTTAATTTTTAATTTTATATTTTTGTATTTTGATTTTTAATTTTCTGATTTTATATTTTCTTTTTGTATTTTATATTTTTCTATATTTTCTTTTTCAATATTGGAAAATAAAGACAATGTAATAAAAGGGAAAAGGAGGTATTTTATAAAAATAGATAAAAATGTTCAAAAATTAGCAAATAAAGTCTTTTTGGTCTTTTTATCTTTTTCTAATGTTTTTGTGATTTTTGGGTAATTTTTAGAATGTTTGGTATTTTTAATTAGCAAAATAAAGCAAACAGTGAATAAAATGCAAGGCTGAAACTTAAAATGGAGAAATAAAATAGAAAACAGTAACAAAAATTCTCCAAATTAATTTTCAATGAAAGATAATGAAATAAGGAAAATTTAGGCACAAAGGTTGTATTTTTAAGGATTTTGTAGAATTTTTAATATTTTTATAGAGGTTTTTAGAGTTTTGTGATTTTTTGGAGTTTTCTTTTGTATTTTTAATGATTTTTTGTCTGGAGCTAAAACACACTAAAGGGAACAAAATATATTTTTTTGGGATTTTTCTGGAGAGTTTTTATATTTTTTTGGTATTTTATGAACTAGACAGTGCACAAAATGGATGTTTTTGATTTTTAATAAATATTAAAATAGAATAAAATCAAAAACTAAATATGTAGCGTGGAAGAACAAGTGTCCAGGAGCTTAAGCTCAAAATTTGAGAATTTTTGGAATCAAAATGAAGCTCCAAATAATTGGATCAAACAAGCACAAAATAGGGGCCTGGCAGGGGCACAAATATAAATAGACAAAGCTATAGGGGCACGCCTGCAATTTTCGCACAAAAATACTACTGAATTAAATAATTTCTGGGCCAACATCAAATTACAAAAGTCGCAACCCTTCCCGCGCAAAATACTCAACCTAGCACGTGCAATGCACGCGCCCTGGTAGGGGCTAAAATGGAATACTACAAAATTCTGAGGGCTGACATGCAAAATTGCCAAAAGTTTTAAACTGCAACTAAATGTTTTGGAATTAAACTTTAATACAAAATAAACCTGGGGTCCCTTTTGCAAAAACGCCGAGGCGCGCGTGACGTGCACGCGCCTGGCAGGGGTACCGATGTCAATCACAGAGTTAACGGGGGTTCACTTGCAACTTTTCCAAAACATAATAAAGGCAGATGAATGATTTAAGGTCTAATAGTAAGATGCAAAAAGGGCAGGGTAAAGCCGCAAATTACCCAGGGCAGGGGGCGCATCGATCGACTGAGGGCGCGTCACTTAAGACACGTGTTAATGCAGGAACGGCCGATACCCCTTGCGCACGGACGGTCTTGCTTAGATCGGCTGGAGGGCGATCAACGGCTGGCCGGGCTTCGAATCTAACGGTGGCTGCTCTTCGTGATGAACACGGCCAGATCGACGGCCCTGAAGGTGCTTGGATGAACGTGGTATGACCCGACCTCCGACGAGATTCGACTCGATGCTTCGAGTCCCTCCGGCGGCCAGAAGCTCCTCCGATGGCTGCCGCCGCCTCCTGGAAGCTCCCTTTGAAGGACGACGGCCTCAAAATGGCGGTTGGACCGCCATCACGCTGCTGCGATGTCGACGAGCGGGGGTGGCTCCAGGAAGGTTGGGCGTCACAAAAATCGGCGTCAAGAGACGCCCGTGGTCTCCAGAACCTGCAGAGATTAACGCACAATGCAAAACAAAGAACTGGAGGCCTATTGGTAACGGTGGATGGGTGATGATGGTCGCCGGAGCTCGATAGCTCCGGCAAGGTATTCGAGACGGGGATCTACGCAACTACTTAAATAAATGACGAAATAAAAGTATGAACTACACGCTAGATCTAATGGCTGATTACTTAACAAAGAAAACGATGGGAAACAAATGGAAATGGACCTCGATTGGCTAGGAGAAGCCAAGAGATGGACCTCAACGGCGGCGGCCACCGGAGGTGAATGGAAGCTCCTCGGTCGTCGCTTGGCCTCGCACGAAGAAGCTGGAGGATGCGCTGTCACCGCCTCCAGTCCAGAGCTCCAAGGCGCGGGGGAAAACTTGGGTCAAACGGGTTCAAAGGAAAAATGGAGGTGATGGGTCTCATTTGAAAGGTTGGCCGAGAGGGTACCTTGATCGAGGTGCCAGAGGTGGCACAGGCATCCGATCCCTGAGATAATCGATGGGCGTGCAAGATGGTGCATAGGTGATCAAAAGTCGTGAAGACATCGACCTCAAATGGTGAAAGACGAGGCCGGGAAAAATCCACTAAGATGGGACAAAACCCATTTCTGACAGCAGCCAGACCTCGGTCAGAGAGTTGACCGAGGTCAACCAAGGAAGAAATATGGTTGGTCCACGTGGACCAACCAGAAAAAAAACCTTGGCAAAAAAACTTATAAATTCAATAAAAAATAGGAAACGAATTATTTAAATTTTGGTTATAAAATAAAAAATGTTTATTTTTTTATAAATTATTTTATAGTGATTTTTATTTTTTTTTATGAAATGTATTTTTACAAGTTGCTTTTATACCCCTATATAGGTATATTATCTACATATTTTATTCTTTTATTTTTATTTTGTGATTTTAATCTATTTATTTTTGTTTATTATTTTATATAATTATAACATACTTTTATACACTTAATTGTATTTTTATTTTAATTTATTGAAGTGTTTTGTGTATTTAATAAAATATGAGTATAGTTTATACAAGTATGTCTATAGAATTATTACCTATGTATTATACATACAGGTATTTTATTTTGAGTTTTATTTGCATTTTTATTTTGATTTTAATGTACATAATTATTATAAGTATTAATTACAACATTATAAAAATATAAAATTATAAAAATAATAAATAAATAATAAATTGAATATTTTATTCGGTACACTGTACAATAGGGGTCCAAAACTCAACTTTCAAACCGTAGCTCCGCCAAATGCGAAACTACCACCATTAAATAGCTTATTTTCTTCTATATACAATTAAAGGTGAGTATGCTGCATTTTAAGTTTTCATTAATGAGATACGGGTCTGGGAAGTTGGCATTCTGGAATTTTATTTAGACCATAACTTTTTATCTGTACATTATTTTTCAGAGAACTCAATTTTGTATTTTTCTATATTAAATTATCTACAACTTTCATGTACAAAGTTTCTTTATTTGATGTATAAAAAGTGGAACCAAAAATAGGCCCCAAAATGAATAAAGAATGAATAGAATACATATAGGTATTTGGCCCTTATCTCCCCCTACTTCATTCCTTGTCGACCTATTCATCAAGATGCCTAGGTCTCGGGGTTTCGGGTCATAAAATATTTACAATATTTTATTCTTTTTCTTTTCTTTATTCTATAATTTTGGCTTTTAAAAATCGTATTTTATACAGTATTTACACACCTATGCATGAATGCTAAAATGCATGAATTAATGCTATTTACACGCATTTACTAGGGTTTTTAAGGCCAAAATGATAGAATAAAGATGATGAAAAGTAGCTTTATCAATAGTTAATTCATAAAACAGAATGGGAAATAAAGCAAATTAATTGGTGTTGTCAACTAAGGAAGCTTTATCGTGACTTGAACTTGAACGAGCTCATGGAAATCAGAAACTGGGTGTATGACAACAGTCAGATCTATAAGGACAAGGTTAAGAAGTGGCATTATCTGCACATTAGGTGCAAGAATTTTGTCTTGGGACAAAAGATATAGTTGTTTAACGTCAGCTTGAAGATTTTCCACATGAGGCTCAAATCTAAATGGATGGGTCCCTACAAAGTTAAGGAAATGTATAACAACAGAAGTGTAGAGATAGTCGATCTCACATATGGTGCATGTTCCTTTCTGATTAATGGACAATTGTTGAAACACTTCGTCGATGCCAAAGAGCAGCTAGTCCAAGTTGGGGTTATCAACTTCATGCAGAGCGAGTATTTGTAGATACTTCAGATCACTCTTTTATGAAGATGCTGCATACATATTCTGCAATGAGAAGATTCAACTATTCTTATTCTATCACACAATTTATTCATTCTTTTAGAGCTTATTTTCCTCTTCTATAGATACCCACTCCTTACTTAGGCTATTTAAAACCTAAGTATATAGAAAACCCCAGCTCTTGTTTCTACATTCTTGTCGGTCTCCTGAGTCATTCCCTCAAACTCTTCCCTTTGTCCATATATTCTTTATCCTTAGGCTATTTTTGGCCTATGTGAAGGTGGGTCGAGCCCTTGTTATCCCCATCATTCTCTTCTATTCTTTCGTACCCTTTCCCTTAGTGCCCCTATCCTACACTTGGGCTATTTAAATCCTAAGTATAGGGAGGACCGATT
The DNA here is from genome assembly GCA_037367405.1 of Ottelia alismoides. NCBI lineage: Eukaryota > Viridiplantae > Streptophyta > Magnoliopsida > Alismatales > Hydrocharitaceae > Ottelia > Ottelia alismoides. The sequence goes on along the minus strand of JAZKJV010003633.1, from coordinate 134,684 downwards.
TCTCCTCTAGTACTTTTATTCCTATTTATGCTTAGTACGAGCTATGTCTTTCATTCTACTTTATACCGTGATGACATAACACAAGCAAAGTATAGGGAAAGTGTATGTACATATTGCATATATACTTTATACATAGCTTGTACTTTCACATGTTTTACATATTTTTATGGGCTATGGATATGGGGATTTTAAAACTGATTTATAAAAAGGATCCTCTAAAATGTGTGAAAAGTTTACATATTTGTCATAATTTGTACATATGTTTTACAAATTATTTTGAAAACGGTACACATTGTCTTGACACTTTGTTTTATATATACGTACAAAAATTCTTTTCATGTATAAAAAAACTTCAAAAAAATAAAAATTCTTTTTAATTTTTTGATACAAAAATTAAATTAAAAATTCTAAAAAAACCCCAAAAATCTTTTTTCTTAATAAAACTTTAAAAAATAAAAAAAATAATTGCAAAAAATCAATTAATAAGCCGGCTAGATCCTTGACACTTACACATTCACACAAAGCTTGAAGAGTTCATAACACTTAGTTTATGTGGTCCTTGGATTCACTTCTAACCAACCTTAGTCATTAGGATCTATGACTTAATTATTCACATTTTCCTAATTTGAAAGATATGTGTGCTATATTGCATACTTAGTCTCTACCTTAAAGAATATGACCAACACCTCACATGCATGACTGTAGTTATGAAGAGATAAGTTGATGTTTCACTTGAGGAATTGGGATGGGGGATTTGAGTCTGGACTTAATTTTATGATACTCGGAGATGGGGCAAAATCGATGAAGGCTTCATGAAACCCGAGAGTCAGCAATTTTAACCAATATGAGAACATGATTCTCGTGATATCTCTTTATATTCACGTAAGTGACAGGATGTGATGAAATCTAATAAAATGGCGATCAATGTGCGCCACCTTAGTAAAAGCAATGTAGAAAATTATCTATCCAATGAAGGTAATTTCATTAAAATTGGAGCTTGTTTGCAAAATGTCAGTTTTGGGACCTAATTGTACTTCGTAAATATTCATTAACATTGACTTGTGATTTCTTGTACATAATTAATCCTTTTCAATTTATTTCCTTTTCATTTATTTTATTTAATTTATGTTTTAATAAAATAATAAAAGCAAAATCCAAGAAAATACGTATCTATTATATTCTTCTTCTTTTAATTTAGAGACCTTAAGTAAAGTAGTAGATCTTATTTAGATCTACAACTTTTATTTTATTCATTTTTTATTTCAAGGTTTTCTTTTATTTCTTTTCTATTTTTTTCTTCTTTTCATTTTTTGGTCAAGGTCAATGTCACTGTGGCAGCCTCCCATTCGTCCACACTTCCCTCCCTTATACACCTCAACACACCTCACTCTTCTTCTCTCTCCAGCCAATTACCTCACTCCTCTTGTTGACCTATAGGTCAACTCCCTGCCTCTCTCCCACGTTTTCCTCACCCATACGATAACCCACTCCTTCTAACCATCTCCCCTCCAAATACCACTCCATCATCCTCCCCCTCGTTCCACGTCATCGACAACTGCTAGGCACGACCTTCGGTAAGCGTTCTCTACTCCCTCATCCCCAATCACATCAGTCCATCAAAACTCCATAGAAACGTCTCATTTTTTCGGATCCGCATTTATGCGAGGAGAACTCGAGATCTCCCTTCCTCTGACTCGATGACAACGATCACGAGAGGTTGAGTGACAATCGATGTTTTCTCTCTGGCAAGATCCAAGGAAGGTCTCCCTTCTTTGTTCCAGCTGCTACCGCCAAAGCAAGCTGCTCGAGCTTAGGTATCACCATGTCCTCGAGCGATGACTAGCCATAGCTTGAGTTCTAATACCACAGGCTCTTGTCCATCAACCTTTCCAAGTAGAGCAGCTTTTCTTCACTACGATGACATCTCTACGAACAACAAAATTATGAAATAAGCTGCGAATGAGGTTAATGAGCTGACTTTAGAGAGAGAGAGAGAGAGCGAGTCAATCACATATGGTCCAAATTCTAAACCTTAATATTAAATGTCCCTAACTCGAAGATTTGTTAATCCTCGATTCACACCCCCAATCCTCTAACATGTCCCTAATCCCAAGTTATTGTGACCTATATAATCCCATGTTAGACTCTAACAACAACAACCTAATCTCACTAATGAAACTCTAGTTTCAACCTTTGGTTAGAACGCAAGATCCCAACTGACTATAACCACGCAATGTTTTCCAATTTTTATGAATCATTGATATCATCAAAATAAAAAAATTAATGCATGATTGATTTGATTTTTAAAATCTTGGTCAATGTTATTGAAATCAGATTGGACCGATCTGTTGGATCATTTGGACCTGTGTGTGAATTGAGCCTAGACCGGTTAATCGATTTTGATGGTTCGAGTCAAACAGGTGAAATTTTGGTTCAACCATCGGTTCAATCGGCTATTTACATTCCGGATTAATCCGATTCAATTGAAATTGAATCACGCAACCACAATTCAAATTTGAAATTATATTAAATTAATAACTCTTATGCCTATGTTGAGTGTTGAACTTATGACCTCTAGTTACCCATCACAAAATACTAACAAACTGCTCCGCCTCAACTTTTTGAAAAAGTTATACAATAAATATGATTAAGTTGTTTTTAATCTTGAGTATTTAGTTCAACTAGTATTTATATCTATATGAATATGCATATTTATGAAAATATTATATATATATATATAAAGTAAGATATTTGCATTGTTTATTTATTTTATATCTATGTGAGTTTGTATTTTATACACATTTTAATTCATTTTAATTTAACTACTTGGTTCAACACCTTTTCCTTATGGGCTCGATTTAATCTGATTTTTAAAAATGATGATTTCATCATTGGTACCCACTTAATGGTCCAGTGATAGTACAATGTGTCTATCACACAAAAGACCAAGGTTCAAATCCCATTCTTGTAGGGGTTGCGTTAGGTAATCGACAGCCAACGCAAAAAATAGTCGAGTCTTTCAACATGGATTTGAGCTAGAATCCATGTAGCTGACCTACTTATAGCGTGAGAATGCTTAGTACACAAATTGGTACATATATGATTTCATCATGAACTGATTTGATTCCATGATCCAACCCAATCCAACTTTTTTGATGATATTTTTTGTGCAGCTTCCGGTTCGGTTTTAAAAACATTCTCCTAATTTATAGAAAATGTTGTGTTTAGTTACGTGCATAAAATCCATTTTATAAACTTTTTAATTCACTCGAAAATCTTAGCCTGTTACAAAAGTTTAGGAAAAAAGCCCTTGTTGAGTAAGTCCTCGCCTTTCTCTTCCTATTTTGTGCATATTTCCGTCCCTTTGAACATCAACAAACATTGTCTTTACATTACGAAATGCATCGTAACATTATATGTTGGGATGCACGAATATGTTGGGATGCACGAATACATTCATATTCGATCCTTCATCACATCCGTTTTACCATATTCTGTAGGATGCAAACGGACGGATACATGTACAGATATAGGTATTACCGTATCCTTATCTGTTTTTGAAAACGAATACGGATACATATACGGATATTGACGGATATTCAAACAATCTTACCATATCCTCAAAAAACAGATACGGATGTAAAACAGATACTGATTACATACGAGTAATGTTAGAAATACTTTATAGAATCAACTTAAATATATATGAATTGGATGGAAAATATATTATATAAATTTACTAAATGTGTTTATATCATAAAAATTATACAAATATATACGATAAAAAAAGGTATAGAATTATTTTATATAAGGTTAAAAAAAAGAATGACTATATTTATATACAAAATGGATATATGGATACGGATACAGATTTTTATGGATATCAAAATGATATCCATATCTGTATCCATTTTAAAACGGATACAGATATCAAAATTCATATAAAACAGATACGGTGACGGATCGGATATAGATATATCCGTAACCGTTTGCATCACTAATATTTTGACATCTGTATCCGTATCTATTTTAAAATGGATACGGATATGGATATCATTTTGATATCCAAAAACATCCATATTCGTATCCGTATATTCATTTCGTATATAAATATATTCATAGATTTATTTTTAACCCTTTATAACATAATTCTATACCTTCTTTTACCATATTTGTATAATTTTTGTGATACAAACACATTTAGTAAACTATATCACGTGTTTTCCAACCAATTTCTATATATTTAAGTCGATTCTATAGAGTATTTTTAATATCATTTGTATGCAATCAGTATCCGTTTTTTTAAGGGTATGGTAAGATAGTTTTAATATCCGTCAATATCTCACTACAACAATTAAGATCTATAGTGACATTTTTTTATTAAGACCGCAACGAATAAAACGTCACTAAATCGTCTAGTGACGAATTCTTGATTCGTTGAAAGAATCGTTGTTATATAAGCCGTTGTTAAATTTTTAGCAACGATTACTAAACGTTGAGAAATTTAAAATCGCAACGAATAAAAATCGTCATGAGATTCACTTTAGCAACGAGTAAAAACCTTTGCCATTTGGATATGTCAACGATTTTTTGTGTCATTACATAGAGGTTTTTATTTGACTTTTTATTCATAACAACATTTTTTCCGTCACTATCTGCGACAATGCCAACAAATAATTTGTCATTAAAATAAAGTATAAGATGTATTCGACATTATAGAAATTAATATTACCATTATTTGTTGACTATAATTACATATATTAACCAATAATATACATGTATCAACGATTTATTCATTCCAATATCATTCATGAATATCCAAACAAAGACCACAATTAAGAAATCACCTAAAGATAAAAGCCAATCAAATATTAACTAAATATTGTTATGGAAGAATGAATACATCAGCACTGTTAGAAATATCATAACTTGAAACATCATCAACATCAATCATGAAATTCTATTGTCTTAGAAAAATTCAAATGCTCATTTGCTAAAATAGTTTGTATAAGGTTCATTCGATAAATTAGGAACCTGCAGCAAGAAAAGAAAAGTAATTAGCACATATCATGATAGTAGTTTCAAAATCACAAGTAAATGAGTACTAATATGATGATATTTTCATTAAAAAATAACTTTATTTGACAACAAAAAAACTTGATAACTGGGAGGAAAATCGGAACCATCTCCCATGACATGAATCATGAAAAAATATGCAGTTCATCCTATAAAATTATAAAAAAACAAATAAACAGTGGCGTTCTATTGATAATTAGAATGAACAGTTAGTAGCATATATATATATAGTGTTATTTGAAATTAATGCCCTACTTTAATTCAATGCTCTATTTGAACAAGACAAATCCAATCATCATTACATGGATAAGAAGCAACGGCAGAATTGTGAATAGGACCTGTGATTTCGTCTCAATCAAAACAACACAGCTCTAAAGAAATAAAAAGAATATTCTTCTTAGATATACTACCACTAGTAAAACATATGCATGGTATACCATTCTTTAGATCTAGTAAAGTAAAGCAATTATAATGTGGTGTATCCATAAAAAAAGAGTCATCATAATATGAGGTCCTTATTAATAGCAATCTTTAACAATACATCAAATGTCCCTTTCATAAATAATCAAATTATACATAATTATCCTATATGTTAATCTGAAGCATAAAATATATCCTTCTTGTATACAATCCTAGAATTGTGCTTATTTTATGGGTATCTAACTAGATCGGACTTTCTGGTCTATTAATAAATCAACTTTATTAATGCTGAAGAAATGGAACTTTCAACTCCGGCTATTAATTTACAGCACAATTTTCTGGGTATCTAACTAGATCAGCCTTTCTGATCTATTAATAAATCAACTTTATTAATGCTGAAGAAATGAAGCTTATAACTCCCTCTATTAATTTACACAAAGATGTGGATATGTCTCAACAGAATAAAAGCATAAGAAAATACTCAAAGCATAGATGTCCCAATACAGACTTTCAACTCTAATATTAGAAAAAAATGGCAGACATGCACCTAAATGGAGCATTGAAATCTACAGTGGGGCTTATTGGGTGTTTTTTTTCTGTTGATAAGGATGTGACCAACCTAACAAATCTGATGTATTCCGGGTTAATGTCGAAGTAGATGTCCTTACAACAATGCCTGACCATATAAATATAAGATATGATATGATATATTTGTAATGATGTAAGACATTGTCGATGAAAGTTTTCTACCTTACTGCAGTCATTGTGAACTTATAGGTCATTATAGCTATAATTGTTATCATTATAGCTAAAAATTTAAGAACCTAATACTTCTTTACTTACTGGAAGTTATAGCTTCAATGTAGTCGGGAAGTTGCTTAAGGTTGTATAGAATAACATCCTGATGATAAGTGCCTTCTTGCTGAAGAAGCCTTCTAAATATCAATCAATTAAATGAAAGATTAGACATTTTTCATGGGATGTGAAGGATATGGTATTATCCTCAAGCGCATCACGGAAACGTGATCGTCGTATCGGATACGACGCAGAATAACTAGTCGTACCAGTTGTTCTGTGCAGCGGAATTTAAAAAATTTTCATGCGATGAAACCACATGATCCAAGAGTGATTCTCGGATCATTTCATCTATGACCACAACAAGTATAAAGGAATACCTATTGAAGCGTGGTTGATCGAGTCTCTAAGAAAAGAGACCTCCTGTCTCAAGTCCGATCGTCGGAGAGGTTGCTTGCGAGCGCGGGATGAACCGTGTGATCCTCGCAATCCAATAAGTTGATCCAAGCACGGTTAGCTCCTGATCTCGTCGTACGAGATCGAACGTCCTTTTCGTGAGCGTAGCACTACAAGAAGATAGAGAACCGAAGAACGTCGAGGCGGTGGTGCGGTGGCGATGGCGTCGACGAGACTCTCCTCTACGGTTTGGTGGACAGCCACCAAGAATAAGGAGAGAGGGTTGGCGTGTGAGATGAAAGAGAGAGAGAGAGAGAGAGTTTTCTCCAATATTGCATATCCCTAGAGAGCATGGTATGTCTCTCTATTTATAGGGTTTGGGGATCCATGGATCTCAATCCATGGGACATATAAAATCAATGGATGAGATTGATTTATGTCCAATCCAATGGTCAAGATTGTTGTTGGTGAAACCAACAAATTATGATCTAATTTAGATTAAAATATATTTGGCAAAATCAAATATAAATCAATTCTAAATTACCAACAAATAAGGAGAGTATACATGGAGATTACATCTCCCATGTATATTCAAGGTGGACGGCCACCCATTCCAAACAGGACATGGGTGCCGCCCACTCCATTCCATATGGAGGCAATCTCATGAGATTTCATGAGATTGCATATCTCTATGGAAATCTCCATTATTATTTCCAACAACTATTTGTTGTGATTTATTCTTCAAAAATAATTCACAATTAATTTTGATAATATTGCAATCTTGCCATTGAAAAATTTTGAATCACATTCACAACCCAAAACAACATATAATTTACATTATCAATTAATTACACAATGTGTATCCAATACACATAATAATTAATCAACAAATATAAATTATAATTAACTCTCTCTAATACATTATAAATCACATTTATAATATATTATGAATAATTGGATATTTCTATCCACATTATTCTTATCCACAATAATTAAATCACATTCAATTATATTGGATAATTTCTACACACATCAAGATGATTAAATCACATTTAATCATTATTTCTTTATTTCTTAGATCTTATGGAATTATTCTTGAACCCTTCAAGAATAATGCAATTTCTCCGCAGATACTTGGAGATAAGGATAGGGCGATTGTATTGTTCCACGTATAGTGACTTGGATGTTGAGATCATATCCCAAATCCAGATCCCATGGACCTCCCACAGATGCTTGATCAAATCAAGACTGTAGACCTCATCTTCTCATTGCATCTGAATCTCATTCAGATCAATGTCCAGTACGTGGACTAAGATTAGGTTACTTCTCTAATGAGAGGAGTCTCTAAAATCCAAACTTGTTTCATCACTCCCTCGGAATGGAAGCGTCATGGTTATACAATCGTTTATGATCGCATCACCCTCAGGTATTCCCAATACATGTTCATCCTGCATACTGGAAGACCTATGATCATTCTGAAGATAAAGATCACTTTTACACTGTCATCTTCAGGGTTTGATCATTAAGTTTCTCAATCTTGGTCACTGGGAATTGGTATAGATCATATGCTTTCCCAAAGATATATCTTACCTTCAAATTCATGTCATGCTTCCAAAACATGATGACCATGCATGGAATCTGATCAGTCCCAATACCTCATGAGTGAGCTCATGTCTCCCGGTTCATAAGTGAACATGTATGATCCCTTTGAGAGATCGTATTACTCATATGTCCTTACATGCACACCAGCTCGCCGGTGTATAGACCTTGGTTAGGTCATCAACATATTGGTCTGCCAAATGTACATACTCAGACATATAGCAACACATCTGTCTCCGGTCAGAGGATGCATGCCTATGCTGTGACAGCATTCAACATAGGTCTTTGGTTATCTCGATCTCGTTAAGTCAACCCATTGACTCAACTAATCTGACACCTCCGAATCACTATTCCTATGCAGAGGACCTGCATCAAGAGGTCAGTCAGATATCAACCATTTGAGAAAGGATTGCCATCTCCTACTCAGGCTGGAGATCATCACTTACAATCATTTGATGATGCTTGATGAGTCCTCTATCTAACTTCTTGGATATTCATCCAAGCATCAACCTCTATGATTCATTCAGTGAATCAACAACTGTATGATCATCAAGTTGGCCATGGTACATAATCCTTATTGTATAGAGGGACCTTATAGTGCATTCATTCATTCAATCTCAGAAAGGGGGTGAAAAATAATCAATAACTTTTATCGATAAATCATATATTACAATAACATTTATTGCAGGAATGGTTCGCTCGGGGCTTACATTGCTAACAATCTCCCACTAACCCTCAGAACCATTCAGGTACAATCCTTAAACCCCTACTCATTGCATGCTAGTTGAAAACCTTCTGTGTCAGAGGTTTGGTAAGAGGATCAGCAACGTTGTCGGCAGAGGTCACCTTGGTGATGATGATGTCATCGCGCTTTTGTATCTCCCGAATGATGTGCTATTATTTTTCCACGTGCTTGCTCTTATGATGCCATCTGGGTTCCTTTGCCTGGGCAATGGCTCTCGTGTTATCGCAGAGTAACAGGATGGGAGTATCAGAGGAAACTACGCCGAGCTCCAGGACAAACTTGCGCAACCACACCGCCTCCTTTGCAGCATCTGATGCGGCAATGTACTCGGCTTCTGTTGTTAAATCTGCAGTAGTGTCATGCTTCTTGCTTCTCCAGCTCATAGCACCACCATTCAACAAGAACACAAACCCTGATGTCGACTTTCGATCATCAACATCCGATTGGAAGTCAGAATCTGTATATCCCAAGACTTGGAGATCACCATCTCCATAGACCAAGATGTAATCTTGCGTCTGTCTCAGATATTTGAATATGTTCTTTACTGCATTCCAGTGTTGCTCTCCTTAGTAGGATTGGTAACGACTTACCACTCCCACTGCATGGCAGATATCTGGCCTAGTACACATCATGGCATACATTAAGCTTCCTACAACAGATGCATAAGGACATCCAGTCATGACCTTCTTTTCCTCAACAATTTGAGGAGCCATTCCTTTAGACAGGTGGATACCATGTCTTAAGGGTAGGAATCCTTTCTTAGAACTATCCATACGGAATCGTTCAAGAATCTTCTTAATGTATCCATGTTGTGACAATCCCAAAATCCTCTTTTCTCGGTTTCTGAACAACTTTAGGCCTAAGATGTAAGAGGCTTCTCCAAGATCTTTCATCTCAAAGGTATGGGATAGCCAAATCTTCACACTGGTCATCATCCATGTATCATTCCCAATGATAAGGATATACGTAAAGCACGATGAGCACAATGGCGCTCCCACTAAGCTTCTTATATACACAAGGTCCAGCAGGATTCTGCACAAAATCATAACTCTTTATGGTTTCGTCAAATCTGATGTTCCAGCTTCGAGAAGCTTGCTTGAGCCCATAGACGGATTTCTTCAGCTTCCACACTTTGCCATCCTCAGTTATGAAGCTTGGGGTTGCTCCATGTAGATATCCTCCTCGAGGTATCCATTGAAGAAAGTCGTCTTGACGTCCGTTTGCCAGATGTCATAGTCAAGATATGCAGCTATAGCTAGTAGTGTCCTGATGGATTTAAGCATAGTCACAGGAGAGAACGTCACATCGTAATCGATGCCTTCTCTCTGTGTGTAGCCCTTGGCTACGAGCCGTGCCTTGAAAGTCTTTACTTTCCCATCAGGTTCCCTTTTTCTCTTGAAGATCCATTTACACCAAATGGGTTTTACCCCTTTAGGTGAATCCTCTAGGGTCCATACACCATTTTTATGCATGGAGTTAATTTCTGACTTCATTGCTAGCATCCATCTATCCATGTCTTGATCCGCGAGTTCTTCATCAAATGAAGTAGGATCAATGTCAGTCTCACTTAGACACATGGAATCCATACCTTTCAGGTGGTGCAACCACCCTCGAACTCCTTCGAAGAGGTATATGTGTTTCATCTTTATTTATCTCTTCAGTTTCTGGTCTAGGAAGCTCAGAATCCTCAAGGGATTCAATGAGTTCCTCTACTTCATTTTTGTCTTGACCTTTAAGGAAATCATCCTCCAGAAACTTCACATCTCTAGAGACAAAAACCTTTTGGGTCTCAGGGTCATAGAGCTGATATCCAATACCATCTTTAACATACCCAATGAAGTAACACTCTCGAGTGCGAGATTCTAGGTTACTTGCATCCACGTTCTTCACATGGACCAAGCAACCCCAAACCCTCAAGTGATTAACACTAGGTTTGGTTCCATACCAGAGCTCATGAGGAGTCTTAGGCACATATTTGCTAGGAATCTTATTCAGGATATATATTGCAGTCTCTACTGCATATCCCCAGAAACTAAGAGGTAAATGTGCTTTGCTCATCATTGAATGGACTATGTCCATGATGGTCCTGTTGCATCTTTCAGTAACACCATTAAGTTGGGGAGTTCCAGGAGGAGTGAGATTGGAAACAATTCCAGGTATTCCTTGAATTCATCTGAGAGGTACTCGCCGCCTCGATCAGATCGAATCCGCTTAATCTTCCTATCGGTTTGGTTCTCAACCAAAGCCTTGAACTTTTTGAACTTTTCAAAGGTTTCAGATTTATGACGTAATAGGAAGACAAACCTGTATCGCGAATGGTCATCGATAAACATCAAATTATATCGATATCCATTTCGAGTCAAGGTACTGAAGGGACCACATACATCGGTATGTATTAGGTCAATAATACCTTTGCATCTTGTAACCTTGTTATGGAAAGGCATCCTAGTCATTTTACCTCGAATACAATGTTCACAGGTAGGCAAAGATTAAACCTGTAGAAAATCTAAAGGTCCATCCTTTATCAATATGTTGATCCTATCAACAGATAAATGACCAAGCCTTTGATGCCAAATCATATTCGAATGATTTTTATTCTCCATGGATCTTTTAGGGTTTTTATTAGTGGTTGTAACATTCATGACATTCTCATTAATGCACAATTCATAGAGTCCACCGGAAGTTAAAATACCCTCTGCAATATATTTATCATAATGATTTATGAATAATTTATTACAGAAAAGGAATGAATATCCACTTCTAACTAGCTTAGATACAGATATTAAATTCCTTCTAACTACATGTACATAAAGACACTCTTTAAGTATAAGAACTCTTCCACTAGATAATGATAGTCGACAAGTCCCGACGACGACTGCTGCAACACTTGCATCAGATCCCATCTGGATGACTATCTCCCATTCCTCTAGATTTCTAATTTGCTGAAACAAATGCAACAAATTGCATACATGAACAGAAGCACCAGAATCTACAACCCCACTTCTTTCTCGTCCAACGAGAAAGCTAGTTTCCATGATGAAATGAGATTTCATATCTGCTGGGGCTTTACCTTTATCTGACGACTTCAGGTATTCCAGGCAATTACGCCTCCAGTGCCCCGACATTTTGCAGTGGTGACAAACGTCGGATTTCTTTGACGCTATCAGTGTGGATGCACTAGAAGATGAACCAACGCCTTGGCTCTTCTTCTTTCTCTTCTGGGTCGGGCCCCTCCGAGAACCATGCTTCTGACCGCGGTTCCCTCTGACTTGTGCAACCATTGCACTGCCAGTGGGACCTCTTTCTTCATTACGTCTTCTGCAGACTTTAATGTAGCAAGAAGACCAGCGTTTGACAAGTCCAACTTGTTCATGTGGAATGAAACCACAAAGTTATTGAAAGACTTGGGCACGGATAGCAGAATGAAGTCAGCTTGCATGTCTACATCCATGTTGGCCCCAAGAGTCTCCAGTTCATACAAGTACCCAAACATTTTGAGTACGTGCTCTCGAACCGAAGTTCCTTCCTCCATCTTGCAGCGAACGAGCTCTTTCATAATAGTGTAACGCTGGGTGCAGTTAATGTCACCAAACATATCTTGTAGATTCTGCATTATCTCCTGGTATGTACTCATCTCCACATGTTTCTTTTGGAGAACATTGGAGAGAGAACCCAGGATATAGCATCTAGATGACATGATCTTCATCATACTTGTCATAGTATGTTTTTTCTTCCTTGGATTTAGGGCTTTCATGCTTGTCCTCGGAGAGTACATAACTTATGCGCTCAGCATAGAGAACTAGCTCCAAATTACGGATCCAATCCGAGTAATTTGGACCGGTCAACTGGTTGACCTCAAGAAACCTACTTAGTGGGTTCAAGGACTTCATTTTCTGAAATTAAGAATGCACTATATTAGAACATATAATTATATATTCATATTTATGATATTTGATTAAGGTATTTTAAATCAAATTGTTCTAGCTCTGTCAACCTTGAAAGTTTATTCCCTTAATCACTTTCAAAATAAGAGATATACTTACCATTATATCTCAAGCAAGAACTGGGATCTCCTCCTTATCTTTGTTATATCCCAATAATATGAGAACCTATGACTCCAATAAAGAGAAGCGAGAACATATTCCGCCTTACAAGTCCAACTTTCATTTCCCAATTTGGTCTTTAATACCCGGGCCCACCACCCCTAAGGTGATGTTGACCCGTCATTAATTGAACCAACCGTCAATAGGAATACAACTCGCTATGCGCAATCCAATATCGCCCCAATAATATGAGGACCCGATATTGGGGTCACTACGCATACGTCCTTACTCTTTCAAGAAGCGATGAACTCGATCCAGATGCGCTTGCATGTAGGAGCTGTCACTTCGGACATGCGTCTCCCACATGCAATCCCTGGCGACGGAACCCTTCGCCTTGACGGGAGACCATGGATGTCACTTATGTGATCCTCCACCTCATATTCAAATTTTAATTAATTATTATGAATCATATTCATATAATTAATTCTTCCAAGGGAAACAACAACTCTGTTCATAATAGAGTGTCTTAATTGGACATAATCAATTTCATCATATTAAATTAATTATCAATCCAATTCAATCAACAAACTTGATTATTTTACTTGAATATATATGGTAATACCTCAAAGTACGTATTAATTCGAATTTTAATAATTAGAAAATACATCTTGATTTTCTCCGACATTATCGAGTCCCTACCCGCTGTCATGACCAGTACCGACGAGAGTGGGACGGGCCACATACCTTGCAACCCGCAACCCCAATGCTCTTCGACTAAACACTATATCCACCTCAGGAAAGGATAATACCAAATATATCAATTTTTACTTGAGATGATCATCGGTTCTTCAACCGAAATTATACCATATAGTAACAATCAAAACATTTTTGATTATAAGGAAATTTGCTAAACAAATTCTCAATTCTATTCAAGCATCAAGTTTGATGATTGTGTTTCCAATTATGATCTAGATCAAATCTAATCATTTAATTGGTTGATGCCAAGTCAATTAAGGAAATAACATATTCTAATATTTCACAAATATTTTCCATAATTATTTCATGAAATTAACAGTTAATTTCACTAATTGACAATCACATGGTTCTTGATTAGGACTGTAATTTCAGCAGTGACTCCTACTCACTAAAATTAACATATCTCAATCAATTTAAATCCAAATTAGACAAACTCAATTTTCAAAGATTGCTAACTTGATTTAGGACAGAATCCAAGTAAGTTTCACGCATTTCGAGGCGGATCAAAATAGTAATTAACATATTAATCATGTTAAGATTCGCAGTTCCCGCAACAATGCATACATGTTCATTAAAATAATCATATCTCGAGCAAACGGAATCCGAATTACATAAACTCAGATCCTATGATTTTCTTGTTTAACAAGAAACAAAATACAAGTAATTAATTCATGTTTAAATATTTTAAACATGGCTGAAATTATTCACTAAACAGATATGCGAAAACAAATGCGACAAAAACTTTCGCGACCTTAACGAACCCAAGTCGTCCTAGGTTTGCAAATCATATTCAAAACCCTCAATATAAGGCTCTGATACCACTTGAAGGATATGATATTATACTCAAGCGCATCACGGAAGCGTGATCGTCGTATCGGATACGACGCAGAACGAGTAGTCGTACTAGTTGTTCTGTGCATCGGAATTTAAAAATTTTTCATGCGATGAAACCACATGATCCAAGAACGATTCTTGGATCGTTTCATCTATGACCACAACAAGTATAAAGGAATACCTCTTGAAGCGTGGTTGATCAAGTCTCTAAGAAAAGAGACCTCCTGTCTCAAGTCCGATCGTCGGAGAGGTCGCTTGCGAGCGCGGGGATGAACCGCGTGATCCTTGCAATCCAACAAGTTGATCCAAGCATGTTTAGCTCCTGATCTCGTCGCACGAATCGAACGTCCTCTTCGTGAGTGTAGCACTCCAAGATGACGGAGAACCAAAGAACTTCGATGCGGCAGCGCAGTGGCGATGGCGTCGACGAGACTCTCCTCTAGGATTTGATGGATGGCCACCAAGAACAGAGAGAGAGAGGGTTGACGTGTGAGATGAAAGAGAGAGAGAGAGAGAGAGAGAGAGAGTTTTCTCCAATATTGCATAGCCCTAGAGAGCATGGTATGTCTCTCTATTTATAGGGTTTTGGGATCCATGGATCTCAATCCATTCATGTGAATCCACATCCATAGCCAAATAATTAAGCAACACAAGTCTTTCCTTTAAAGAATATGCAATCTTCTTTTGATGCAACATAATTTGAATTTATAAGAATCTATAACAATAAATGTAAAATGATTAATATATGTTCAATGATGTGCTACTGAATCAAATTATTAATTTAATGATGTACAAAAATGAAGTATACAAGTACAATTCAATATTGCAACTAGTAATTATAATTTCATGCAAGAAGGCACTGGCGGTAAAAGGGCAATTTGCTAGTTGCTCATAAGAAACCTTCAAAAAGTATCATGATGCTTTATAGAAACTAAACATCATGTTTAATCATATTCCTTGAAGTGAAATGAAACAAGTCATTGAAATTTATTATACAAAATAGAAAGTAAAACTACAAAGGACTGAGGTAACCTGAAGTGGAGAATTCATGAAGGGACAGGGAACCTATGAAAGAGATTGATTATTGTTGTTGACACTACAATCATTAGGAAATATGCATGTATCTTGCTTGCTGATGTTGAACGCTTCCAAATGGGAAGATGCCTCCCATGGCAAAGGATGTTGCAGTTGCTTATACATAGCTTGCCAAAATTTTCTTGGTCCATGAATTTATTGATGGATATGCTTTATTTCTTCAAAAAATTAAGTTGCCATTGGGATTTGGCACAATAAAGATCATTGCTGAAATTCCTCCAAAGAGGAAAAATGAATTGAGATGGGCCCTGGTTAGGAATATTCAGCTTACAAACTACTTAAAAGGACATAGTATTTTGGATAAACTTGAAGAATGAAGGAATTTAACCCTGGTGAACAATACTGTGATGGCAATGCTTGTGAAATATTAAGTATACAAATATGGATCACTATAGTTTCCATACTAATCCATACTAAACAGCTAACATCACATCCTCCAGTTGTGAATAATTATAAGGTGATATCTCAAAAATGAAAGCCCTCCCAAACTTGCATATTTGACTTTGAGGTGGTAATGATCTTGATATATCAAATGAATGGCATATACATATGAACACTATTCTCTGCAATTTGAGAACTTATGAATGATGAACGTCCCAATTCCCATATCAAGATGTTGATCAACTATATCAGAGCTGGTATTATCAAAATTCAACAGTAGATCAGCCGCATATGTATCTAATAAATTGATCTATATGTCAAAGTATACAAAAGATTTAATGACAGAAAGACATATTAGTAAATGAACTTGCGACAAAGTCAACCACCTGATTGATAGAAATTCAATAAATTCATATATGACTTGATAAAAAATAAGCAATTGTTATATTATCATGTACAACACTGTAGTCTATAAATAACAAAACATATCAGAGATATGTCAATAGGTTCTGACACTACCCACCTTATTGCAACCACATTTATGCCTCTAGAAAGATTATAGAGGCATGTATTTCCTGTGATATCTACATTGATATCATTGGCTGGATAAGAACCATTGAGATGTTACCTTCATATAAAGGATCAATCGTCCTATTCCAATAAGAATTTTAGTCCATTGTGGTTATACCCCCATATTTGGTCTGCATATCCAGCCAACTAGTTTTTTAATTCACATCCCATATTCAAGTTTTAGTTACAGACCTGTTTAATGGAAAACAAGTTAGACCCTGATCATGCAACTTCCTGGAGTAATAATCGAATAATAATTGGACACAAAGCAACCATCGGGATGTTCTTAGATCAATTTATTGCAGTATGTTGTTTCCATAGTTAAATCGAATGAAATTAAATAATAATTTTCTGCATTAACAAGATTAAAATTAAAAACAATATAGATCTTAGCAGGATTATGTGATCCCATGCATCCACAAAGTGAGCACTTCTTTATTGCAATGGAAATGAATGATACGCTTACAACGATAAAACACCTTCTCTTCTTAGTGTTTTTGGTGTTTTTCTGTGACACGTAGAGAAATTCGGAATGTGGTTTCACAACACAAGGGGGTCAGAATGTATTAGCATCTATAAATAAGATAATGGTTTCATGTTGTTGTCTAGACATTATGCAAGTTGAACCAAAAGTTGACATCCGGTGGATGTTTGTTTATTTAAAAAATTAAGCACTAGGTATATGGATGCTCATTTGAAAATTGGCATGCATATTCCTATGTGTGAGGAAATATCTATTTTATGTTTTCATTTAATAAGAGATAATATCAACTATAAGCTAAGTTTATGCATATTCGATATATGTCTACAAGCAGAGGAAGGATGATTGTCTAAAGCTAAGTGGAAAGTACCTGGTGAATGGTAGTTTTATTTATCAGTGAATTTTAGCTACATAGTGAATGGCACTATATGGGCAATCATGATCTAGTTTGGTGTTGGCGGGCTTTAATACATTGTACGTATATATCGCTAGAACTGTAGTGGCTTTGTGCATGTTTCATGCTGCACATTTGAGATGAAGCCAAGGAGAAAAAGAACTAAGTGATATATGTGGATCCTAATATTTGTTAATAGACATTGAAAATATATCAACGCTTAACAATAAACACTGAACTCGAACGAAAACAACTATGTATACACATAATGAAGAGCACTCCAACAGGAAAAAAAGCAAGTAAATAAAATCAAACCTAGTTGTCATTTCCCGTATTCCATTAGACTCAATTTCAAATTAGATGAAAAAAGCCATATAATTTTAAATAGATGCCATATTCAATCTTAAATATTACCTATATGGAATTCCAGTATAGTTGCAACTCAAAAAAGCTTAACAAATATATAAATGGAAGTGCAAACCAAGTAAAAGGTGGCAGATCCCTTCCTCCCATTATGTTCCTTCTCAGGCATTCTGTCATACAGTTGGTGTGCAATGCACACATTCGCTATCTACCTCGCAACCCCACCCTGATATTTCAACAACTTGCAAAACAAAGGGTCAAAACTCCCCGATAGCATTCAAGAGCCTTTGCACATAACAAGAAGTTACTCTTCCACTAGTATCGAGGTCACCAAGTTAGTCGAATTGCAAACACCTCCCAAAATAGGCGTGCGGTTAACATTGAATCCTTAGAGCATGAGCACCAAACTCTCAGAACACTAAATAACATAGCCATTTTTTGATCTGAAATACTGATTCAAATCTATGATTCTGTTTGAAATGTGAAATGCGTGTGGGTTGATATTGAGAACATTCAGTTGATCTAGAATATAAGATATTAGGAAATCGAGGTTAAGAGCATGATCGAAATTGATAGAAAGCCTAGATTTCGACCAGTCTTCACCTATGAATCATGGATTCAAACACCATCATCGGGAAACTTGTTGCGGCTAAGAGCTGTGGTGTTGCGGAGGAAGAGGAAGATGAAATTAGGATTGGGGATTCTGTAGAAAGAAGAGAAATGAGGATTAGGTAGAACAAATAAGAAGGATTAAGGTTATATATACCTCCTGAGTCGAGGAGGACAGACGCTTACGGAATCCGATAGAGGAGGTGCGACAGATGAAGGTACCACGCTTGGGAGAAGATGAAGGAAAGGGTTCTTCGCACAACTCGGAGAAAATGGGAGAAAGAGAAGATCAAGGGTTTTCCATTTATAAAGGGATCGACGTTATGAAATCTCGTTTATATCCACACCCCAATTAGACACATAAAAAATGGTTCCTATGTATCGAACATCACATATATCAAATATCTAATCAGTTTAATCGATATTTTATTGTAGTGGATGATGAAAGCATTCGTATAAAAAAATATTGATGTTTTATTCATTGTAATATAAACTCCACGACGATTTACGATAATCGTCGCTATCTTTAAAAAATAGCAACGAATATCTCTAATCGTCGCCATATTATAGTTTAACGACGAATGTTGCTAATCGTTGGTATATAATTATCGCCTTAGATATTTTTTGTTGTAGTGTCTGTATCCGCATCTGTATTCGTATTCAAAAACGGATAAGGATACGGTAATACCCATATCCATATCCGTCCATTTGCATCCTTGATTCATGTCATCGCTTACTTTTTTATCATTTTTTAATAAAAACGTTAAATTTAGACATCAAAATCCAGTTTTTTAGAATTCTTGTTTGCTGCGAAATAAAAATTCAAAATCAATGTCCGATCGATTTGATTTGTTTTAATTTTGGTGAGTTCTAATGAATAGAAAAGCTGCATTTGGTCCTTTGTTACGTGCATAAAATCCATTTCCGATTTTTTAATTGGCTTTAAAAATAGTCTATTTTTTGTTGTAGTGTCTGTATCCGCATCTGTATTCGTATTCAAAAACGGATAAGGATATGGTAATACCTATATCCATATCCGTCCATTTGCATCCTTGATTCATGTCATCGCTTACTTTTTTATCATTTTTTAATAAAAACGTTAAATTTAGACATCAAAATCCAGTTTTTTAGAATTCTTGTTTGCTGCGAAATAAAAATTCAAAATCAATGTCCGATCGATTTGATTTGTTTTAATTTTGGTGGGTTCTAATGAATAGAAAAGCTGCATTTGGTCCTTTGTTACGTGCATAAAATCCATTTCCGATTTTTTTAATTGGCTTAAAAATTCACCTATTATTGAAATTCATATATTAATGCTCTTGTTGAGAGTCGAACTCAAGACCTCCCGCTTACTAAACGGGTGCTCTAACCAACTGAGCTACAAGAGCCGTATGGATATTCAAATATTTTAATAATCTATTACTAACTATAATACGGAATTTAACATTCACATTTTGACTTCATATGTTTTTGGATTTTAGTCCAAGAAATCTGGTGAAGAAAAGCTGAAAGACCTTGTGTGCGAAGTCACACACAGACCAGTATTCTAAAGCTAGACGGACCACATTCTTGATCAGGAGAAAGCACTGGTGAGTGTGAGTTCTAACTCCTCCTAACGATGCTAGCTTATCGTATCTCAATCTGTCATATACTTGCTCGTAACTGTTCTGTATTCTGATCGAAATTCACACTAGTCTAAGTGCTTAAGGATTTCTTTGAACATAAGTTTAGGTTGCAAAGCACCATCGCTTGTATGTATTCCGACTGCTTATGGTCATAAGAACTGTATGTTTGCAGAGAAAATTGGATTTTTGACAAGTATGGAAGGGCATTACTGTAAATTTCGATAAAAGTATAAGAGTGTAAGTGTAACTGCAAAAATATTAGATGCATAAATGTAAAAATTCTTAAAATTAAATATTTGGTTAAAGAGGATACCCTTCTTTTTTCTTCTCCTTTCAGTTTCTTTTTGTTGGTTTTCCCCAACATGATTAATTATTTTTTGTTTAATCCCAAAAAAAGCAAAAAAAGAATAAATGGTTTTTTTCATACTGCAAATATATTATTATTATTATTATTAAATTATGGTCGTAAGAATAATTTTGATAACAAATTAAAGTTACTGAGAGATTGATAGGCGATGGACAACAAGCAGCGTCACTAATCTTTTCTGGATGACAAATTCAATTCTTCGAAACATAGCATCTAGCATTGTTGTACATAATTTTTTGGATCAGCTTGAGGAGATCTACCGCTTTAGTTGCCAGAAATCCAAAGGTATCAAAACCAAAAGGGATGAAAACATGTTTCATGCTTAACAATTTTAGTTGAAGCAATTTTCTGTGCATCGTATCCTGCAATAAAATCACTCTTATCGGTCCCACCAATGGAGAAACTCTGGTCGAATCGACACATGCATGTTTTCCTCGAGCCCAACCAAATATTAAAATATCTGCTGGTCAGAGGGTCGATCTCCCCTCTTGTAGATCAGTCAAAAAGTTCACAGGTGC
Organism: Ottelia alismoides; assembly: GCA_037367405.1. NCBI lineage: Eukaryota > Viridiplantae > Streptophyta > Magnoliopsida > Alismatales > Hydrocharitaceae > Ottelia > Ottelia alismoides. The sequence goes on along the minus strand of JAZKJV010003633.1, from coordinate 113,617 downwards.
TTTTTTATTGGAAGCAGGAGTGGACTTACGCATATGCCAAGGGAGGCACGTGCCATCCAGTTTGTAAGACCGCCTTCGTATATTTCATTATGTCTAATCTTATCCCAATGAAAATTCCCCTTGTACCCCCTAAGCAGAAGCTAAAACAAAACCATGCGATTGAAAACCTCCTGTGTGCCCCCTCTCTCAAGTTGTCGGTGTTCTCCAGCCAAAGAGTGCCCCCACACCATCGATTTTCCTAGTGCTTAGTAGTACACCGTCATCAGTCACCCACATTCGAACTCAGCGGGTTGCTAGGCCGGTTCTCGGCATGCATTGTCGTTCCCATCTTCTCCAGGTGTTGCCGCTCCAGACTCATCAACGTCACATAATCTTCACAATCACCATTCCATGCATTTGCTTTGTGATCCAATCTTGACATCGATCAATGTGTTCTCGTGGTAGCCCACCATGCCTCCACTTCCCTATGGGGTCTATTGCTCATCTCCTCGCATGCTAGCTTTAATATCATACCCCAATCCCATCACCATAATAATTCATGAATGAGGTACTTGTATGCTGCACCCCTACCTCTTAATGATATCACCGCTCTCGCCCTCAAAGCTCTAGTGTTGACTTCCACAACTTCTTGTATTCGTCTTCTCATGTGTTGGAAAGTAGTATTTTATCTTGGAAATTTATAGATTCTCGATTTTATTAATTGCTTGAATATTTCAATACTATATCAATAATTGAATGTTGGGATTGGATGCATTGTCTAGGTCGGTATGTGAGGAGTCAATCAATTGATCGTGATTTTTAAATTTCATTTTCTATAGTTTATTTTGTACCTAAATCAACACAAAATCAAAATTTTCATATTTTTTAATAGATTCACACTATTGGGTTAAAAAATCACAACATTGACTATTTTTTTCAATTTACTTTATATGTAAAACATCTCTTTATAAATCATTATGTTTATGGATATTTATAATGATTAAAGTTCTTTTATATATTATAATCTTATTATCGATTCCTTTTTTATTTGTGTACCCTACCTAGTATATATTCCTAGGTTTGCCACTAATTGGAAGCAATCCCAGCATGTCTAATTATATCATAAAGGACATCTCTGACAAGATTGTGTCTATATTTAAAACATGGTAGTTCACGACAATGAATTGCATGCTCCCCAAAAGCATCTTAAGCATGCTTTGAGCATAATTGACATGCCTTATCAGATGGGAATATATGAATCATAGGGCGATATTTGAGAATGGTACGATACTCAATAGAGGACATATACATTCCAAAACCATCAATTGGAATAACAAGAAGGAAATCTTAAACATATCCTCAAATCTAGCCTACGGCTATTACAAATATTCCCAAAACTGTCATCAGGGCTATCCCCCATCGCGGCATAACCCGTATCCTATCCACCACACGGATATCCACCGCAGTTCCACGGATATCCACCTCAAGGCCATCCCTTCCATGTTTACTCATCTTCCTATGGTATGCTCTCTTTGTCTTCGATCATAATCGGGATTTTGCATAAATATCCTCAGACAATTTTGTAGAAGGTTGCTCTCTTAATAACGTTCTACACTGGTGATTTAGGTCATAAGATGAACATGGGCGGAATGATGCCCATGCTGGCCCGCAGCATGGCGACCGGTTATGGAGTGCATCACATGACCCATGGGTCGCACTACCTTGACCATGGCAGTGGCTGCGGGCAAGGGTACCACCACAGAGAGATGAAGTTCGGCAAGAGCGCGTGGGTTTACGATCACTGCGGCAACCATGGCAAGTTCAGAAAATGGAAGTATCTAGGTTCCCATGTCAAGTGGAGAACCATGATTATGATATATGCTCTCTTCTTACATGATTATCATCTCTACTGAATACATACGATGCGAGTAGTTTTTTGTTGTCGATGTTATATATATAGGATTTTTATCCAATGCGCACAGAGCGTATTAGCGTTTCGGTGCGCACCATTTATTGGTCATACACGTGTATTCTCATTTGAGTGGTTACCTATTTCGAAGGATATTGTTTTTGGAAGGAGATTAATATGCAAAGCGATTTAACAATAAGTGTTATTCCAATTATATCTCGTCCTATAAAATAGGAAGATCGTTTTGGAAAGAAAACAATCGAATAGATGATTTCTTACAGAAAATCGAGATCCAAATGCTCATGTCAGTAATATATATATATATATATATATATATATATATATATATATATATATAATAGTCAAGTAAATGGTTGTTGCGAGATCAGTAACATCCAAAACAACGGTCAGTAATTTACATTCATTGTATTAAATGTTGCAGAATTCAGTAATATATACACAATGGACAAGTAAGTGCTTGTTGTGATGTCAGTAAAACCATAACCAATGGTCAGTAATTTCTATATGTATTACTACTTTGAATAGAAGTCAGTAATTTCGACACAATACTCACGTAAATGGTTGTTGTGAGATCAGTAATATCCAAACAACGGTCAGTAATTTACATAACCAATGGTCAGCAATAGCTACTATGAGATCAGTAATAACAAAGTTATGGTCAGTAAGTCATGGGCATTGCTCAAGTAAGTCATGGGCATATCCAATGGTCAGTAATAGCTACAATGAGATCAGTAATAACAAAGTTATGGTCAGTAAGTCATGGGCATTGCTCAAGTAAGTGCTTGTTGTGATGTCAGTAAAACCATAACCAATGGTCAGTAATAGCTACTATGAGATCAGTAATAACAAAGTTATGGTCAGTAAGTCATGGGCATTGCTCAAGTAAGAAAGTAACTATTTGTCAATGCAATGCACATTACATAGACACTGGTATTACTAACCATTTGTTATGTTATTACTGATCGCACAACACACATTTACCTGATCATTTTATACATATTACTAGATTCTGTACAATGCAACTATTTCGATGTAAATTACTGATCATTTTTTTGATATTACTGATCTCACAATACATATTTACTTGACCGAATTATATTTATTACTATCATAGTGTTTGGATCCTTAATCATCCGCGTGGAATCATTTATTTGAATTGTTTCTTTCCAAAACCGTCTTCCAATTTTTAAGGACGTTGTATAATAGGAAATATAGGATTTTTTTAAACTCGTCGTAGCCTATAATTAGAAATATAGTTATTGTTAATACACGTGTAAGGCCTAAAATGAGTGCTCATTGAAACGCTAATGAGCCCTGTGCGCAGTGGATAAGCCCTATATATATATATATATATATATATATATATATATATATATATGAGGTAAATGGGGCTGCCCTCAGGGAGTAGCCAACTTGGCTACTCCCACCCCTATTTTTCCCTCATTTTTTTATTTTTTTGGAAAATAAAATTTTGTATATTCATCATTATATCCCTCTCACATTCTATTAAAATTTCGTCAGAAACAGAGATTCCTACGGCCTCAATCCAAACATGTTCGATTTAAAAAATCATGCGACCGTTAAAAAAATGACGTCTGGATGGAGGGCTTATGAGTCTCTGTTTCTGACGAAATTTTAATAGAATGTGAGAGGGATATAATGATGAATATACAAATTTTTATTTTCCAAAAAAATAAAAAAATGAGGGAAAATTAGGGGTGGGAGTAGCCAAGTTGGCTACTCCCTGGGGGCAGCCCCATTTTACCCTATATATATATAGGAGTGAGAAGATCAGGAGAGAGAAAACAGAATCATGTGATCCAGAATCATCTCTCATGCTCTCACGATTTTTTACTCTCATAGGAGTGATCCTATGAGAGCAAAAAATTGTGAGAGCATGAGAGGGGTGATTCTGGAACTCATGATTCACCCAGGAGAGAGAAAACAGAATCATGTGGTCCAGAATCATTCATCTCATGCTCTCACAACTTTTTGCTCTCATAGGATCACTCATATATATATATATATGGGGGAAATGTGTATGCCCCCAAGGGGGAGCTAACTTAGCTCCCCCCGCCCTTTTTTGACATAATTTTTTTATTTTTTTTGAAATCTAAAACCGTGTAAATTCATTAATAAATCCCTATATTATGCTATTAAAATTTCGTGCGAAACAGAGACTCTTACGACCTTCATCCAAATGGGGTCGATTTAAAAAATCCTGTTACCGTTAAAAAATGACTGTCTGGATGGAGGCCGTAGGAGTCTCTGTTTCGCACGAAATTTTAATAGCATAATATAGGGATATAGTGATGAATATTCATAGAAGAAATTTTCAAAAAAAATAAAAAAATGGTGAAAATGGGGCGGGGGGAGCCAAGTTAGCTCCCCCTAGGGGGCAGCCCCATTTATCCCTATATATATATATAATATATATATGTATATATATAGGGTGCACTTGAATTGAGGTGACACCTTTCCTTGAATATGGGAAGGTGTCATCTTAGGCCGTTGGATGACGAGTGAATGAGGGAGATTGAAACCACTAGATGGTTTTCGTGCCAACTAACATTCCTAAAATATGGGGTGGATTAAATTAATGCTAATTTAGTAAAATACACGTCATTGCACATTCTATATTTAGGTATATGTCGAATGATGTATAGAAATTTCCAGAAATACCTGATGGAATAAAGGCTCGCGTTTTGAAATAACTGTTATTAATTTACAAACGATTGAGATATTTTACAATTCCGTGCTATAAATGACAAAAAGCATAACCACTGTTGTTCACAAAAAAAGTCCAAATCCAGCGAAAATTTTTATTTTTTGTGTATATGTGTTTCCTAAAATAGAGAGTGCTTTTATCATATGCTAATTAATCGATGTACACGTGGAAAGCATTCCTAAAATGATATTTTTGTAACAACTATATTTCCTATTATATTAGATGGGGTAAATTGCAAATATATTAAATATGTTACATGGCATATGCATATTAATTTTAAAGGTATTAACTGTAACATTTTCTGGTGAATTTGTAATAGTTGTAAATTACATCATTTTTTTTGTAAATTTTGTAGTCTTTTTGTAAACCACATTTGATTTATTTTGAAAAATTTTGTATTCTCTTTTGAGAACATTATGTGGGAGTAACATTTATAAAAAGTGACATTATTTTGTAAACTTTGTAATCTCTTTTGTAAAATAGATGAGATTTTTGTAAAATGCATTTCTTATTATTAATGGACAAATTATTTTATATGCCATTCAACGTGTTTTCCATGACGTGGGTCCATCGAAATTTGTCATCCGTTGTAAAATTGTGTAGATTTTGTAAAATCCATGCTCTCAATGTAACAATTATATGATAATCTGCAAAATAAAAAGTCAATCATTAGCTTATCATTTATTACAAAAAAGGATAACATGTAAAAGAATATGCAAAAGTGTAAATCAATGAATCAAAATGTAAATTATATAATCAATTATGTAAATTAGTAGATCAAAAGGTAAAATATAACCATCATATTTTGACATTTACATCCAATTGAACCTATAAACTTCATCCCTAATCCACATTCAGTGGGATTTTATCTAATTTGATTTTTACAAATGCATCATCTTTTGGGTGAAAATATAACAAGACGCACAAATTTCTTTAATAAAAATTCATTTATTGATATTGATAACCTGAGATAAATTCAATCTGCAAACAAATATTTACATTCTTAATCAAAAAATGCTTTCTTTTAGGTGATATTTTCATTCTCAATCTACAGAATTCAATCTGTAAACAAAATTCAACAAAAAAAATGAAAAGTGTGTTTAACTCAAAAGAATGGAGGAACTGAAACTTACAAAATAGTGCAGCAGTCGTTTGAATGTAAAATACATTATGACAATGTAAAATGAGACAGAAAAATGTAAAATGATCATATGTATTGTAATTAAGTGTAATGCATTGTAAAACAATGTAATATCACAGAACTTAAAACATGATGTGTATATACAGATGATGCAATCAAAAGCACGAAACTTTAAATAGAACAAAAGTGGGTGAAAATGTAATAGAACATGAGTTCACGAAAATGAAATAAGATATATACAAATTGAAAATGAACAGAATTAGAATGAAAAACATAATGAAGCCACCAAAGATATGATATTAGAATGTAACCGAGAAATCATCCTCATCATTTGAAATCTAATATGAAATTGTATAAAAATATATAAAGAAAGTAATAACAAAATAATGAAGATTTACAGTAGGGAGATGAAGAATTGAAGTAAGAAAAATGAAAAAAAATTAAGAACGTGCATCCTTCATGCGCAAAAAATACTAACCTGTAACTTTTTTAATGGAGATCTTAAGCGTGTCGTCGATGTTTTTGATGAAGCTGAAGGATAATAACTCGAAAGTAACGAAGAACGTATACGAGAATATCGAGTAAGGGAGAATGACATTCGAAAGAAATAAATTGATGGATCGGCTATCGTCATTGAGTTCCTAAACACGGAGATCAAAGGAGAGATGTGGAAGAAAGGATGATGCAAAGGAGAGAGAGGTTAGAGATATTTGATGGGTTCGTGGATAAGAATCTGGATGGCGATGACGGACGACGACGGAAGGAGAATCCTGATGGCGATGACGGATGACGACAGAGGATAGAGGTGCAGCAAGCCATGAGGAGGAGGTCTACGTGGTGCCGAACAATGGGGAGGAGAATGGAGGCACGGTGGAAAAGGAGGAGGGCCTTTCGTGTGGTCAAAAAATGGAAAGGGAGGGAATTACTTTTAGTAATTAATGACGTAAATCAAGTTACAGCTTGGAAAATGAGATAATAAAGAATAATAAAAAAATGTTTCTAAATATAGAATACTGTAGGCAGTTTTGACGGTGGTTTTTGATGGATTGGTAGTTTTATCGAGAGCCGTAGATCACAATCTAATGGCTACTATTGTGTGCCTCACCAAATAGATGGTAAGGTGACACCTCAATTCAAGTTTTCCCTAATATATTACAAATAACTTTTGGAAGTATTACAACAAAACAAAAAATTTTGGGCGTTAGTAACATGGCAATCCAATTACAATATTCCTATTTATTTATTTATTTACTTTTGGACGTTACTCTATGGTTCATTCATTAAATCATACCACTCAAGTATCAAACAGTTCACAAGTCGAGTAATTCTATGATTATGCTATGGAATCTACAAAAAATGTTACATAATTTCGTTTATATAGTAAAACTAACTGTAGCGTGATTAGATATTTGAGGGGACTCAACCAAAATAAACCAGATCATTCTCTCCATATGGGAATAATCTTCTCAGCAATGTTTTTAAATCGAATTGATATCGAACCGGAAACCTTATCAAAATGGTAAGATCAAGTTGAACCATTTGCTAAACCCGTTCAACTAAATGATGGCATCATCATTATTAAAACCAGATTAAATTAGATCAATGGAAAAAAGTAGTTGAATCGGGTAATGAAACCAAAATTGAAATAAAAAATATGTATAATATACATTTAAATATACTTGAAATATAAATAAAATACAGAAAATGTATATATTTCAATTATATATAAAATATTTTTTCATAAGAATCATCAAATGGCATACATATTATATATAGGGGTTGGGGAGCATGCACCCAGATGTATGTAAATTTTACATGCCACCGGGGTCTATATCTTCAATGTTTTTTACTTTTTTGGAAAATATCACCATGTATATATATATAGGGGGCACTTCAAATGAGGTGGGATCTCAACAATATTGCTCCATCGAGTAGATTCGTCAGATCTCAATCTGACGATTGTATCAAAAACCTCATCCAAACAGGCATTTTCATCATATTGATTTCATTAATTTCTAGTTTCATTTATTGATTTCAAATTGTCATTCTAAGCTTTTCTCAATTCGGTATTTTCACAAATGCCTTTATAGATTAATTTTCGATTTTGTTCCAAACGATTTGAAATTCAACCATATCTTTTTGTAAAGTACAATGAGTTTTGTAAAATATATTTTACTCTTTGTAATTTCATTGATGATTTTATTTTATTACTGTATTTCATTTTGTAAATGGTTGTATCAGTTTTATAAATGTGTACGTTCATTTGGTAATTTCAGTCAGTTTTTGTAAGAGTATTTTTCCCTCTTTGTAAACTTCAACTTTTTTGTAATTGTGTGTATGTTTGTTTTGTAAAAAATCCTGTGAATCTTTGTAACTGAATCTCCCTCCTTTGTAAAATTCACGCGTTTTCCATTGCGGTTAAAGTTCAATTGCCATACATGTTCGAGTCCTACAAAATAGAGAAAAAAAAATGAGATTTGAAAAAAAGGTAAATAAATATGTAAATTTGAATATCAGTTAAGTAAAATTATTATACGATAATGTAACTGAATCTCCCTCCTTTGTAAGAGTGGTCTGATCACTTTGTAAATTTTAGGCGCTCTATTATAAAATCATCTGATTCACTTTGTAATATTTATGTAGAGTTCTGGAACAATAAGTACACTGTTAGATATTTGGAAACATGTAAAAAATTGACATGAGATTGTAAAAAAATTCAATATTTGCACAAAACATTCCAACTTTGTAAAAACTACAATTTGTAAAAAAAGATAAGGTGCCCCTCCTCCGTGCACATCTCGCCCTGCGCCATGCCCCTTATGTGTGCATTCCTCCATCATGCCCCTCTCTACGGTCGAGAGGTGTTGCATGGAGGAGGAAGTTGGATATGACGAAACCCTCCATCGAAGCCTAAACAAAAGATAAACAAAAAAACGCCAAGGGCGCATCCCGCGAAGCAGCTTCACGCGGCCGACGCCGCACGCCCGACGCCCGGCCACACCTGCCAGCGTGCGCCTCCCGGAGTCGCCCTCCGCCTGGCACCACCGCTCCCTGCCATCTCCATTCTCCCCGTACCACCGTCCTTCCGCCCCCGTGCACGGGGGCGCTCCACCCTCCTGCAGCACTCCCGCCAGCCATCCTTCACCTGAGGCCGACACCGCCCGCGCGGATCACCACCTCTCCAGCAGCGCGTAAGGAGGCGCGACCCCGCCCGGCTCCGCGCCTCCGCGGTGAGGCCTCCAGATCCACCGACCTTGTCGCGCACGCGAGATCATCCACGCGTGGCCCGCCTCCGCGCCCGTTCGCAACTGCCCGCGCCTCCGCGTGTGGCGCCGCGCCCGCGCGCGGCCCGTCGTTCTCCTCGCCGAAGCTTCCAGCGCCGCAGCCGCCTCCCTTCCAGCCGCTCCAGCGCCTCCCTGTCCCGCCTCGCCGCTGACGGATGCCCTTCCCTAGGGGTGCACACGGATCGGATAAAATCCGTAATCCGATCCAATCCGACGTTATTGGATTGGATTGGTTTGGTTTTATAATTTTAATGGATCGGATTGGATTGAAAATTTTCAAATCGTTAAAGTATGGATTGGATCGGATTATCATCAAAATCCGATCTGATCCAATCCGTTAATCCGTTAACATAAACATACATGTACATGAGAGCGTGCGTATCCATTCCTATAAGACCATAATCAACGACATTTCATCTCATTTTTTCATAATCAATAGTGGATGTAAGTCCTCTTGTCACCACCCTCTCTTCTCTTTTGAGATATAAATGTTGAACTTATAAATAATAAAATATAATTATATCTTGTAAATTTATAATCCCCATTGAACTATTGTCCTCTCAGTTCCCATCCTCTTATTTCACTCTTGACCCCAATATTTTACTCCCAGTTTCATCTCTCTTTTAGTTCACTTCAACACCTCCCTCCTCTAGCACAACATCGACACTCCTTCCTCGCAATGCCATCATGATGTCAATGCTTGTTTCACACAATGTTATCCCCCTCTCACGTGATACCATTTGTTCCAACTGTGTTGCCACTCGTCTGAAAAAATAAGATTTTGGACAGTTGTCGGGTACATCTCTTTGTTATCGTTAGCCTTTTTGCTTCTTATATTTTACTTGTTCCAACTTGCAAGCTTATCCTAATGATGAAACTAAATCAATTATTTCATCTAAGAATTAATTTTCATATATACGAAACCCATCTAAGAATTAATAAGCATTACTTGAATCTCGTTCTTTTCTAAATTAATATCCAAATTTGATCCACCTTTTTTAAAATGCATATTCTTACTATGTGCATAATCTGGTAAATAAATTTTATTTTAAATGAGAGGCATGCTACCCGATTGGTGAGTTATATTTAAGTTGAATTTTCCTGATACTCAATCGAGTATAAATTATTTTATGATTATCGTTTGTTAATAATATATTATAGGACTTTGAAGGGTATTGTTAGAAATAGTTTGGTTTGACATACCTTAACGATTTAGATTAGTTATGGACTTCATCCATATCTGACTGCAAAGATCACATTTTTTATTTGTGTAACTTATCTTTGGATCATTATTAGGTAACTTGTATTACTCTTACTTGAAATCATTGGTTGAAAATCATTTGCAAAAAAAATACCAATGCATCATTTATAAAAGTAATCTCAAATTCTAAATTCAATATAATCCTTTACGTTGATTGTATGGTCTTCAATTTTTTATTACGGATTAGTGAAGTTCTTCAACTTTAATTTGATTGAATGGTCTTCATATAGTCTTTTCTTTACATCAAATACCAAATTTCGAGCCATAATTTAAATGTTGAGGGTTAGTGCGCGACAAAACACTAACATGAGAGGGTAAACAATTGAGATGGAATGCATAAGTATAAAAAATCCGAACCAATCCGACCCAATCCGTAATCCGATGGATTGGATTGGTTTGGATTTAGATATTTGATGGATTTGATTGGATTGGATTGGAAAAAATTAAAATCCGTTAAGGTTGGATTGGACATGGATTAAGCTAAAATCCGATCCAATCCGATCCATGTGCACCCCTACCCTTCCCCCTTATGGCGGCGGCCTTGGTCCCCTGCAATTGATTAATCAAGAGAGACATTAGGTAATATAGTTGTCACATTCTTTATTTAGAATGTGACAAAAAGACCAAAATGGGTTTTCGATCATTTAAATATTATAATTAAAGCATCATTAATTACGACCGTGCGATTAAAAATAGATGGATGATGATGGATGGCTCACTATAAAAGCGGTGAGACCCCGCCTCATTTGAAGTTTCTCTTATATATATATATATATATATCCATAATGTCATTCGAGATTCATGAGAAACAGAGACCACTATACCCTCCATCTAGAACATGTTGATTACAACACTTCTAAGACCGTTAAAATTACCTTTTATAGATGGAAGATATATAAGTCTCTGTTTTTGACAAAATTTGAATGACATATATGAGGTATATAGGGATGAATATATGTAGTGATATTTTTCAAAAAAAGTAAAAAACATGAAAGATATAGACCTCGGTGCATGTAAAATTACTTGCACATGGGTGCATACTCCCCAACCCAATATATATATATATATATATATATATATATATATATAATTTGGACTAGTAGGAAACTGTCACAAACTACAAAATAGCGAAGAAGGAAGCAAAGAAGGCCATAAGCGAAGCTAAGTCAAAAGCTTATGAAGTTTTCTATAAAAATCTCAACTCTAAGGAGGGACAGAAGGATATATTCAGGTTGGCCAAAGCAAGAGAAATAAAGACCAAAGACCTTTCTCAAGTGAGATACATTAAGGACGAGGAAGGTCACATGCTTGTTACTCCGAAGGATATAAAGACTAGGTGGGAGCAATACTTCCATAAACTTTTCATTGGGGAAGGAAATAGAGAGATCACTTTGGGTGATCTAGATTGTAGTGAAAGTTACTTGAATCGTGCAAGCTATAGACGGATACAAAGAAAGGAAGTAGAGGAGGCTTTGAAGGTTATGAGACCTGGGAAAGGTATAGGACCGGATGACATCCCTGTATAAGTATGGAGAGTTTTAAGTGAGCGTGGTTTAACTTGACTTACGAATCTATTCAATGTTATTTGGCGAAGCAAGAAAATGCCTGAAGATTGGAGGAGGAGTATCGTGGTGCCTCTTTATAAGAATAAAGGAGACATTCAAAATTGTTCAAATTATAGAGGTATCAAGCTGATGAGTTAGACTATGAAAATTTGGGAACGGTGATCGAAAGAAGGTTGAGGCAAGTTTCCAACGTAAAAGAAAACCAATTCGGATTCATGCAGGTCGCTCAATGATTAAAGCCATCCATTTGCTGAGGAGAACAATGGAGATATATAGAGCTAAAAGGAAGAACCTCCATATGATCTTTATTGATTTGGAGAAGGCTTATGATTCTGTCCCACGAGAGATATTGTGGAGAGTGTTGGAAAAGAGACAAGTACTTGTCCTATACATTAACCTCATAAAGAACGTGTATGATAGGGCTTTATCTTGTGTAAGGACCCCGTTTGGGAAGACTGGATATTTTGACATCAACATTGGTTTACATCAAGGTTCTGCTTTGAGTCAATTTTTTTTTACTTTGATTATGGACGAGTTGACAAGTCACATTGAGGATGAGTTACCTTGGTGTATGTTATTTGCTGATGATATTGTGTTAATTGACGAGATTAGAGATGGAGTAAATAAGAAGCTTGAGGTCTGGAGACATGAGTTGGAGACTAAAGGATTTCGTATAAGTAGGGCTAAGACGGAATATATGGAGTACACCTTTGATGGAAGCAATGGTGAAGGCATCGAAGTGAAGATTAGTGACGATAACATTCAGAAGAGAGATTTCTTTAGATATCTAGGATCTATTCTGCAACATGATGGGGAAATTTATGGAGATGTTACTAATAGAATAAATGCAGGCTGGCTAAAGTAAAGAGGAGCCTCTGTTGTTCTCTGTGATAAGAAAATTCATTTAAAAATTAAAGGAAAGTTTTACAAAGCAGCCATGAGACCTGCTATGCTTTATGGATCTGAATGTTGGCCTGTGAACCGTAGACATGTGCAGAGAATGAATGTAGCAGAAATGAAAATGCTAAGGTGAATGTGTGGACTCACACGTAAAGATCGGATTTGGAATGATGCTATTAAAAAGAAAGTTGGTGTAGCTCTGATCGAGGATAAGATGCGAAAAAATCGCTTAAGATGATTTGGACATTTGCAAAGAAGGTCAGCTAATGCACCAGTTCGGAGATGCGAGTGTTGGGATGTTGAGCCGGTTAAGAGAGGGCGAGGACGACCCAAGAAGTATTAAAAAGAGACCATACGAAGGGATCTTAGTTTTGTGGATATAAGCCTGTGATTGACCCAAGATAGATTTGAATGGAGGCGACCCTACCTTTTCACTATGCTTTCCCTCTATGCAAAGACTCAAAGAAAAGAATGAATAAAGGGGTTGATCCGACTTCGGCCAAAGAACCTCTAACCCAGAGTGACTTAGGGCATGTTTGGTTGTTGGGTTGGACTGGATTGGGTAACCCCTGTGAATAGTAAATTGTACTCTTGTGAATAGTAAACTGTGAGGAAGATTGAGAGGATTGGAATGAGGGGTACACTGGCATACCTCAACCCAACCCAGTCCAACCCAGCAACCAAACAGGTCCTTAGGGTTCGTTTGGTTGCAAGGTTGGGCAGGGTTGGGTTGGGTTAGGGTACCCATGTGAATAGTAAACTGTGAGGAGGATTTGGATGTTTGGAAGGAGGGATACTCCGGGTTGGGCCAACCCAACCCTGCAACCAAACGAACCCTTAAGGGGAGCGAGATAAGAGTAGATAACTAAGCACCCACGTTGATGCTAGTAGGTATCTTTAGCCGACCCTACTTAATTGTGGGAAAAGGCTTTGTTGTTGTTGCTTTATAACGTAATAGTTTGATAATATTTAAAACTCACTACATGTAAAAGTCTTGGGTTCAACTTCCACTACTAGCATTATTTTAAAATAAATCAAAAATTAAATGCGGTTCAACTTTGCTTGAACCTGATTAAATTAAGTTAAAAATAATAAGCTGAATCAGGCTGATTTTTTAAAATTTGAAATTCAAACTGAACCAGCAAAACGAATTAACCGGGCCGATCTAAATCCGATTCATTTGTTGGATTGGTCGAACCGGCCAATCCGATCCGATTTAAAAACACTGCTCCGATGTATCTAACACGCTGTTATTTAATACTGAGATTAAAAAGTCAACACTGTCTTGAAGTTTTATTTATGCCCAATCTGACACAACTTGAAATAAGCTAAGCATAATTTGCAGCAAATTACATCTTCGGGACCAAAACAAAATATATTGAATGACGTAAATGATCTAAATCCAGTAGTTGAACACTAAAAGCAACTCTTTAAACGTTGCTTAGCTCACAATCAACGAGCGCAAACCACCGGCAGCCGGACGCCCTACTGCCGTGCGATGATCTGCGCGGTGGAGACGCCGGAGACGTCCCTCCCTGTGGCGACGACGATCTGCCCCTGCGCCATGAGGGTCTTGTAGATCTCGACGAGGACCCTATTGTCGTACTCCTTGTCCGGGATCCTCACCAAGCTGCCGCTCGGCTGGCCGCCAAGGGCGCTGCTCGAGCCGGCCAGTCGGAGCATCATGTGCACGTACCCGTCACGGATCCGGGCCAGGATCCGCAAAGGGCAGCGCAGTGCGCTGGTAAGGATCCGGATCTTGGGCTTGATCCGGAAGAAGCGGCGGCGACGACGGTTCCCGGGCTCATCGGCTATGCGGCGGTACGCGCGACGCGTCCACTGGAGCCTCACGCCGGCGGTCGGAGATCCCTCCGGCATCGTGGTTGTGGGGAATTGTGTGTGTGTGTGTGTGTGTTTGGTTTGGGAGTGGTGTTGAGTTGGTGTGATATAAATCGCCTAGAGAATTATCGCATTGATCCTTTAGATTATAATTATTATCAATTTAGTCCCTTTTTGTTGTACTTCACGATTCGGTATACTAACTTCTCGAGATTGAGAGTAAGAAAAAGGGTAAATTACATTTTAGATCCTCATCTATGAGTCAGATTCTAGAATGGATCTCTATCTTTAATTGTAATGATCCGGGTCCTCGGACCGTTAACGGAATGAACTTTTTAGGGCTAATGACGAATATGCCTTTGTTTAAAAATTGGAACCCAACCCTCATTCCCTAAACTTCTCTCTTACCTGACAAGGAAATTTTCGTCATGAGCCTCAAAAAATCCATTTTCTAAACGGTCCAAAGACCCGAATCGTTACAATTTAAAGATGGAGGCCCATTATGAGATCTGACCTGTAAATAATGACCCAAATTGTAATTTACCTTAGAAAGAATGGTGCATGATATGTTTATGTACAGTACTAGTTCTGGATCACCATTTCAAGCTTTACCGTTAAGTTTAGGCTGATCAGATGGGCTGCTCATTTAGGTTTTGTGAAGGATCACTTTAATATTTGGGTAATTTACAAAAAAAGTATCGATCTTTACATGGATTCTCAAAGTAGGGACTGATCTTTAATTTGTAATAAATAGAGGACTAAAGTTTAACTTAACGTTTGAGTCCCCAATTCCGTCAATGAACGGCTCAATCCATTATTTTTTTTTGATGGAATTACCCTTGGGGAAGAACATCCTCCGTCTCTTCTCTTTCCCTTCGCTATGGATGACGGAGATGGACCTCTAGGCTTTCGTCGCGGCAACGTGCTCAGCTTCAGCGCAGGAGCTCGAGTGGTTCGGCAGCGTACGCGTCGTCGAGATGGGTCGCCTTGTTGCTCAGGCCGTCGTTACCGTCTACTCGAGTTGCTGAGGCCGGATTCAAGTTGCGGGAAGTCACGTGTGGATAGCACCAACGATTGGTTGACGTCCAGGAACAAGGCCAGATCTTCATCAAGTTTCCCAACTTCCATCCAGATGTTGGCGACCTTATCGAGCTTATACAGCACCGCGTCAGATGTAGATAAATAACTTCGTCTTTAATGCCGGGATCTTTATCGTAGAGATTCTTATCAGATAAAGTTCCCCAACTTCCACCCCAATATCTACCTTTCTCCTCGTCGTAGAATGTACCCCAACTGGCCACCCAAAGTTGGGAGGAGATCACCAGATATGGTAGGAAATAGCGGCAAAAAATTGACAATTTTGGGAACAAAGCATCGAGAATTTTAAAGCCATGACTCAGTTGGGTGTTTTGGGTCGAAAGTGAGAAGATGTGGTCGTTCTTTTTTGGTTAAATGTGGCCAAGCATATGTCAACTAGTCATCTCCTTCTCATGCATACCAGATCTCTCGGCAAAGCCCGTGGCTGACGATGATGAGCCATCGGCCCTGGACACCGGTGGAGGAGTTGCTCTTGGGGAAGAGGATGAGAACCTGAACATAAAAGGATTGGATGATGTACGGTTTGTAGGGGAAATAGTGATAATGCGCGTTGCTCTTAGTCGTGTTTTGGGAGAGGTATTTGGTGACGCGACCCTGGACGTCACGATCTACTCCGACAATGTTGGTGAAGGCGGTGAGCGAAGGGGGGTAGATGTGCTCTCTCGTGAGGATGTTGAGGGCGTGGAGGTCTCCGTAGTCGTCCACGTGAAGCACCCAACCACATGAGGGTGTGTCGGCGACGAAGTGGATGGGTGGGAGTTCGGTCACTCTGAACGTGGCAGCAGAGCAGACATCGTAGAGGGCGTGATGGGTGCCCCTTCCGACGGAGCCATCAACGAAAGGGACTTCTCACTGCCCTTGTAGAAAAGGTATTGCAGAGAAGTTGATTTGCATTCTATGTCGGGGAAATCGTTCAACCACCAACGACAGACGTAGCGGAGGCGATAACGATCGATCGATCGATCAGAGGAGGCGTCTTACGATCTCCCCCAACAGCTCTATGGGGAGTACCGATAATTCTCCACCACCGCCATCGACTGCGTGTGCCATCTAAGAGAGGGTGGGAGAGGATGTGCGCGTTGCGGAAGTGGGGGAGCACGAAATCTATAGCAGAGAATTGTTTCAAGGGGTGGGATGGTACTCAGTGCCGTTCCTGACATTTCGTAGACCCTGGACAAAAGGAAAAACTAGATCCTTATCAAAAAATTCGATGAACAATGTACCCTTATATAATTTCATAAATTTTTGGACTTTAGCATCGAGTTGTTCATTGAAAAATTTAATTCTATAAAAACTCATTTTTTTTGATGAGTTGTTTCATCGAAAAATTGATTCCATAAAGACTCATTTTTCAACGACTTGTTTCATTGAAAAATTTGACTCCACAAGAGCTCATTTTGTGGTGAGTTGTTTTACTAATAATTTCATTCTCTAAGGTCTCATTAGAACATATACTATTTTTTCATAAACTAAAGGTTGGATAAATATAAAAATGGGCCCCTAATGTTGATGGGGCCCTGGGCCATTGCACTCGCAAACTAGCCTCAGGGACGACCCTGGTGGTACTCTTGCGCTGAAGGTCGAGCACGTTGTTGCCATTGAAACCTACAGGTTCATCTCCGTCGTCTATAGAAGGGAAGGAGAAGAGACAGAGGATGCTCTTCCGGAAGGTAATTCCGTCAAAAAAATCATGGATTGAGCCATCCATTGACGGAGTTGGGGACTGAAACGTTAAGTTAAATTTTAGTCTTCTGTTTGTTACAAATTAAAGATCAGTCCCTAATTTGAGAATCCATGTAAAGATTGATCTCTTTTTTGTAATTTACCCTTAATATTTTACCACGAAGATGATCTGACTGACTTCATAAATTGCACGACCTCACGGCATCGCACTAATTAGGACTTCGATTGAAAGAAACGTGAGATATCATATTCTGCCCGAAATTAACCTCAATAAAAAAGATTAGAAAGCAGCATTTGCGGGTGATTAATAATTGGGTGATAAATACAGATATGACGTCACACAGATTAACCTTTTTTGTATAATTGCGGATATTGGTGCATTTATGTATATAATCCTGTATTTGTTTAACGTAAAGTGGTGGTCAGCATGCAGCACCACAACATGACAGGAAGATCAGATCTCATCTGAGCCGTCCAATTCATATCGTTCACATAAATGATTGCTAATTGAATTTAACATTCTATTAAGTTCAACTACTGGAATACAAAGAACACCGGGATTTTAAAAAATAAGCCTATTTTGAGCTAAATAGATTAGTATGATTTGGTTGGCAGTTATGATCGAAGTCGAATGTGCATGAGGACTGGAGCCCCACACGAGGGTCGTGAGGGGTCCTTTATTATATAAGGGTTGAAACGGATTTAAAAGAGGGGCTTGTTTGGTTGCGAGGATATCGATATGCAAAGGATATTCAAGGAGTTATGCATCTTAACTTGTTTGCTTGGTAGAGGAGTCGTGTTGGGACTGTGCATACCATGTGAGTTGTGGGTACATATTTGTATTCACTTGGAGTTTGGAGTCGATTATAATAAAAACTAGTGCATAACCGTGCGTTCCACAGGCAGAAAAAATCGTATTTTTAGTTGTCATTATAGCATCATTTTATCGTAATGGTAAGTTGTGAAGATCATATACTTGGTTAGACCGAACTATAAATAAATCATATATTATTTTTAAAATTTAAAGTATATAAAAATTGACCTACAACAATGAATACTTGAAATATTTATTGTTATATCTTATAATATTAGTATGGGTGCTAATTGAATTGAATCATTCGAATTCGATTGTGATTCGTTCGATAAAAAATCGAAAATAGTTCGATTTGAAGTAAAATGAATCGAATATGAATTTGACTTGTGGATTCGATTCCCAAATGAATCGAATCTAAATTATCATGAATTCGTTCGATAATAATTCGATTCGATTAGTAAAATAACTATGAAGTTGTTCGAACAAATCGACATCATGGAACCTTGTGAGGAGCTTGATACTTGATTCATTACATATGATGGTAGAGGGATCCTTATTAGCAATCTTTTCTATATAAATAACCATCTCATTAATAATATTAAAGGACCGTATATTACAATGTGTTTTTATTGATTAATTGATTTTCATAATATAATGCAAAAATTTATAGTTCTTATTTTCACGATTACGAGAAGTGAAATTAGTGTATCTACTTTAGATTTACTATTACATGAATATATATAAATATTTTGAATCGTATGAGTAAGTGTAAGGAAATGAGTTTCAAATTTTTTTGCAGTATATATTGATATGGAAATTATTATAGTTTTTATTTTTTAGGATGGGGAGATTATATAACTTTTTCGTGGATATAAATATAGCTATCTATTAAACATCTACTTGAATATGTTATAGAGTTACACATAATATAGGAAGAAAAAATATATCTTGGGTTTGCAATTTTCAATATCGGTATACATGTCATAAAAAAATAAACTGGTATCATGTTCACGTTTGTGTCTATATGAAATTAAAACTAATTTCTTTATATGTATCCTTACATTTGAAATAAAAAATACCTATTCGTATCCACCTAAAATAGATACTAAAATGGATATGATAGCATTTGTATCCAATTGCATCACTACGATAGGCTAACAGTTATAAATTTTTCTGCAACTAATTATTTCTATGTTCATATATAAAAAATAATAAATATCCATATATATATATATATATATATATATCTACAAAAGTAATACGAACGCATATTGTTTTAGGTACCAATATTCATGAAAGCAAAATTACATATTCCTATCTATAATAATAATACACACCAATATCCACCTTAAAAATGGATAAGATAGGAGGGATATACAAATTATCCGATCTCATTTTTATGATAAGCGCTAACATGCATAGAGGAAACTGTAGCCAATATTTAGATCAGCATAAAAAATGAAAATGATATCTATTTTTATATTTGTGTTCGCAAAAATAATTCAAATCAATATTATTTTATATATCTGCATTCATAAAAAATACATATTCATATCCACAAAAATATATGTATGTGGTACTCTATTGCATCACCATGATACAAGCTAACATGCATAAACCTAAAGTCAAAACATTATCTTTAATTATCATAATCGTGAAATTAAGAACCAAGTAATTTTTAGTTAGGATTTTAAAAATCAATATATGAAGCAAAAAATACCAAGGTTTTAAAAACCGAACAGGACATCAAACCGGGTATGTATTGGTTTTTGGTTTTTATGGTCGGACCAATGGGACCGACCGGTCGAACCGGTGATGACATCAGCAGTTCATAGAAACCGGAAAAAACCGAACCGTTGTATTATTGGTTTGGTTTGTGCGGTTCAACCGGGTCGAACCTAGCTAGACCGGTATATCATACAAATAAATACGAAAAATGTTACATCATATCTTTCAAGAATTTGTTTACTCTTATCCTTCCAAGTTTCTCCAATAATACTTATACCCCTCTTTTCAATAAAATTGCATGTATCCCCTATATTTTTACAAAATCAATAGTAGTGGACTTTTATTAGTACACTTGTGCTCCCATCTTATACCAATATAGGGATAATAATGTGAATTTTTTAAGAAAATATAGGAGCACAAGTGAAATTGCTTAAAAGTATGGGTACAAATGTTCTTAAAAAACTCAAAAGTGCATAATAATAATTCGTAAAATTTATGTACATACATATATGTGATGTAGTCTTAAAACTAATGACAAATATTGTTAATTTGTTTCTTCTCATAGTATAACTAAGACAACGTCTTCTTCGTTCGTTATTGTTATAAGTGGACAACTTCATACATAATGTTGAAAGAGATAGGCAATGTTCATATGGAATGAATGGACAAGTGATGAATCATTGGCACATGTGAAGGAGAAGAGATAAATGTGTATTATGAATATTTCTAAAAAAGTTTATATAGTTAATTGGAAATTATTTTTTTGTCAAAAAAAAGATGGTTGAACCGGTGGTTTGGTTCGATTGGTTCAACCGGGTTTGACTGGTTTTTATTTTCAAATAAAAACCGGGTGGTTGGACCATTTTTCCCCCGGTTCCTGGTTTAGCCGGTTCAACCGGCCGGTTCGGTTCGGTTTTTAAAACCTTGAAAAATACGATGATTTAGTAATATAAATGAGAAGGTTATTATAATCAACATTTTTTGAATAAGCTAGAGATGCAAAATGTTTGGACGCAAGTGCAAAAGCCTAAGTGCCACTTTTGGCTTTCTCCACAAATCATATACAACTAAAAATATAAAATAAAAGTTTAGATTACATACATATTTAGTTAATTAGGATCGAATGAGTATTTTTTAAAAGAGCCCTAATGTAGTAGCCCACAACAACACGTCTTGTTAGTTGTACCTAATTTTGATACCACCATTAGGACTTCCCTCCAAGTTACTCTCCCTTCCACTCTTGGATTGAAAGCAGAAAGAAATGAAGGTTTTTTAGATCACGGTCGAATAACAAATGCAAGCTAATTCAATCAACACAACGAGCAACATGAATCACTAACATCTCAATATTAATAACATTACTATTATTGTTACTCATACCAAATAATAAAGTTGACTACCAAAATTAAAAATCCAACTTGTTTTGACCATTGACGATTTAGGTTCCTCAAGTAGATACCACCTAATATGCCACGTCTGTATCTGGCTGCTCTAGCTTACCCTCGCGCTAACATTGCTGCCATGTCCATAACTCCTCGAGGCTGACGGTGGCGGGTGCGTGGCAAGGACGGTTATGGGGTTTGGGGCATTGTGGGGAACGGTGTTTGGATGCAGCAAATGAGGGTGATGATTGATGTCCGTTGTGGTCATCTCAAATCAGTATCTCATGTGTCAGATTCTATTTTCTTAAGTAAAACTTTTCGTAACTATTTATTTAATTACGATTTATTAATAATTATTTATAAGAAGGTCCTAAATAATAATAAAAAGTAAAAAAGTATGACAAAATTACAAATCGACCCTTGCCACGCAAAGGCTCATTTTGCAGGCTTTTGGAAAAGACTCGAGGACATCTGTCTTCTTCGATTCGTCCTGCACAAGGACTCATCTCCGCCATTTTGGATATTTACAGGATTTTTCAGAGCATGATGTTATTGTCGTGTGAGGTGAACATGCGGATGATATAATGGTGATGTCATTTCAATTAATGGTTGGCGTGAGGTGACGTGGAAAATTTAAAAAAAAAAGATAATACGTTTGTTGTGCGTAACGGCTGCTGGGAAACTTAATCGGGCGAAGGCGACGACAGTCGGATCCGATTAGCACCAGGCCAATAAAAACCGTCCAATGAGATTCGGATCTCGACCGTATAGTCTGATATGTATATGCGAAACACATTAAAAAGGGAAAATGGTCCTGGAAATCAAGAACCAATCCAAAAACTCCCCCACTCTACGGGTTTGTTTGGTTAGCGGGTTAAGATGGGTTAAACTGGTTAAGGCGGGTTAAACTGGTAGGGGGTAATCTGTTTTTGAGTTTTGGTGTTTTGATAGAGGGTTAAACTGGGGGTGGGTTAGAAGTGGGTTTGTTTTGATATGATTGTATTCAGTTTGAAAAAATAAGTAGTTATTGTGATTTGATTGTATTGAAGTTTGGAAAAATGAGTAGAAGTATAGTAGTTTATAATTTTTATATGATATGATGGTATAATATATTATTTTTTGATAGAATTGATGATGTAAAATTGATTTATTTAATTTTTTAGAAAAAAAATAAAGTGGGGCCCACATGAGATAGATGGAGGGTGGGTTTGTCAAACAGTATCTACAACTACAAGACAGCAGCTGCATGGCTTAGACAAGGATGAGGCCTACAACTTTCATCTTCATCCCCAATATATAGCAATGTCCAACTCTTGCCAAGATGGATAGAAAAAGGACCTTAACTTTACTGTATTATATAATAAAATTACGAAGAATGCTAATTTGAATGTGTCTGCAGTAGGGGTTTTACTGTTTTTTATGGTAAGTATTCGGATACCTGCCATTTTTTAAATTTTTATGGTAGATTTTTAGGAATATCATGAGTTAGTTCATTCTGATGATATGTTCCTCTTTCTCCCACCTACGATCACCTAGATGTTGTCCACCTCGCCGTTGTAGTCATGGAGAAAAAACTGAGAGATAGTATTCTCATGTTCCTCTTTTTATAGATATTTTCAAATATTTTTGCATTCTGGGTGAAGTGGAGGAGAGAGGGAGTGTGTAGGGGCTATGGCCCCCTTCTTCCAAATTACAAATTATATTTGTTCGTGCTTTGTCTTGGTTTTGCAGAGAGTTGTATGCCCAGTTTTTTTAATTGGAAATACTATAAGTTGAAATAAAAGAAATTTTCGTGTTAGAAGATTGGCTTTATATATGATTATCAAGTCAAAAAAGACTTAGGCCTCGATGATAGTGGAAAAGATCTACTCACTAACCATCCTATTTTTCTTTTTTAAAAATGTTGCAATGTAGACTAATTAAAAAATCAAACAAGGAATTGTCTATTTAATTCATAACATGCATTTCTCCATGTATTTCAATAAAGTTAATGTCAAAAGCTTTGTACTAGTTTTAGTCATAGAAGATGAAAAAATCGAAGGAAAATGATGCCACATTGAATTTATATCCTATAAGAACATCAAAATGCTTTTCTAACTTCAAAATTTGACAGGTTTCTCAATTTAAATCTAAAAATATCTCACAATAGCTTAAAAGACATGTATGGAGTTTAGATCTCATAGAAAATTGAAATAAATATACAGAAGCTTCTTGAACTATGTAATAAGATTCAGCTACAGCGGTAAAGCTTCCCGCTTGCCATAAGATCTATTACTCAATCCGATGACTCCTATAGCGCTTCTATTTGGGCAATAAATCTTGTACCGACATTATCACACAAACAAAATCATATAATCTTCTAAATTTTAACCCAAAGAATAATCAGTACCAAGAACGTTGAAAATATGCACCTATCAAGAATTGGCACATCAGACACACTCGAATTCTGTGATGGGACAACCGCGCGCTTGTGGGGGTTGTTGCTGCTTTCTTATACTACTATGCTCCAATTCTCTTTATCGAACGAAAACAATATGTTTAAGAGAGTAGAATCCTCTGTAGGTGAGATTAGCGATGTCATCGTGACCTCAATAGGAGCAACAATCCCCGACATCGAAATTTGCATAAGCAACAACGAATGGAAGCTAAATCGAAGCGACCTCTATGCCTACCAGGTTCATCTGCATGATGTGCTCTCCTAGCAGGCTACAATTTTTTTCGATTAGAGCGAAGGACGCTGACCTGGATGACAACGTCGTGTCGAGCATTGGTGAGTCCGACACAACCATTTAGGCAAGCCTCAATCCATTTTTCTTAACTATTTTCCATATAAGTTTCTTAGACTTCTATGTTCTTTGTTTGATTTGAAAAAATAAACTTCCTTCTGTTTCTACCCATTCCATTTCTACTGCTATTTCTAATCAAAATTGCCCCAACTTCCGTCTCCACTTTCTCTGTCTTATCTTCTATAATATATTCACCTCCAATCATTTGGATTCTAAGGTCAAGTCTTCTCTCCATTTCAAATTTTGACTTTCTCATTCGCTCCCTGAATTTTTTAATTGTATTTAGCATATGAGTATTGGTTATAAGGTATGAATCTTCCAAGATTTTAAGAGATTATTAATTTTAAGTAGAGTTCTTCAATTTTTTCCAATGGATTGTCTTGATTAGAGCTTCTGTCTTTGTAAATTCACCAAGTTACAAAAAACTTCCCAATCTAAGATACCCGTGCATGATTTATATGAGATAGATGTCATGTGTTATCAATTATATTATGATGATCTTGACTTTAATTTGAGTCAAATCAAGATGAGTTGAGTTGCAAGTCCTAGGTTTTCTTTCTTGAAGATGTGGAGTAACATCATTACAAATTCCCAAGGAGGTGTTATTCACGAAGCAATATATTATATTTGGTCCGATTTAGTTGGTTGCATCTGGAGTTTGGAACATTAGCAGCAGAAAGTACATAAAAGTTAGCATAAGGTGATTCGCAACAACCCTCGGGTAAGTTGAGATACATGAGGTACCTCTGCCCTGATCCCTTCTACCGATGAGCCAAGAACGACCTTGGGCATGTACGCGAGTGCATCACCTTCACCGATCAAGCCCCATCTCCGAGTCCCGAGTAGTAGATTCATTGTAGATTCAAACCCAGAGCTGGGCGAGCAAAGGCTTCACCTCTGTCCTGATCCAAACTTCGAACGATCAAATGAACCTTCACATGAACAATCACAAAATCGAACAATCAGGAAATTTCCGTCGACCTAAAGCACCCACCACCCATCAAAACAGCTGATCGATCAAAAAAGCTGGCCCCAGTCCACAGTCTTGGAATGGCGGCTAACCCTAGTCCTTTCACCATTCCAAAATCCTCCAACATCAACTGCTTCCATATCCTTTACATACGTCTAAGGAGCAACGACTGAGATCTTGTTACGAATATAATCATAGCCTTTGATTAGCTATGGTTGCGCCCCCACATCATGAGGCCAAGGAAGCGGTTGATGGATGAGCCGGTAAAGCCGGCGGAGAGGCCTTGTGGCACGATACGGTTGTTTCTGCTGTCGACAACACGGTTGAGGGCATCAACGAACCCGATATCATATTTGAAGTCATCGACGAAGGAGCTGATGGGGAAAGAGGTGGACTCGGACTTGATCGAGAGAGAAAGAGAGACAGACCATCTAAGAAGCACGTCAAAATATAAAAAGATGAAGGAGAGGGAGGGGGAGTGCGGGGAAGAGGGAAGAGAGGAGAGTGGAAGGATGTGGCAATTCCACGTGTCCGAGAGGAAGGATGGAAAGAGACCCAACTTTAATATAATGTATAGATATGAAGGGTAAAATGGGATTGCCCCATTGGAAGAGCTAATTTGGCTCCTCCGCCCCATTTTTCTATTTTTTTTTAAAATACAATTCTGTGATCATTAAAAAATAATTGTGTGGATGGAGGTCATAGGAGTTTCCGTTTCGTATAAAACTTGAATGAATAATATAGAGATATAATGATGAAAATCCACGAATTTTTTTCCAAAAAAATAAAAAACAAGAAAATGAGGACATGGGAAGTCATGTTAGCTCCCCCAGGGGCAACACCATTTTACCCATATATGAATGCCCATGTTAACTTCCCAAACTTTGATTTGCCATTTCCAGTAGGAAATTACTGTTGTATTAAAATATTGTACTTAGGTTTTAATTGGGAAACCTATTAATTACAAATGGCATTAATTTGGTTTCAATTGGGAAACCAAATGTTTTGGAGGGAAAGTTGGGAAGTCCCAAATTTAAAACATGGTTGAGTTTGGGTTGAAGTTTAGTACCATACCTTATAGATCTAAACTTTTGGTTGACTTATATATGAGTCCACACCCTAAGCTCTTGTAGCAATAGTAGAGAGGATGAATGGAGGACCACATATGCGTGCGCGCTCCGCTCCGCTCCGTCTCCGGCTCGGGCTCGGGAGAGTCAATTCGGATCTCGGATCTCGATACTTTTGTCCAATCGGCTCGACTTAGCCGCAGTCTTGGAATTCGAAAGGACACGCCCGTTGAGGGGCGTTTTCGGAAACCGAAGGGACTGCGCGCTAGGGCACGTGAGCTCTTCTTTTTATATCCCCCACCCGACGTTGTTTTCTTCACTCGCAAGAGAAAACTCCACCCGCCGTCACTCTTGTTCTCTCTCTCGCGTCTGCGACCTGTTTCTTCTCGGTTGCAAGTTCTCGGAGGTGCTTTCGAGGACGGTCTCGTCGTGTGCGCAGACGACGACCGTGAACCGTCGTATCCTGGGAGCGGATCGCCAGTATCCAACGCACCGGTATTGTGGGGGCGAAATCCTCTCTAAGGACAGTCCATTTCATGGACGCTTCGGTGATATCTAACCTTATCTTTCTTTTATTTTGTTTGCCGTAATTTATTTATTGCTTACCCTTTTCTGGATCACGTCCATTTGTTTGTTTCCGTCTGATTAATCGGTTCTGCTTTGCTTACTGTAATCGGATAATGGATTGGATTTGCACGTTATTAATCTTAATGATTTGTAATATTGATCTGTCAATCCATTGGAATCCGTTTAATTACTGTTTAACATATGCTTGGTTTATCCTGTTTACAACAATCTTAGAGAGGATTTCCAGAACCGATTATAAAACTATGTCGGAAACATTGTTTAAATCGAGGGTGGATATGACGGGTATGCCTGAAAAATTCGGTAGACAGAACTTTAAGCGTTGGCAACAACGCATGAAGATTTGGTTAACCACCATAGGGTTAATCTCGATGCTTTAAATCGATTGTCCTACGGTGGAGATGGAAAACCCCTCACCCGATAGCCAGAAGGCGCAATTTGCGTGGAAGGAACGCTATGTCATGGTTGCATCTTCTTGGCTCTGTCCAACACGTTGTTTGACGTATACTATTCGTTCACGCAGACTGCGAAGGGGCTATGGGAAAACTTGGATCGGAAGTATAATATCGAAGACCTCAGTATTGAGAAATACTCCGTAGCTAAGTTTTTGAAGTTTTCCATGGCCAAGGGAAAGTCAATTTCTGAACAGGCACACGAGTTTTTACTCCTGCTCCATGGTTTAGAAGATGCCGAAATGAAACTTCCAGAGAAGTTTCAGGTCATGTGCATCATAGAAAAATTCCCCAAGTCGTGGGAAGACTTTGGTATGACCCTGAAACACGGAAAGGGGAAGATTTCTATGGATGACTTAATGGTGGCAATTGCCATAGAGGAGGAACACAGGAAACAAAAACCTGTGCTTCCTGTTGATATTCAGGCTAAGGTCAATTTCATGACCTCGAAGAGCAAGGATAAGAAGGGAAAGGGTCCTAATAACAATAAAATGAAACCAAAAGGCAAGATCCAGAAAAAGATAAAGAATAAACCCTGCTGGCACTGCAATTAGGTTGGCCATTGGAAGAAGGAATGCCCGTCCTTGAAGGCTCAACCTAAGGCTACAGACGGGAGTCCACAAGTGAACATGATCACTATGGGACTCGGGGCTAGCGAGGGGTATGTTTCTGTAAAACATGAACTATACCATATCCATGATCCAAATGAGTGGCTCGTGGATACGAGAACTAATGTAAATATATGTTCTGACAGAACGTTCACTACAAGAAAATGTTGTTTTTGCGACCACAATGTTACTACTACGGTCGGTGGTAATGTAGTCGCAAACTATTTTGCCACTATTTTGCGATTACCATACTACCACATTGTAGTAGCGATATTCTAACGTGAATGTTGCTACTACATGTAGACGCGCTTTTGGTAGTAACTACTTGCGACCACGTTACTACCACGCTGTCGTCGCAATATAGTCCCAAATTATGAGTGAAATTTTTCGAAAAATATTTTCCTTGCCGCCCCCCTTCCCCCCAAAACCCTATACCTTTTATCTCGCACACACCCTTCCTCCAAAACGCCCCCTCCTCCCAGCCCTAGTCGTCTCCTGCCCCTGGCCTCTCTCTTCTCCACCACCCCTTCCCCTAAATCGAAGCCTTCAACCCCTCCCTCTTGCATGCCCCCTTCTTCCCGTGCACCCCTCCCTCTAGCCTAGCCGTCGCATGACCGACGTGAAGGACTCCTTACGGCAAGTGCTCCCCGCGACAAGCCCCCCTCGCTCTCCACAGCCTCCTAGTTGCGTGCCGTCGTCTTCTTCGGACAGGTGACTCAATTTCTTCGATGATGTGCATCCTTCAATTTATGAAATATTCTACTCCTGCAATAGTCTATTTTTAATTACGAGTATAATGAAGAGCATTGTCATCTTAACACAAATAGCACATGTTGGGTCTCACAAACTCCATTAGTTTGGTACTAGTATGTATATTAGGTTACCGATATTGAAAAAAAAAGAAAATCATTAAGATTGATGTTCTGGTGATAAGATGACTATTAAGGTGACGCATATAGAGATCAAAAATGCGTAGAAATTAGGGACGCAAACGGATACGGATATATCCGTATCCGATCCGTCACCGTATCCATTTTATACAGATTTTTACATCCGTATCCGTATCCGTTTTAAAATGGATACGGATATGGATATCATTTTGATATCCGTAAACATCCGTATCCGTATCCGTATATCCGTTTTCATATATAAATATAGTCGTAGATTTATTTTTAACCATATATAACATAATTCTCTACCTCCTTTTACCATATTTATATTATTTTTATGATACAAACACATTTAGTAAATTGATATCATGTGTTTTCCATCCAATTATGATATATTTAAGTCGATTCTATAGAGTATTTCTAACATTACTCATGTACGATCAATATCCGTTTTACATCCGTATTCGTTTTTTAAGGATATGGTAAGACAGTTTTAGTATCCGTCAATATCCGTATCCGCATCCGTATTCGTATTAAAAAACGGATAAGGATATGGTAATACCTATATCCGTATCCGTATCCGACCGTTTGCATCCCTAGTAGAAATGGATGATTTTTACGATATATTACACGTTTACTTAATATTTACTGGAATAAATATAAAATTTGCTCCCTCAAAATTAAATCGCCAAGTTGGAGACTCCCTTAAAATTAAATCGCCAAGTTTGAGCGTCAAAAAAAGTTGGAGCCAATCCAACGAAATCGGCGGCAAATCACAAATCTAAATTCTCAAAAGTCTGTCTCGGATGTCGACTCTCCCTCTGCCCTATCGCCTAAAAGCCTAAACCCTAGGCCGGTCACGCGCGGCAACTCTCGACATCGCCGGCCACCACCGATTGGTTCTCCATCACGGTCACGCCAACCATTCCATCCCCTGATTCCTACGCGAGAACTGTCGGCATCGCCAGGCCGATCGGATTCAAGACTCGTCGGTTCTCCACTCGTGCGACGGTTCTCCATCTCCGCCCGGAAGATATCATCACAGTTGCACTAGTTTCCTCTGCCCTTTTGTCTCACATCACGTAAGTCTTTTTTTATACTTTATAGATGACCTTTATTATATATTCTTTATAATACTTATGAACAATCACAAAGGACATGACAAGCTCATGTCCGTTATTTAGGTTCTGAAGTTGGATAAAGGAATTTTTATATGCTTATTCCTACAATCTTTTCGAATTACGGGTCTACGTAGTCTAATCTTCTTCTGTTCGATATAGTCGATCCGATAATATGTCTTAGTTGAACTGTTCTAATTTACCACCCATCGTTCTTTTTCACATGGTATGTATAAATCACAAAGTTTGATTTTACATTATCATTTTTAAATTTGTATTGACGACTATTATGTTGGCATTATAGCTTGGAGCTGATAAACGTCCTCCAACGTTTATCAAATGGTGGACTGCGACTCATACAAGTGGAGGGGATTGGGCTACACCTGAATCAAAGGCGGTGTTGGTATGTTTCTTATCACTTATATATTTTTTAGTTCTTTCATATTAAACTAAAAAAATAATTTGTAGGATCGTTACATGGACCTGTATAGAGCCAAGTTTGGTGTTTCCATTTCCGATGAAGAAATAGACTTCAATGATAGTTTATGGAAAGAAGTCATCAGTGAGCGTGAAGTGGGGCCTAATAGAAGGCAAACTTTGGGTGGTTTGCCACCTAAGTTCACATCCTCTACTAGTTCTAATGGAGCATCTGGTTTTTTTGAGACACCCTCAACATGCAACATGCCGACATCCGATGTATCCAAGACTGAGTTTGTACAACTCACACAGACAGTGAATGTGTTGGTGAATAAGGTGGATGATATTCATTCAAACTTAGGCTCTTTCAACAAGGTTGTTAAGGCCATTGACCATTTGAGGTATGTAGCTAACATTTTCATAATCATACAATTTTAGATCGTAGTTTAATAAATGAATTATTTTTCTAGCATTTAAATATCCCTTTTGTGCTTTGTAGAAAAATGCAATCAAGACTTGATCATGAGGAAATGGAAGAGGATGACGATGAAGATGAAGAAGATGAAGAAAATGAGGAGGAGGTTGACGACCATGAGGAGAACGAGGACGATTTCACGACATACAGGGTATCACAAAGGAAGGGGGTTATCATTTCAGAACATAGGGAGAATATGAAGAAGAGAAAGGAAAATCCAAAGGATAAAGGCAAGGCCAAAAAAGATAATGTGTTTACCAAGTGGAGGAAAAAGAAACCTTTGTATTAGTTATTTTATCTTTTAAATTTGATGTTATAAAACTTCGAGTCTTGTCTTTTTTATTTTTAATATGTATGACAAATGTAGCTCTGCATGAACTATTGCACATTATAATTTTGAATGCATGTCTCTATGTTAATTGTGTTTCTACTTTGTGATGATTTCTTTGATGGTATAAGCAGTCAGAATCGAAAGTATTATATTACTGTTCAATATTTACAGGATAAAAATCATAGGGAGGACCATGTTTAGATTATTTTTTTCTTTTATAATCAGAATTTGCGACTACTATGGCACTACGTTGCTACTACTATGGTAGAATTATAGGGATAAAGTGGTAACAAATTAGTGCCAACATGGTAGTAAACAGCTGTGACAAGTTCCATAAGGTCGTTATGCCCTCATATATATGTGGTCCCTTAGTAGTCGCAAAGTCATGCCTAAATGATCGCAAATTATTGAAAAATTACCACTACTTTGCGACTATAATATGACTACTTGCGACTATTACTGCGACTACAACTACTACCACAGTGTGGTCTCAAAGAGTTTGCGACCATTTCGGCGCGACTACAGAATTTGCTACCACATGTGGTAGCAAACTTGTGTTGCTACCATTTTGCAACTATTTTACCACTCTTTTACTACTACAATTGTAGTAGTAAAATCTGCTTTTTCTTGTAGTGGTTGTTTTCTTCTTATCAGACCTGCAGCGGTGGGACTGTGAAGATGGGGAACGATTCTGCGGCCAGGGTGCTCGGGTCGGGAAAAGTCAACTTGAGGTTCTCCTCTGGACGTGTCTGGACGTTGCACAGGATGCTGCATGTTCCTGACATCAAGAAGAATGTGTTATCTGGCTCTATCTTGGTTAGAAATGGTTTTGAGTTAAACTTTAAATGTAATAAAGTTGTCATTCTAAGACATGGCATTTTTTATGGAAAAAGCTATTTGGCTGATTTTGATTTGTTATTTAGAATTAGATGTGATTCAGTAAACATTAATGAAATGAATGTTTTGAGTACTGAATATTCTAGTTCTGTGTCTCATATTGTGAATAATGTAGAATCTTGTGATCTGTGGCTTGGTAAATTGGGACATGTAAACTTAAATTCAATTAAAAGAATGATGAATTTAGAGTTGATCCATAAACACACTATTGATAAAACTCAAAAATGTGAAATTTATGTACAAGCTAAGACACCGAGGAAGTCTTTTCAGTCTATCTCTAGAGATAGTGAGATCTTGGATCTAGTGCATACGGATATTTGTGAATTTAATGGTGTGTTGACGCGAGACAATAAGAAATACTTTATCACCTTTATAGATGATGGCAGTAGATACTGCTATGTATATCTAATGAAAACCAAGGATGAAGCCTTAAAGAAATTTCTTATATTTAAGAATGAGGCTGAGACACAAACAGGAAAAGTGCTTAAATGCCTTAGGTCAGATAGAGGAGGTGAATATACCTCTAACTTATTTGATGAACAATGCAAATCTTTTGGCATAGTTCATGAAGTTATGACCTCATATTCACCGCAATCAAATGGGAGAGCAGACGGAAAAATAGAACCTTAACTGACATGATCAATGCTCTCTTACAGAGTTCTGGACTTCCAATCTATATGTGGAGAGAAGCCTTGAATACGGCTTGCCATATTCTGAATAGGGTGCCTCCAAGACATATGGAAAAGTGTCCCTTTAAACTTTAGAGAAATAGGAAACCAAGTTTAAGATATCTCAAAGTGTGGGGCTGTCTCGCTAAGGTTTTAGTCCCAGAACACAAGAGAAAGAAACTTGGTCCTAATGATGCGGTCTTCTTAGGTTACCTACAAAATAGCTATGCATATAGGTTCTTGGTAATTCGGTCCGAGATACCAGGCATAGAAGTCAACACCATTGTTGAACTCCGTGATGCTACCTTCTTTGAGGATGTCTTCCATTGAAGACTGGGAAATTCTCAGAATCTGACCATTGAGGGCGTCTCTACATCAGGATCTATTACAGATCAAGTGGAAAGGATAACGAATGTGGGGGTTGAGACTCAACCTGAACCCGATGATTTTTCTGAAGAGATTGAGCCAAGGAGGAGTAAAAGACCTCGGATAGTCAAGGATCTGGGTAGCGACTTCGTTGTCTTATAGATTGAGGGTGATCCACCAAGTTAAAAGGAAGCCATGGTTTCATCTGAAGCAAAACAATGGAAGGAAGCCATCAAATCTGAGATGGATTCCATTATGGCCAATGGAACTTGGGAGTTGGTTGATTTACCTAAAGGGTGCTCTACCATTGGGTGCAAGTGGGTGTTTAAGAGAAAGCTTAGACCTGACGGATCAATTGAAAAGTACAAAGCCAAATTAGTTTCCAAGGGCTTTAGGCAAAAGGAAGATATCGATTATTTTGATACATATTCCCCTGTGACTAGGATGACCACAGTCTGGATGCTCATAGCATTGGCATCTGTATATGATCTCTCTATCCACCAGATTGATGTGAATACCGCCTTCTTACGTGCCGATCTTGAGGAAGAGATCTATATGGATCAACCTGATGGGCTTGTGACTCCTGGGAATGAAGGAAAGGTTTGCAAGCTTGTCAAATCCCTTTACGGATTGAAACAAGCACCAAAGCAGTGGCGTGAAAAATTTGACAAAACTATTCTGTCATGTGGCTTTAAGGTTCATGAATCCGACAAGTGTGTCTATTCCAAGGTGAAAGGTGATGAGTGTATTGTCTTGTGCCTATATGTTGATGACATATTGTTGTTCGGATCACATATGAGGATTATTAATGAGACTAGGGCTTTCTTGAGTAGCAAGTTTGAGATGAAGGACATGAGTGTTGCTGATGTGATCTTGGGTCTCAAACTGACAAGGTCAGTTGATGGGATTGTGATTTCTCAATCTCACTATGTTGAGAAGGTACTTGAGAAATTTGGATATCAAGATTGCAAAGCTGTAAGCACTCCTTTTGATTCATCCAAAACGTTGTTTAAGAATAAAAGTGGAGTACCTGTAGCCCAGCTAAGGTATTCACAAGTGATAGGAAGTTTAATGTATCTTGCAAATTGCACGAGACCTAATATTTCATTCTCAGTTGCAAAGCTAAGTAGATACACTAGCTGTCCTGACCGTACTCACTGGGAGGCTCTGGATCGAGTACTAAAGTACTTGAAGGGAACTATTTCCCTTAGTTTGCATTATGGTAGACATCCTTCTGTACTAGAAGGATACAGTGATGCAAGCTGCATAGGGAAAATAGAGGAGTCTGGAAGTAATGATGTTACAGGGTACATATTTACCCTTGGAGGCGGTGCAGTCTCCTGGAGGTCTGTGAAGCAGACCATTCTAGCTCGATCCACCTTTGAGGCCGAGTTGTGTGCTTTGGACACCACCGGAATTAAGGCTAAATGGCTAAGGGAACTTCTGTCTGAAATTCCCATGGTAGGTCAGCTTGTTACTGCGATCTCGATACATTGTGATAATATGACCACAATTGCGAAGATCAAGAGTTCAAAGTTTAATCAGAAAACAAGGAGACACATACAAATCAGACTTAAGACGTTAAGAGATTTGGTGTCTCGAGGAGTGTTGGATGTGGATTGTGTTGGATCCAAAGACAACACGGCAAATCCGTTGATTAAGGAACTTGATAGATCTTTAGTTTTAAAGTCTAGGCTCGGAATGGGACTGAGATCCATTGGGAGTTCCTCTACAGTAGCAACCCAACCTATCTGAGTGGAGATCTCACAAAGTAAGTTCAATGTGGTAATAACAAGCTGTTTGGAGGACTGGTTGGCACTCTAATCTTAATGCGTAAGCATGAGTGTCTTATTCCTGGAAGCCTAAGTGCCATTTAAGCTGCAAATTTAGGAAGAGCGTAGGCTCTGAATGGGTTCAAGCCTTTGGGTAGGATGTTAGTAGTGCATCCTTGGAGAACGCCACCTATGTGAGTGTTACTGTGGGCCGCTGTTAAAGGAAGAGGGTCTTTCCTGAATACATTCATAAAATAGGATAAGGGTGCATGACCTTTAAGAGCACCAACCCTGAAGATTGAACCAAGAACAACGCTTTGTTGTTTCTACCGTATACTTTAACACTAAGGTCTGAAGTTCAAGACGTAGTTCACTTCGTTCCTGTTAAAGTGAAAGTAGTAAACTCAGGTAGAGGTCCAAACCGAAAGGTACCTTTACTGAAAGCAAAGTGTAGGCAGCCGAAAGAAGTCTCTTAAATCCTTTTGAATCTCTTTTTCAAATTGGAGAATTCGTGTGGGATTGTTGTATTAAAAATTTGTACTTAGGTTTTAATTGGAAAACCTATTAATTACAAATGGCATTAATTTGGTTTCAATTGGGAAACCAAATGTTTTGGAGGGAAAGTTGGGAATTCCCAAATTTGAAACATGGTTGAGTTTGGGTTGAAGTTTAGTACCATACCTTATAGATCTAAACTTTTGATGCACTTACATATGAGTCCACATCCCAAGCTCTTGTATCAATAGTAGAGAGGAGGAATAGAGGACCACACACGGGCGCGCGCGTTCTGCTCCGCTCCGTCTCCTTCTCCGGCACCAGCACCAGCTCGGGCTCGGGCTCGGGCTCGGGAGAGTCAATTCGGATCTCGGATCTCGATACATTTGCTACGGGTTTCATTTGGTTGATCGATTAAATTAATCAGGTAGATTAATTTAATTTCGATCGCATTGGGAATCGGACTTGATCCAAACGGCTCGACTTAGCCGCAGTCTTGGAATTCGAAAGGACACGCCCGTTGAGGGGTGTTTTCGGAAACCGAAGGGACTGCGCGCTAGGGCACGCGAGCTCTTCTTTTTATATCCCCCACCCGACGCTATTTTCTTCACTCGCAAGAGAAAACTCCACCCGCCGTCACTCTTGTTCTCTCTCTTGCGTCTGCAATCTGTTTCTTCTCGGTTGCAAGTTCTCAGAGGTGCTTTCGAGGACGGTCTCGTCAGTGTGCGCAGACGACGACCATGAACCGTCGTATCCTGGGAGCAGATCGCCAGTACCCAACGCACCGGTATTGTGGGGGCGAAATCCTCTCTAAGGACAGTCCATTTCATGGACGCTTCGGTGATATCTAACCTTATCTTTCTTGTATTTTGTTTGCCGCAATTTATTTATTGCTTGCCCTTTTCTGGATCACGCCCATTTGTTTGTTTCCGTCTGATTAATCGGTTCTGGTTTGCTTACTGTAATCGGATAATGGATTGGATTTGTACGTTATTAATCTTAATGATCTGTAATATTGATCTGTCAATCCATTGGAATCTGTTTAATTGTTGTTTAATATATGCTTGGTTTATCTTGTTTACAACAATTACAGTCTCCCATTTCAAAGTCTTTTTAAACTAAGTTTTACCTTAAATTCCTAAGTATAGCGATTAGATATTTGTTGAAGTTCCATCTTTTATTATCTTTCCTTCCCCTCTTATTCTCATTTTTAGTGTGAGGTTCTTGGTCGACACATCTTTGTTGAAATTGTATTGTACCATGTGGGACTTTTTGTGACTCCCATGGATCCGGTTGCTCATTTATACAACATTAGTAATATTATTTTGGTAATTGATCATATTAGGTTACTGAAATTTAGGAAAAACTTTTCGTGTTTCGAATGATATTCACAATAATGTAAACAACCCCATTAATAAGTTCATAAGGTCTCAACACTGAGATGTACTCTATTTTGGAGTCATGTAATGTATCCTCAAAAGTGAATTCAGACAAGTCTAGAATCCTGAAGACAACTGCCTTTCGAAAACAATCAATCAAAGCATGATAATCAATCCATGCATATAATCAAATCAAACTCGTCAAGCTGATAATGATCTCTTCTTCGTCAGGACCTAATGGCGGAACAATAACCAAAATTCAAGCGGTGAGGAAGCCTCATAAGAGACTCTTTTGTCTCGCCCTCCTAGTGGAAGTGTGGTCTAGGAGAGGCTAGGCACACTCCCAAAATATAGCCCTGAGATGAGTGGGAGAGACTTTCTGGATTAAGTCACTCCAGAAAATCGGTCCGACCGGTGCGGGCAATAAGAGTGCTAAAAATCAAAACCGAGTCCTCCTGCCTAGGCACCCTACTGAAACAGGGTTGGGGAAACTGGTAAAAAACCTATATCCTAATGAAGAATAAAAACACTACGAGTTCGCGTATAAATCGTAAAAGGACTGGGATCCTAAACCTGCACACTAGGCGGTCGCTGCCCTGACTGGGCTTCCTATCTCCCATCTAGCTGAAGGTCACCATACCCTCGCATAGTCAGGTTTCAATCTTAATTATCAGTCACCATCGATTCACCAATATTTTTTCCTTCGTTGACTACTCATCTCCATCTCAGTCCTTTCTTTGGTTGACTATATAGATCTAGGTTTTTTTGTCAACAGTCTTACTAATAGTGATCAATAGATAGTAGTGTGTACCTAATGGGTGATTTTTATGAAGATAATCAGTCCTTATGGTCACAGGTTATCATTTTGACAATAATAAGATTAGAAGCTACTCATTGGAATTGGATCTTAGTTCAATACTTTTCCAGCTTACCTAACTCTTTTCTTATTTTAATATATTAATTTAGAACTACTCATTGGATTTATATTTTAGTATAATTCTATGAAATTTCCCTCAAATCTCACAATTAAAGCATGAAAACTGTAGATATTATTGTCTGTATTTTAGACTCAATTCACAAGCAAAAGTTTTTCACACATGCAAAATTTTTCCACACACATGCACACACGTGCACATCACACATCACCTATATGTGTGAGAATCAAAACACCTCATCTTTGTAATTGTTTGGTCCTGTAGTGGTTCCCTTTTTAGTTTGCTAATGCTGATGATTGAGCTTCACGGCTAACTGAAGTTTTTGGATGAATATTAGATGACAAACTATATTTATAACTTGACATTTCATGGCACATTTGTATTCAAGTCTGATGATTATGACAAAGTCTCTCGCATCATTTATCGAAGTTACTTATTAGGTAATTTAATGATCGCATATATTTTTGGATGCATTCATGGTTGTCTACTGTACGGCTATATTTAGATATTAAAAATATGTATTCAAAATTTTTCTTGTGCTTTTACATGAACTTGTCACTGGGATTGGTAACTCGGTTGAGACAAATTATTGTAAATGTCACTACAAGAAAAGTGACTTAAGACAAAGGATAATTTAATATTCGTTATCATATCTTCCGTAGTTAAATATATATCAACGAATATTATTCGTTACTTATTTCTTTAAATTCGCAACGAATAATGGTATTCGTTGCTATATTCCTCGCAGCGAATCATGTAACAACGATTATTCGTTGTCGTTTTCTTCTAATCGTTGTTAAATTTGACAACGATTAGTGTGAATTTTAAAGAATAATTAAACGAAAAAATCATCGTTATATGAACCTTTAACAATGAATATGATATTCATTGCTAATTATAAGTACAAAAGAGTATTTGGCAACAAATAGTATTCGTTGTTATATCTTTAACATCGGAAGATATGGCAACGAATATTTAAATTATTCGTTGCCTTAGATCCAGATTCTTGTAGTGTGTCAATCGTAACGCAAAATTTTTTCCTAAATTTTTGTAACCTAATGCGATCAATTACGAATATAATATTATGACTGATGTGTAAACGGGTAATCCGGATCCACGGACGTCACACTTTCCGTGATGACAACGACCGATCGCCATCACGCCTTCACCCCAAGAAATCCTAACCCGTCCTCCTTTCATAACTCAAAACCTATCGAATTGATGGTTATATAAATTTAAAAAGAATTGGATTAATATGTTGGATGATAGCTTAGATGGGTGTACAATCATACCTAATTATCTTCTACAAATTAAAGATAGTTTGTTGACTTCTTTTTACAAAATTTTGATGATTTTTTTTGTTCATTGCAGCTTCAGAGCAAAATTTGATCTTTGTGATCAATGGTATCTAATTGATGTATTGTGTTCTTTGTCATATTATTAGCGCACACATCTTTTGAATTTTCCTCATCTTTCTTTCGGTGGATAATTTCACAAATATGTCATATTTCTAATCAATTGTCATTGAAATTTGTTTGATCCTTTCCTTGGTATCAAAGTCTTAGTTCCATTACAATGTGGTCATGTATAATTCTCTAAGACCCGACATGATCAAAATAAGCGCACCCATCAAAATAAGATGGATTCATGGAAGATGAATTTGTTACGGTTGTATGATTATTTATATAAGAGAATCATACGGGAAGATATCATTATGACTTCTATTTATGAAAAATTGGCGTGTGCAAGTGCAATAAAATGTATGTATTCCTTAGACATCATTTATCATAATTTAAATAATATAACTTTATTAAAAATTAAGAATTTTTTACACGTATGCCCCATCAGAAATATGCAATTACAATTATGCCCTTTTTTGCAGTAACACTTTTGCCATTGCATATTTCACAGGTCTTCCCTTCTATTGAGGTAAAATAAGTGCATAAGTGTAATTATAAAAAAACTGTAGAACTGTGATTTTTAAGAATACATGTGCACAAATGTAATTGCAAAAAGATAGGAGCATAAATGTAATTGTATACTTTTAGAAGGGTGCACATGTAAAAAAATCCTAAGTTGTTGATGAACGCGAAATCCACCTCTTTAATATTCGATAATTGTAGTATAGGAAGCGGATTTCGGTCGTCAAAACACCACAAACTTTGAATGTTGTGGACTATTTTTGCTTGGCAAGTTTACCAAGGTCGAACACAGGGAACGGAGATTTTTAGTTGCACGGTCTTAAATCAAATTAAGTAATTAATTAATGCTTGGTTAATTTCTGTGTTGAGAAAAATATACAATGCAATGATGGAGAAGCGATGCCAAGAAAAGAAATAGAGACTATTAAGCCCAGGATCTGCGATTAAGATTTTTGCTCCAAAATGTAATAATCACTAACCTCAAATTTTATCACAGATCAATCAATACAGATCAAGAAAAATAATCAAATTAATCCCAAATTGCAATCATAAGAGGAATAGATTAATCCTATTTTCAATAATTGAGAATATCAAAGGATAGGATTTATCCTCAAATTTCGTGTGATTTAAGTCCCAAAGTATAATAACCAATGATTCAAAGGGAATTATTTAATGTGAAATCCTCAGCCATGCTCCTGCAAA
Organism: Ottelia alismoides; assembly: GCA_037367405.1. Lineage (NCBI taxonomy): Eukaryota > Viridiplantae > Streptophyta > Magnoliopsida > Alismatales > Hydrocharitaceae > Ottelia > Ottelia alismoides. Next base: position 73,450 of record JAZKJV010003633.1, on the reverse strand, counting down.
AGAAATCATCAATTTTTCCAAGGTAATTGTGGCACAAATATGTCAAAATAAGCCTGCAAAAGCCAATAGATATCCTCAATAATGATTCTCAATAATTAACCTCAGATCTGTTCACAAGCTATGCTAAGTTGTAGAGCATGAAAATAGCTTCAAAATGACATATTGTATGCTAATATCGGAGTCCGTATGACAAAGTTATGATAAAATGAAATTTCAGGGACTGAAGTGTAAATAAAATAAATATTTCTTTGCAAAGAGGTCCCAGGGAGGACTTATCTGTAATTAATAAAACTCGGAGGGGCCTGGACGTAATATACCCCTGGCGGGGGTATTTCCGTAATTTCAAAAAGTGCCAGGGGCTTAAGTGCAATTTTCCAAAGAGCGCACGTGCGTTGCACGTGCGCCTGAGGCTCGGATGGAAGGCGGGAGGCTCGAGTGGTCGAGCCTGAGGTTCGGGTACCCGAGCCTGTGGTTCGGGCCGGGCCTAGAGGCTTGGGCGTCCTCGCCTTAGGTTCGGAGGTGGAAGCGGGAGGCTCGGACCGAGGCTGAGGGTCGGATCGTCCGAGCCTCCACGCGGCGACTGGTGCTGCTTCGGGGAGCCCCGAGCCTCTAGGCTAGAGCCTAGGCCCGGGAGGGAACACGTGGCGGCTTGATGACCGTCGGATCAAGGGCTAGCCGATCCGACGGCAACTGCTCCTGGCTGGACTTGGGCGGCACCGAGATCATCAAGTCCAGCCAGGAGCAGTTGCCGTCCAAGTCCAGCCCCGTGTTAAGGGATTAGGTTTAGAGGGGTGCCCGAGATCATCAAGTCCAGCCAGGAGCAGTTGCCGTCCAAGTCCAGCCCCGTGTTAAGGAGCACGATTCTGGTCCAGCCAGGAGCAGTTGCCGTCGGTCATCAAGTCCAGCCAGGAGCAGTTGTCGTCGGATCCGAGCCTCCCGCTTCCACCTCCGAACCTAAGGCGAGGACGCCCAAGCCTCTAGGCCCGGCCCGAACCACAGGCTCGGGTACCCGAACCTCAGGCTCGACCACTCGAGCCTCCCGCCTTCCATCCGTTGCACGTGCGCTCTTTGGAAAATTGCACTTAAGCCCCTGGCACTTTTTGAAATTACGGAAATACCCCCGCCAGGGGTAAATTACGTCCAGGCCCCTCCGAGTTTTATTAATTACAGATAAGTCCTCCCAGGGACCTCTTTGCAAAGAAATATTTATTTTATTTACACTTCAGTCCCTGAAATTTCATTTTATCATAACTTTGTCATACGGACTCCGATATTAGCATACAATATGTCATTTTGAAGCTATTTTCATGCTCTACAACTTAGCATAGCTTGTGAACAGATCTGAGGTTAATTATTGAGAATCATTATTGAGGATATCTATTGGCTTTTGCAGGCTTATTTTGACATATTTGTGCCACAATTACCTTGGAAAAATTGATGATTTCTTTTGCAGGAGCATGGCTGAGGATTTCACATTAAATAATTCCCTTTGAATCATTGGTTATTATACTTTGGGACTTAAATCACACGAAATTTGAGGATAAATCCTATCCTTTGATATTCTCAATTATTGAAAATAGGATTAATCTATTCCTCTTATGATTGCAATTTGGGATTAATTTGATTATTTTTCTTGATCTGTATTGATTGATCTGTGATAAAATTTGAGGTTAGTGATTATTACATTTTGGAGCAAAAATCTTAATCGCAGATCCTGGGCTTAATAGTCTCTATTTCTTTTCTTGGCATCGCTTCTCCATCATTGCATTGTATATTTTTCTCAACACAGAAATTAACCAAGCATTAATTAATTACTTAATTTGATTTAAGACCGTGCAACTAAAAATCTCCGTTCCCTGTGTTCGACCTTGGTAAACTTGCCAAGCAAAAATAGTCCACAACATTCAAAGTTTGTGGTGTTTTGACGACCGAAATCCGCTTCCTATACTACAATTATCGAATATTAAAGAGGTGGATTTCACGTTCATCAAATGGCGCCGTTGCCGGGGAACGGCGAATTTTTAGGGTTTTAAAATCATTTCGGTAATTGATTTTTGTGAAAATTGATTTTTGTGCCATTTTTTTTCTCTCTCTGCATTTTTGTATTTCTCTCTTACTTCTGTTACTAACCGCAAATTCTCTCTTCGCAGACTTCTGGGAGCTGGATTTTGATATTAAATCAAGGATCTGCGATGAAGATTGAATTTTAATTTTGTGAGAGAGAGTTAGCATAGATTTTATTTTCTGCAATATTCTCAGGGTCCCTCTCTTTGAACCCTTGTAATAATTAAGACTGAACATTCCTGTGGTGTGTCGGGTCTGTTTCAACCCCTTCTGTGTGGTTGGGACCCGACTTGAGTGGCGTAGGACTTAGGCACATATACGCTTGCTTGTTTATTATTGATTGTGCTCGTAATCTCTAGGCCACACTTTTTCACTAATTAAACGCACTGTAGATCGTTCAACATTAGCCAAATTTTAAATCAATTCTTCCCGCTAATAGAACTATCTGTTTAGGGCGTTTTTCATCTGTGCATATCATTTAGTGTAAATTTTAAAATTTCTTGTCTTGCATCCCGCATGAAGAACGTGAGGATTCACTGTAAGTCCTTCTCTTAAGCATGCATCATTGATTTACGTTTGCATTGGCTTTTCCGATTCTCCTTCTCAAGTTTTACAACTTAAGGATTCAAAGGAATTGGGACTGCTCGTTAGGCGTGAATTTTTGTGCTCACATAAACTACAGTGATAACCTTAACCTAAAACTGGGACTGCTAATCAAGGTGATTGTAAAGAAACTGATCTAAAATTAACCTGTGTTTGGTGGAGAGAAACCCACTCATTGTTTCTAAGGACCAGATCGCACACTTAGGATAGAGCCAAAATTGAAAAATTTCACAAAGACTACTGTTTTTTAAAAACAATTAGCTACTTTTCAGTGAGGGTCTCGGGTAGCCGTTTTACGGTCCGACTTCCCTTAGCAGAGTGGGTGGTCTAGAGGACACCGCGGAAGGCACCGTCCTCAAGCAACACGGGTAGCCGTTTAAACGGTCCGTACTTCCACCTATACTGGCTGAGAGTAGATGCAACTAGTTGTACGAACTCGGGACAGTCTTGGAGAAATATTTCAGTACCTAACAGCTCCGCTTAATTTGCAAGATTGTTTTGTCATTAAATTAAAATTGAAAAGATAAGCGGCCGAACCCTAACGTGCCTTCACCAGTGTTGAGTGGGTGAATCAACGTGTTTGTTTGTGTTTGATTTGTGTGCGTAAAAGACCTTGCAATCGCAAGAAAATCGAGGTTCGCTAATCATTCCATCCCTCTTGAGAAGATGTCGGCACAGTGGTCTTCTTTCCCGATCTCCACGACCATGTCCCGATATTCTTCTTCCCCTCAGTCATCATTCTCGTCCCGCCCATACATCCCACCCTATGACCACACTTTTTCTTGGACTAGCCCTCTCTCACATTCTGACAATCTTATGGACAAGAGAGAGAGACCAGAATCGAGGATGAACAATAGAGTGACCGTTATTGATAGTAGAACACAATTTCCGGTCACTAGGATCTCACAACCTCTTGAACCATCCTCTACTCAGGATGGCTATCCTCTTGAGTATAATCAATTTTCCTTCGACAATCCACGAGAAAACCCAAGTCAAGGAAATACAACTCATGACCAGACCATAATGTTTATGAACAATCAACACTCTACTCGAGGTTACATGCCAGAATCACGACACATGGAGACTGGTTATTCAATCACTAGTCATGAGATGTTTGAGGATGAGATTGCTCGGATTAATAATAGAGCAGACACTTTAACTATGAGAATATATGATCTCATCCAGTCAATGCAAAATTCAGAAGAAGTGAGGCCACCACCATGCGAACCACTGGATCATCACAATCAGACACAACCACTGACCTCTGACCCCCCGACTGACCATATTACAGAAAACAGCAAAAAAATTGAAAATTTTGAAAATTCAAAAAAATTGGACAATTCTGAAATGGAAGCATTTTGCAAAAGTCTGATCTTAGAGCTTCCATTAATCAAAGCCATAGAATATGTGCCCGATCTTAAGAGATTTGTGAAGAGTCGACTGATACCCAAAAAGACGGGCAAGAAACGATCCAGGACTGAATATCATGTCATATCTATGGCTAGTTCTTTGGTGATGAATCATAAACTCAAAAGCCGCAAAGTCAAGCAATTGACTCGGGTCACATGTGAAATTGGGGATTCTATATTCACTCATGTTCGATTGGACGATGACTCCACATTAAACATCCTCCCAAAGTCCGTCTTTAATCAACTTAAATTCGGACAACTCAAAAAGACTAGGGTGATCGTTCAATTACCTGATCGATCTATCAAAAGACCGCGGGGGATCGTTTCTGTCGTCGTAAATTTCCGAGGTAAAGAACATAAGGTGGACTTTACGGTCCTTGACATTGAGCACCCCGGAAGGATGTCTGAGTCTCCTATTATTTTAGGAAAGCCGTTCTTAGCCTCCGCTAAGGCGATTGTCGATTGCAAGACTCAGGAAATCAAGTTCCCGAACTCGGACCACAATGAACACGACCCCAATGACACATCATGCTCTGAGGAAAATCAACTTGAAACCAACAGTTATGATCAAGAGGTAAATAATTCACATTATCAGACATATCCACATGACACACTGATACATACCCTAGGAGAGTCACCTAAGGAACTGACTGTTAGACAAACTTCGGATTCTCACCACCCTATCACTGCTCCTAGGAAAATTCAAGATTTTGGAGCTTCTGAAGAATTGGACCATATTTTTGAAGATCACCACGATTATTTGAGAGGTCCAATCTTTGAGTCGGCAGTAATTCATGAGATACTTGAACCATATAAGGAACCGACTCCAGAAACATCTGATGTCACCAAAACTTATGATCATTCCGAAGTGACATCAACACCCCCAGCCATAAACCACAAGATCCGCAGGAACACTCTCCCTCGACCAAAGCAGTGCATGACACTTCAAGAATTGGTCGACTTTTATGGGGATTCATCTGATGAGGAACTCACAAATGCCACATCGGTTACTCAAGACAGGGAGATGAAGACTGTCCAACTTCCTCCCAGTACTTCTCAAGGAAACAAACCGACCAAGAAAGTTACCTTTGACCTTAGACATCAGGTGATTTCTGACGAGTCCTTGTCCGATCATGATGTGGTTCATCAGATAAGTGCAATAGGTACAGCTCTGATCCAAGGGCACTTACCTCTGATCGACAAAAGTTGGAGATCCTCTGCAGACAACTACTATTCTCCTGAGGACGACTCCGACGATGGCTGGTCTTCTTCTTCTTCGGCCCCCTCTTCATCACACTCATCATCTCCATACTATCTCCCTCCACACTCCCGCAAGAAGGTCCGTCGCAAACCTCCTTGATCTTGTACATCCGCAAATCTACCCGGTTCCCCATCTGTATTTATCCGATTATACTTAGGCTGACCTGAGCCTAAGTATAGGGGGACCGCTACCATTGTTTATACTTCACTTCACTTCTTTTGTTTTTTTATCCTTTTGTATTTAGTACGAGCTATGTCAACATTTCACTTTGTGCCATGGGGACATAGCACAAGCTAAGTATAGGGGGGTGTATTTGTATATATTTTATCTACTTTATCCATAGCTCGTGCTTTAATCGTTTTTATCTAACATCGGGGGTGGGTACGAGTAGTGTGTATAATACCTGTTTTCCAAAAAAAAGTCAAAAAAAAATCAAAAAAAACTTTTGCAAAAAAAAAAATCAACACTCATGGTCTTGCATTTCATCAAGCATTTCATGCATTCCTTGGTTGATATATTCCTGACACATTCACTATCACGCAAGGCTTGAGGATTTTTGAGGACACTTGATTTCTGAAATCTTGAGATTCTGAGTCAGCCTACCTTAGTCATTAGGGTTTTTAGAACTTAATAATCCACACTTCCCTAGTTTGAAAGATTTGAGCGCTATATTGCACTCTTCATCTCTACCATTCAAAAAGAATATGATCAGCACAATCACTCCCACAACTGCATGATTGATGAGATGAGTAGAGATATCACTTGAGGAACTAGAACTAGAGATTTGAGTCTAGATCCGATCTGATGATATTCGAGGATGGGATAAAGTTAATGAAGGCTTCAGAAAACCTGAGTGTCAGCAAAACACTAGCCAGTATGTGAACAAGATTCATATGCTATCTTTTTGATATTGACCTAAGTGCCAGGGTGTGATGAAACTTAAGGAAAATTGTTGATCAGTGTGCGCCAACTTTTGGTAAAAGCAGTGGAGCTAGCCAACAAAAAATGTCAAAAAAAAAGCTCTATCATCCAAAATCAAATTCCAAATGAGCTTCCACCAATGGCGAGCGCTCCCAAACATTTTCAAAGTGTCCACTTGGACCAAGCGCTAATTAGGACCAAGGAGTCGGGCTGACACCATAAAAGGGCCCTGCATCGTAAGCGATACAAGTCTGGGTGTCGAAGGTATCTTAGATACTCAAAAGAGACACACCCCGGTGTACTCCCAGAAAAACAAGTGCAGACGACTCCAAATTCTCTTGACGGACACATTGATCAACAAAATAAAAATATACTTGTGTTGAGTAATAAGGCACTCGAGAGGCACCTTGTTCCGATGTAAGGGAGAGAAAATTAGACACAATCCTATACCTTCCATCAACTGGCCGTCCATATACACTTTCAAGTCTGACAAACTAATGAGACGGTTGACTGAAGCAAGAATAGACTTATTCTCTAGTGTTGAGGATTAGGTTTAGAGGAGGATCTTTGGGACTGGAACTTTGAGTGATGCCCCGACTCGACTCTCATGAAATGCAGTACACTTAAAATCTTATCCTTATATTATATGAACAAACAGAGAGTCTGAAAATTAGAGAAGTTGGGTTCCTTTTGATTGAAGCTTGGTTGAGCACGGAATTTTAGGATCCCTCAAATTAAGGGTCTTCTCTGAATTAAGCCTTGAAAATTCACATGCACGGTCAGGGATGTAATCAACTTAGTCATTCATTCATGCTCGGGGACGAGCATGGTCTAAGTACAGGGGTATGATGAATCTCGTATTCATCATGCTAAAATCAGTCATTTAGGCTCTGTCCCCCATCATCCACCTGTAATTATTCATTAATAGATCATTATTAGCCATCATGCATGTGTAAATAATATCTGCATTTCATCATGCATAATTGCATTTAAAAATTCCCAGTGTAAATTAGTCCAAAAAGCCGCTAACTTTTCACATTTTTAGTTAATTCATCCTAACTCTGATTGACCCCAAACCACTTCCATTGTGTAGATATTACTAACCTTATTAAATAAAAAATACAAAAAAATTACTAACCCCAATAAGTGTCAAATAATCCCAAAGTCAAATTTCACATCTGACGGACTAAAATGAGCATATCTCCCACATACAGTGTCCGATTTTGGTCTACTCACTTTTAAAGTACTTTATTTTCAAATACCTTCAAAACAAGACCAATTTCATAAAATTCGGAGCTCATATGTGAAAGTTGGGTTTTGGGCCTCTTTTGCGCATTTTAACTTTTTGCTAATTTTGACCTGAGATTTTATGTGCATAATTAACTCTTTTAATTTTATTTCTTTTTCATTTGTATCCTTTGATGAAAGTTTTAATAAGAAATGCAAACATTCAAATCCAGATTAAAACTGAGATCAAAGAAATTGACCAAGTCCGAGTGTCCGTTGTCGGTCTGCACAAAAGTCGTGTGATTCTGACTTCTATTTTATTTTCCTATTTTCTTATCTATTAAAAATCCAAAAAAAATAGATTAATGTGTAAATAATTTTCTTCTTATTTATTGTATTTTTTCTAGAATTTTTATCCCCTCTAAAACCACCAAAAAAATTACAAATATCAAAAATGCGGTTTTTCGTACACAAGGAAAGCCACCAAAAATACCACTTTGCACAGGTGACCTCTTTTGCTTCTAGGCCCTTCATGAAAGTTGTGGATCTCGTCGAGACGAACAACTTTCGTGAAGAAAATTTTTCGATCCGAGGTCTCCTGCTATTTCTTTTCTAATTTTATTTCGAAATTTTTTTGGAGGCGCCACGTGGCAGCCCCTGGGCGTGCCACGTGCACCCCCGCTGTTCTCTCTCCAGCCGTGCCCTCCCCCAAGGTCACGTGCTGCGCACGTGACCTTCCACCTCCAGCCGTTGCAAGCCGCCCCCCCTGTCGTTCCTCTCTTCCTCCCTCCTCGTAACGGCCGCCGCCCACACCCATCTCCGGTCGTTACGACCGCAGCCTCTACCTCGCGCGTAACCGCCACCATCCGCCTCCCTATAAAACCCAGCCACCTCCGCACCTCGGCCACCATCCGCCATCACACCGAGCTCGAAGACAGGGCTGGTGACAGCAGCCCCTCCTCGCCACCTTCGAACCTGTCGGCGCGATCCAAGGCCGGTCCTCGACCTTGCAGCTGCTAACCTCGATTTGCAGCTCAGCTCGCTCCTCCGCCAAAGAGCTTGAGCGATAACCTGGAGAAGGCCTCCGCCGCTCCTCCAACTTCTGGCGACCCTTCCCCCCGCGCTCAGCCTCGCCGTGCGCTCATCGCAAAGCACCACCACCTCCGTCTTCGCGCGGAGGCGCCGCCTCAACCGCGCCACCGCCTCGACCGCCTCAGCCCCAGCCCTCCTCTCCGCATCGCCATCGTCTCCGCGCCTGGCGCCGCCTGCCGTCTCACCGACTCCGCCAGCGCCTCCACCACGCTCGGTCGCTCGCCACCCGGCCCTTCCTCAGGCCTCCGCCGGTCGTGTTGTCGACCGGCCGAGGCCTCGCCGTCGATTCGCCCTCGCTCCTCCACGCCTCAGCCTCCGCCGCCTCCTCCGCCGCGCGGGGGTGCCGCCCAAGTCCAGCCAGTAGCAGTTGCCGTCGGATCGGGCTACTAGCCCTTGATCCGACGGTCATCAAGCCGCCACGTGTTCCCTCCCGGGCCTAGGCTCTAGCCTAGAGGCTCGGGGCTCCCCGAAGCAGCACCAGTCGCCGCGTGGAGGCTCGGACGATCCGACCCTCAGCCTCGGTCCGAGCCTCCCACTTCCACCCTCTGAACCTAAGGCGAGGACGCCCAAGCCTCTAGGCCCGGCCCGAACCACAGGCTCGGGTACCCGAACCTCAGGCTCGACCACTCGAGCCTCCCGCCTTCCATCCGAGCCTCAGGCGCACGTGCAACGCACGTGCGCTCTTTGGAAAATTGCACTTAAGCCCCTGGCACTTTTTGAAATTACGGAAATACCCCCGCCAGGGGTAAATTACGTCCAGGCCCTCCGAGTTTTATTAATTACAGATAAGTCCTCCCTGGGACCTTTGCAAAGAAATATTTATTTTATTTACACTTCAGTCCCTGAAATTTCATTTTATCATAACTTTGTCATACGGACTCCGATATTAGCATACAATATGTCATTTTGAAGCTATTTTCATGCTCTACAACTTAGCATAGCTTGTGAACAGATCTGAGGTTAATTATTGAGAATCATTGTTGAGGATACTATTGGCTTTTGCAGGCTTATTTTGACATATTTTGTGCCACAATTACCTTGGAAAATTTGATGATTTCTTTTGCAGGAGCATGGCTGAGGATTTCACATTAAATAATTCCCTTTGAATCATTGGTTATTATATTTTGGGACTTAAATCACACGAAATTTGAGGATAAATCCTATCCTTTGATATTCTCAATTATTGAAAATAGGATTAATCTATTCCTCTTATGATTGCAATTTGGGATTAATTTGATTATTTTTCTTGATCTGTATTGATTGATCTGTGATAAAATTTGAGGTTAGTGATTATTACATTTTGGAGCAAAAATCTTAATCGCAGATCCTGGGCTTATAGTCTCTATTTCTTTTCTTGGCATCGCTTCTCCATCATTGCATTGTATATTTTTCTCAACACAGAAATTAACCAAGCATTAATTAATTACTTAATTTGATTTAAGACCGTGCAACTAAAAATCGTTGTTCCCTGGTTCGACCTTGGTAAACTTGCCAAGCAAAAATAGTCCACAACATTCAAAGTTTGTGGTGTTTTGACGACCGAAATCCGCTTCCTATACTACAATTATCGAATATTAAAGAGGTGGATTTCGCGTTCATCAAATGGCGCCGTATGCCGGGGAACGGCGAATTTTTAGGGTTTTAAATCATTTTGGGTAATTGATTTTTGTAAAAATTAATTTTTGTGTCATTTTTTTTTTCTTTTGCATTTTATTTTGCATTTCTGCGGAGGCCTGAGGAAGGCGGTGGCGGCCGAGCGTGGTGGAGGCGCTGGCGGAGTCGGTGAGACGGCAAGGCGGCGCCAGGCGCGGAGACGATGGCGATGCGGAGAGGAGGGTTGGGGCTGAGGCGGCCGAGGCGGTGGCGCGGTTGAGGCGGCGCCTCCGCGCGAAGACGGAGGTGGTGGTGCTTTGCGATGAGCGCACGGCGAGGCTGAGCGCGGGGGGAAGGGTCGCCAGAAGTTGGAGGAGCGGCGGAGGCCTTCTCCAGGTTATCGCTCAAGCTCTTTGGCGGAGGAGCGAGCTGAGCTGCAAATCGAGGTTAGCAGCTGCAAGGTCGAGGACCGGCCTTGGATCGCGCCGACAGGTTCGAAGGTGGCGAGGAGGGCTGCTGTCACCAGCCCTGTCTTCGAGCTCGGTGTGATGGCGGATGGTGGCCGAGGTGCGGAGGTGGCTGGGGTTTTATAGGGAGGCGGATGGTGGCGGTTACGCGCGAGGTAGAGGCTGCGGTCGTAACGGCCGGAGATGGGTGTGGGCGGCGGCCGTTACGAGGAGGGAGGAAGAGAGGAACGGCAGGGGGGCGGCTTGCAACGGCTGGAGGTGGAAGAAGGTCACGTGCGCAGCACGTGACCTTGGGGAGGGCGCGGCTGGAGAGAGAACAGCGGGGGTGCCACGTGGCACGCCCAGGGGCTGCCACGTGGCGCCTCCAAAAAAATTTCGAAATAAAATTAGAAAAGAAATACCAGGAGACCTCGGATCGAAAAATTTTTCTCACAAAAGTTGTTCGTCTCGACGAGATCCACAACTTTCATGAAGGGCCTAGAAGCAAAAGAGGTCACCTGTGCAAAGTGGTATTTTTGGTGGCTTTCCTTGTGTACGAAAAACCGCATTTTTGATATTTGTAATTTTTTTGGTGGTTTAGAGGGGATAAAAATTCTAGAAAAAATCGATAAATAAGAAGAAAATTTATTTACACATTAATCTAATTTTTTTGGATTTTTAATAGATAAGAAAATAGGAAAATAAAATAGAAGTCAGAATCACACGACTTTTGTGCAGACCGACAACGGACACTCGGACTTGGTCAATTTCTTTGATCTCAGTTTTAATCTGGATTTGAATGTTTGCATTTCTTATTAAAACTTTCATCAAAGGGATACAAATGAAAAAGAAATAAAATTAAAAGAGTTAATTATGCACATAAAATCTCAGGTCAAAATTAGCAAAAAGTTAAAATGCGCAAAAGAGGCCCAAAACCCAACTTTCACATATGAGCTCCGAATTTTATGAAATTGGTCTTGTTTTGAAGGTATTTGAAAATGGAGTACTTTAAAAGTGAGTAGACCAAAATCGGACACTGTATGTGGAGATATGCTCATTTTAGTCCGTCAGATGTGAAATTTGACTTTGGGATTATTTGACACTTATTGGGTTTAGTAATTTTTTTGTATTTTTTATTAATAAGGTTAGTAATATCTACACAATGGAAGTGGTTTGGGGTCAATCAGAGTTAGGATGAATTAACTAAAAATGTGAAAAGTTAGCGGCTTTTTGGACTAATTTACACTGGGAATTTTTAAATGCAATTATGCATGATGAAATGCAGATATTATTTACACATGCATGATGGCTAATAATGATCTATTAATGAATAATTACAGGTGGATGATGGGGGACAGAGCCTAAATGACTGATTTTAGCATGATGAATACGAGATTCATCAGTTGTCCATACATATATATATATATACACACATATATATATATATATTATTAAAGTTTGACTCCACTTCTATCTATCTATATTACTAAAGCTGGGTTTTTCCCAGCTATTGTGACACGTGGTTAACCTTAGTGGCTTCACTCCTTCCTCTCCTCGTGCCACTTCATCCCTTTGCCCAAATCCCCACCACCTCCCATATCTATCTATCTATATTACTAAAGCTGGATTTTTCCCAACTATTGTGACACGTGGCTAACCTTAGTGGCTTCACTCCTTCCTCTCCTCGCGCCGGTCTCCTGTAACTCCATGCCCATCTCATCAAAACGGGCAAGCCCCTTTCCCGCCCCCTCCACCAATGTGCCCCTTCTTCGGCCTCTCCTTCTGCTTCTCTAGTGCTCTTGCCTCATCCTCCGCCTCGCCTTCCCCTTATAACCTCGATCTCTTCTTTTGCAACACCTACCTCAACTCACTCACCGAGTCCACCCACCCCCTCATTTGCTCCTCAAATCTAGGCCCTCTTCAGATATGATAGACATTTAGTCGGGTGACCCGTGTACATTTCCTTTGCCTTTGCCGTCTGGTGCCCTTCCATCTCAATGCCAAAGGCGAGGGTTTTGGATTCCCTGTGGTTGTTGTTGGACATCTATTATCGAGGGCTTATTGGTGTCGGCCATCTCAAGGCTCCACGCATTCTCTCCTCCATCTATCAACTGCTCCTGGGGTCGAAAGTATTCTCTCCTCCATCAACTATTTCCATGATTGAAGGCACATCGCCGTCATTCATTCCTCACATTTCCATCCTCTGATTGTTGCTTTTGAACTTTGGTTGAAGTTGGGACCTCTCTTGCTTCATATGTTTGTACCCTATGTTTTGTGTGTAGATGGTGCTCTTGCTTCCATAATGTTGGTGGGAGCGGTGATGTTTAACTACGTCCGTTCGGAGGGGCGGCTACATTGGGCCACCGCACAACACACGCTTTACGGGCTGCATGGTTTATGCGATTTTTTCGACTGTCGAAATGATGCTTGAACACTCTGATATTTCGGAAATACTATGAATTACGTAATTCTGGAGGTGACATAAAAATGTGAATTTCGCATTGAAATTGCAATGGGAAAAACAATGAGATTTCAATTAAATTCATGTTGCAATCACATGCATATGCAAAGTTAGCGGAAACTTCTATTACGATTCTTGAACATCATCTTTGTTGATTTGTGTGTTTGAGCTAATCATTCACGGTAATCTTAATCGTTGATATGTTTTAACATTCGGATCTCAGATGAGTGTTTTGATTAAATATCTCTTACGATTTTACTGCAAATTTTTAAACTGAAAAACACCTGTTCATAGGCAAAATTTTTTGAACTACGGATTTCGGATTTCTGTCCAATTACGGTAAAAAAACTGAAACCAAATTGAATTCGTTATATCAAAAAGTTGACAATTTTAGTTAGTAATCGTGTTTATTATGTTTATCGTAAACTTCTCTTATGATTTTACTGGAAAAGAAGTACAATTCGAAATGTTGAAGCAAGGTGAATCGCACGCTTGGACAATATATGTCATGCGATCTATATGAGTGATTTGCGATCAACAATTACAGTCATTCATCTTTCATCCGTTCTATTGGTAACATCCATCGCTTCAGAATATGACATTGGACATATATGGAGTGCTTATCTAAGTCAACCACTTAATCTAAGTTGTAAGCCGCTAAAACCAAAGCACACGTTCATCATGTATTATTTGACTTGTACGAACAAACACTCAAAAATCTACTACGCCCGCTTCGGTTCAGATCACATGGAGTGTCACATGCATGTTGGGTTTTTTACATATTTATCTGCACGAATTTCTACTTTTTCATTTGTGCTATTATACTTTTCCATTATTACATGTATACCCCTCTTCAATGCTAATATCTAAATATATTATAAATTCTATAATAAATAAAATACAAAATATAAAAATAAAACACAAATAGTATTAAATACATATTAATACTATATTAATTTGTTTTTTTATTTTTTTAAAAAATATTTTTAATAAATAAAAACCTATAAATAAAAACTACTTTCAAATTTAAAAATCCATAAGAATTAAAATAAATAAAATTCCAAAAAATGGAAATATATATAATATAATAAAACGTATCCAAAAGAAGGGTTTTTCGAGTTTTTTTACCCATTGCCTGACACGTGGCATCACGAGAGGCCTTGGCTTCTCCCTCTTGGCTTGGCTATTTCATCATTCCCGCTTCTCCGATTTTTAGTGCCCATCTTCTGACCGTAACTTCCTCCTGCTCTACCATGTGACGAGTACTACTTCCTTCTTTGTCGGATGTTTTTCCCCCATCTAACGAAGCATCTTCACACATGAGCATCAACTGCTAGAGGTACATGCCCCAACAACTCCCTCCGTCCAACATCGGACCACAAAGCATCCTCCACCCTTGACCTTAAACCACTATCGAGTCCTATTTCCATCATCGAGATCTGACCATCTTCGATGAGATCAAACCCCAATCAGAGCTAGAGTATGAGGTGCAACAGAATCAACATCCTCCACGAGGTATGGGTGCAACCACTGTGATAACAACCTTCATGCCTTCTTTGCATCGTGTCTCTACATGAGTTCTCCCCCTTGCACCCCGAACACGCCCTCAAGCTTATATCGAGGTCCATTCAAGATTGAGTTCATTATAGCTCTTGGAAATCTGAACCACTACCAGGATGATCGAGCTTTTAACCATCACCTGGAACAAAGATCTGAGGAGTATGACATAACCAATACCTCCAGAAGCATTATTGAGCTCCGCTATCTAGAATTTCATTATCGAGAAAAAAAGGGTTGAATCCAAATGTACATATACTATCTGATCAAAGAAAGTGAAAGCATCATCTACGGTCGAGATCCAGTGAGTCCCTCATTCACAACTACTGGACGACTGAGTGAATCATGTGAGTTGCAATGAGTACAATTATACCACACCACCAGATATTTTTTATATTCTCGTATTGGTCCTACATGATCAGTCTTCACATGAGGGCACGTCAACATGAACTTTTCACATCGTTACCCTCCGTGTTTCCCGTGTATCAACTAATATATTATATTAATGTTTAGTAATATAATTTATTAAATATAGCATAAAATTGTTAATAAATTGAACAAAATAATGATATATTCCTTTAGTACTAATTTTATAGTATATTTTTATATATTTTTAGTATGGATGCACATAATATTTAAAATGATATCAATAATAATATATAATATATAGAAGATTTATATGTCCATAGATAATATAATATTTATTAGATCTAATATTTATGAACAAATATTATATAATCCCTATGCATAATATATGATATAATATCATATCACAAAATTTTGATTATATTATGTATGGTATAATTTTTAGTATAATATATATGATATATTATGGTTCATAAGATTTAATACATATTCGTATGATCATATCACATATTCACTTCAACATATATTCATTTCGACAAATGTGCTATTATCCTTGCAAATAAAACACATATAATATTAAGTGAATTTCGAGATTGCCATTAGCCATAAAATAGTTTTATGATATACATATAAATTATATTTATATCATAATATTGTTGATAAACTTTAACTTCCATTTTATTATATGTAATGAAATTTCTACAGATTCAAGTTTGATTTAGCAAGTTGTATATATGAGTACAATTATATAATCTTCACACTAGATTCTTTTATAAATTCTCATGTGAATTTAATTCTATGCGTGGAAGAAGTTGTGTGTGTGTGTATCAGTGATGATAAAAGATGAAATGAAGAGAGAAGTTCTATATGTAGAGTTTTCCTTCTTTTCTTCCCTTCGCTACTAGTATATAAGACAGAAAAAAGGTGAAGGGGTCTGAGGGGGCTTTTGGGGGAAAAGGAACCCCGGTTGGGAAGCTAGACATGGTTGTGGCTTGATGAGTACCACTAAGCTGACACGCCGGAGTTGGCTGCTGGCACAACTGGGTGGTGCCTTACCGTGCCGCAGGCGCATGCGCGGTAGCATTCGTGGTGGTGCTCCAGGATATTATTGGTCACTTTTACACTAGCAGATAGTGTATGAAAATAGGATATTTACTGATGTTAACTAGCACGATATGATAGTAAAAATATAGTTCTATATGTACATTTTATAAATAAGTAGATATCCTTGGCGAAGTGTGGGCATTAGTCTATAGGAGTTATGCTCGAGGACAGAGGTCTATCGCTGCGAAGAGATGTGGGAGCGAGTCGATATGATGGTAAGTTCAGTGAGATGATCAGACAACAAACACTCTCATGTATTAACTCTTAAATATTATTTTTTAAAAATTTACATATCTATTGTTTCATAGAATATTATTCTAGATATCACTATAGGTATTTATTAATTAAAATGGATTCAACATTATAAAAATATTTCTAATGAACTAGAATAGATATTTTACAAATCATTTAATTATTTTATAATATTAAAAAATTAATTCTTTGCATATAAAATCAATTTTATAGATACTTTATATATTTTTCGGGAAACTTCGGAATTCACCTTTTATGTCACATCGGCTCAATAAAAATCATTTCACCGCGAAGCGCTGGTAATGTACTAGTATACGATATTCTTGGCTCCATACTTGCATGGGTGCCATATTTTGTTGAATGACGGGTGGGTATGTGGGTGCCATGTTTGCTGCCGCATGGAATCTGCGTCCAACTTGTTGGGTTTTTAGGTAGGTTCTTAGTTGTGGATATTATTATTCATAGAAAAATAATCCTCAAACACAAAAAAGAATCAAAGATCCCATCCATCCTAAGTGGCATAATACATCAACAATCATATACAATTTGATGTTACACATTGGATGTTAATGGATGGGAAGTTTGTCCATTCTTATATATGATATGACATCTTGGACAAGAATCACCGCAAAGCTTGTATTGAATTTTGTTGTACTCATGACAAGTCAACTTAAAGCAAGTTTAAAGAGTAATCATGAAATATTTCGAACTCATGCCGGATACTCAGGAATCTACCGTGTAATAGCTCATTTTGATTGCAAGTCTTCAAGGACATGCCATGTTATCAGTTTATTTTGATTATAGGTCTTCGGAGATGAGTTTGTTCATTTGATGATGACGGGCAAGTCCCCGCCAACTTGGCATGAGTTTGCGCACCACCCAATTGTCAGTTAGGACGCTCTAAGCTAGGGCTTAGGTTTTTGGGGTACGGAGAGAAGATAAGATGTGGTGCTTAATGCCCATGTAGATTAGGTTGTGTTAATTATATGGTTAAGTTTTGGACCTATAAGTCTCACATATAATGACAATTTGAATATGTGTAGGATGTGAGTTTAATCTTGGTATTAGTTAAGAATGAGCAGGATTTAATGAAGGTTGATTAAACTATTATGATTTTCTTGGTTTTGAGGTCAGGTTGAGGTTCAACATGAGTGACTATAGTTTGCTTATAATTGGTAAGCTAATTCGATAAATAACCAATGAATGATATTAGCTACATAATAATGCTACCCCAATTCGATAAATAGCTAATAAATCATGTTAGCTACGTTACAGTGCTAAAAAAATAATACAATTCACAAAATGCAAAATACCCATTGCATTTTCTAACTAAATTAAAATTCTAAAATATATCTTTTTATTAGCACGTACAATATAATTTTAAAAAATATCATAAATTGTATTTATTTAATTTTATTATATATAATCAATGTAATTGATAAGATTTATTATAATAAAATATCGATTAGAAATTAATATTTTCATTAAATACATTACATATTATGCAACATAATGAATGAAATTATCAAGTTAAATGATCCATAATAAGACCTACTAACAAATAAAAAATATTATAAATTTCCTTATTTTCCAAGTTAAATAGTTGGAAGTTTTATTAAGAATCAAATACAAATACAACTTCTTAAAACTTGGGGGTTTTATCGTTCGTTCCTCTCTAAGATATTGCATTTCAGTTAGAAGAGGGGGAGGCAGTAGACCTCCTCATCAGCCATGTACTTATTGCCATAGATCAGGTCATTCAGAGGACACGCGTTATTCTAAGCATGATTTTCCCGCTCAGCACGGCAGAACAGATCCAGCAGGGCAGCAGTTTGTCTGGCACATCTGACCAGAGATTTGATGAGTTAGTTGCACGGCTTAGGGAGATTATGCCATCTCTCGGGTCAACCAGCACATAGTCAGGATCTTCGGAGGTAGCAGCCTCAACTACTACATCCACATCAAGTACATCATATGTTTTTACTAGCTATTACATGGCAGATTTGTCAGGATGGATCGTGGATTCAGGAGCATCACATCACCTTTGTGGTGACAGAGGGCAATTCAATACTTATAGCTCGATTGAGTCGGGTAGATCTGTGGTGATAGCTGATGGGACATATTCCTCCATTACTAGTCAGGGGATGTGCAATTAACCCCTGAAATGCGGCTTCAGAATTTTCTTTACGCTCTTGAGTTCTCTATGAATTTATTTGTCCCTTCCTTTTTGAAAACATCAGTTGTGCCCTTGACTTCTTATCACTTTATCACTTGTGCCACTCAGGTTAGTTGCCATTGAGCCCCCGCCGCTAATTGACATTAACTATGAGGACATATAAAGAATTAAATTTAAAAAAATGGACTGAAAAGTGCATCCCCTTCTTTCTCCTCCTCCCCATCCTATTCCTCATCCGTTGACGCCTAGCTCCTTCACCCTGCTCCCCCTCCGCTCCCAGCTCCTCCCTCCACCGTCCCTGCTCCTCCCCACTGTCGTAACTCCTTCACCCCTACTCCTCCCTCCGCCCCCAACTCCTCCCCTCTTGGCCTTCACTCCTCCCCCTGCTGCCCTAGTTCCTCCACCCCTGCTCCCCCTCTGCCCTAGCTCTTCTCCTCACTACCCTGGCTCTACCACCCTCACTCCCCCTCTGCTGCCAACTCCTCCCCATCTGACCCCAATCCTCCTCCACCTCAATATACCAAGCAACGAACTGTAGACTACCATGCATAGAGAAGAATAATGGTATCTAGCCAAACCACTTCTTGTGTCGTGCGTGAGCAGTCCCTTCCTCCCCCTGCATCATCTTCGTCGAGGAGAACATCCCCAGAGCCCCCTTCCCGGCCTCGATCCCACCAGCATCAACTCCTTCCCCAAGTTCTCCTACTCTAGTTCTAAGCTTTCCAAAGATGGGTTGTGCTCCATCTGCCTCTGCGAGCACATGGAAGGGAAGGTGCTTCGCATGATGCTCAAGTACCGGCATGCACTACTTCCACGCATCGTGCATCGATGCCTGACTTCGACTTAATGGATCATGTCATGTGTGCAAGATGAGGAGAGGAAGAGGGTGTACGTTCATCTCATTGATGGTAAAGTAACAGAAGAGCACAAATGATCAAACGATAAGAAATCGAGGGCATGCATGTTCAAAGGAGCATAATTGAAATCGCAATATCTCAAAGACGCACAACAAATAAAAACCCTAAAATTTATCTTTAAGTACTATAACTCATATAATATAAGATTTTTTACTTGAATTTGCAAAATACTTTCAGTTGCATTATTAAATAAAATAAATTAATTAAATATTGAACTTTCCTAGAAACAGTAAATTACATCTCAAATCAATTATAAAAGTTAAAAGCGTAACACACATTTAAAAAAATAAAATCAAATAAAAATGAAATTGTAATATATTTTAAAGAAAAAGAAATATAGTAAAAAATTAACTGCCAAATTAAACAAGAATGCCTCCAGAGTTCAATTTGAATAAAAAATCAATTTCACAATAAAAAAATATTTCTTGGAAATTGATTAGGTTAATAATACCAAAACAAACTAAAATTAACTAAATCGTGCCTGAGTAGTGTTCCAACACAAGTGGATGATTAACTACTCCCACGAGAAGACGCACGTGTAAAACTACCCGAAACGGGTTCTTACATAGTACACGTGGCACTAGACATTGCATCATCTCGTCAAGGGAACTTAAAGCCTCGTTTGTTATGCATGAATAGAGGAGGGAATTGAATCATCATTCCTCCCTCGATTTCATTCCTTTGATTGTTAGATCAACTTTATACAGGAATAACGATTACAAAGGAAACCTGATTCTCTCATTCATGGGGAATTGCCATTCCTAGGTACCTCCTAGGAATTGGGATTCCATTCCTTACCAATGCTAATGAATGCATTCTCCTTCAATATTTTTAAATTAATATCATTGTTACAAATATATGGTTATCAATATGGATACGTGTTTTTCTTTTTTTTGGACATGGATATATGGATACTGACATGGATACAAATATATGGATGCAAAAGGTTGGATAAGTTACAAATATATGCATATATGGATACTGACATGGATATGTGATATTTTTTACGGATACAGGTATAGATACAGTTTAATTTTTTTGGATATAGATACAAATATGATTGCAAGATATTCCAACGGATACGAATACATATATATTAAATATATCTATTAAAAGGATAAATATATCAGATATGATTAGTTTACGGAAGATACAAACACGGATATGTGTTTAATTTTATTTTTTTCCAGATATGGATATGGACAGGGATATATGATTTTTTCTATGTATACATATAAACTAAAATATAAACTGTGCCCATATCCTAAAAACTAAAGATGGTATCTATATTAATATCTATAACTGCAAAAAATAAAAACCAATTTCCATGTCCATATTAGCTTCGGTAAAAAAACACCATCCATGTCCATATATGTATCCGTAGAAAAATTAAAATCCATATCCATATCCATATATGTATCTGCTATAATATAATCAGTATCCATATCTTAGAAAAAAATTGAACATTGCATCTATACCAATAACATTTTCAATTTCTTTAGAATTTAGATATAGATACGGTAATAAAATATTGTAGCGGATACGGATATGAATATATCAAATATATCAATTGTATGAAAAAATCAAAGTAGTTTCTATTTAAATTTAACTATTGATTCTTTATATGAAATGTATCGATTATATAAAAAAATAAGTTTGAGAATACCGATTATTTTTTCTACTTAACGAATATATCAAATGAATGTTATTTTCTTTCTATTCTTTTCCCTTTCCAAATATAAGAAAGGAACATGTCTCATAATAAAATTTTCAATTCCTAAAATGGAAAAAAATTCCTTTCCATTCCATTGTTAATTTCATTCTTGTATTGATTCCATTCCATTATAATTCTTTTCCAAATCAAACAAACGGGGCCTAAGGCCGTTCGGATTTTCTGTTGTACAAAAGAGTACATTAACAACACGGAGTTGATGGATAAAGATCAAGCAGCTTACAAGGGTTCGCGGTTGTGGCAGGCCTTCCGACCGCTAATCCTAATCAGAGAGATCCTCCACTGTGATGTTGTGCTTGTTGTGATCACGTGAGCCGTTCAATTGTGATCGAACGGTTCACACTATTTTGCACGGTACGAACTCACAAAAAGTGCATAATCGCGAACCACTCGATCAAGGCGGCTCACGAATTTCTTTATATGCATATGAAATCTGAATGCCCACATGTTCTTCCACCTAACCTAAGTTGCCTATTTCTGCCAAGCCGATTTGCGGAACACAAAAGGAGAGTGATAGGACATCCATTCTTCTTCTTTTTTTCTGTTGTTCATATGCCATTCTTATGTGTCGAGTTTGGTTGGATTTAGTAGCACTGGCACGTTTTTGAGAGATCAATCTTCAAAAAATGGACCAAAACCTTCGAACAAACAAAGAAGAATTAAAGTAGAGAAATTATTGGTGCAGATCGCTACGTGTCCTCTGCTTCTGGAGCTGTTCCTCGGAGACGAACAACCCATGGAAGCCGTAGGGCACCCTCCTCGGCAGCAGCACCCTCCGCCACGACCTCCAGCTCGCTCGTCATGGCGTCCATCACCACGAACCTCGACTCCCCCTTCCGCTCGTCGTACACGTACGTCGCCAGATACCCCTCGTCCTCCTCCCCTTCCTCCTTCCGCCCCACGAACACCACCTCCCCACCGAAGCACCCCTCCCCATGCAGCCTCCTCCCCACCACCCTCCCCTTCCCCTCCAGGTCCATCTTCACCACCCCCTCCCCCCTCATCGGCTCCTCCCCGATCCCCACGTACCCGTATCTATTCCTCCTCCCCACCCACCTCGGGTTGATAGTCGGGAACTCCATGTGGCATTCCGACAGCCTCTCCCGCGTCACCCTCCCGTCCCTAAGGTCCACCCTCACCCTCTCCAACCTCGTCTCCACCTTCTCGAACAGGTTCTCCATCGCCACCGCGTTCACCGCTACCACCACGATGGCGTCTTCCCCGTCGTCCCAGGCGTTCAGGACGTGCGTCGGGCTGAACCCGGGCGCGTCGTACCATCTCATTTCCGATTCCGACTCTGCGTGCTTGGGCATCACGGCGATCCTCGGCATCCCCTGCGGATCCCACTTCAGGCCCATCCGCCGCGGAGCACCACCTTTGCCGGCGTCATCGTGATGTGGTTGGTCGCGAACACGACGTGCCTCTCCGTCACGGCAAAGTCGTGGAGGAGCGCCGGCGCCTCGACGGAGTGCACCGGCACGTCCGGTTGCTTCCTCCCGTCCCGGTCGAACCAGAAGTACGTGAGATACGGCCGCCGGAAAAGGTGGTACCGGAACCCGAACACCTCCCCCGTCACAGGGTCCTTCTTCGGGTGCGCCGTCATCGCGCCGGGCGAGCCGAACTCGTGACGTCCAGTCGTGGTGATCTCGCCGTCGTTGTTCAGGTGGACCGCGTAGGGGAGGTCGGACTCGCCGAGCGCGTGGATCTGGTCGGCGAAGTAGGCGACGCTGGTGTTCGCCGTCCCGAGACCGCCGGAGGGGGAGAACTGCCCGGTGAGGACCCTCGCGGCGTAGACTGCTCCGCGTGCGAGAGCCAAAGGCCCGTGGAAGCCGCTCACGAAGTTGGGGAGATGGGCCGGTCAGCCGTGCTCTCTGCACGGTACTTATTGGTGCGCACGTACCGGCTGCAGAAGATGGGTCTGTTACCTCGGGGAAGGAGGAGAGAGTGGAGCATGCCGTCGCCATCGAAGGGGTGATAACCACCGATGGGGAAGTGCTGTGGGTTGGGGCCATTGCGGAGGTAGGCGCCGCCGGCGAGGCACTCAGGGATGGAGCCGCGGACGATGGGGCAGTGAGTCGGAGGGAGCTCGTCGACGGGAGCGAAGTTGCCGTAGAGGATGCGGACTGGGTCGAGGGAGGCAGGGGGCGTGGTGATGAGGGCGAAGGCGTCGATGAAGCCGTCGAGGCGTTGCAGAGGGTGGTGGGTAAGGGGTGGTGGTGGGTTGGCTTGCTCCCTGTGCGGCTATGCTTGTTCTTGGAAGTTAGGCATGCGAGGGCGATGTTCCTCCTGGGTGTTGGAAGGAGGAGAGGGAAGTAGCCGAGGGTGGTTGTTGATGATGGAGGAGGAGCCATGGCTGATGGAGGAGGAGACAGATGAGACGAGCGAGACGAAGGAGAGAAGCAAGAAAGATATAAAGATGGACAAGTATACGTGCATGTTATCTTAAAAAAAGGTTGGCGTGAAGGCGTAGGATGGGCGTGGGCTTCCATTGAAGGAAGGCTAACCCGAAGGAGAAAGGGAGTCTAGTATGGATTTCGGCCTCCTCCAAGAGTAAATATGGTTCTTCCCCTCCACGTCTTTCACGACGCCGTTCACATCAAGGATTAACGAAGAGGATCTCTGCTGTAGAGGGGATTGCAGCGTACATGTTGTAATTTCTAGTAATTTTTTTTTGTGATTTGAATTTTAACATCCAATCTTATAGATTGAATCTTAAATTAATACTCTGTATATTCTCCAAATTTTGGTTAAACTCGAAATTATTTATTATTTTATCTTAATGGTCAAACTGGTTAAGATTTAAGCAACTTAAATTCCATTTAGAGAAGATCCGAGTATTCAACCTGTTAAGATAAAATAGCAAATAATCTCGGATTTAAGTGAATTTGGAGGGTATATAGAGCATTAATTAAAATTTAAATCTATAAAGTTAGATTTTAAAATCCAAATTGAAAAAAAATTTATTGGGATTACAACACCTCTGCTACAATCCCCTCTACAACAGAGGGATCCTCTTCCTCACATTAATCCTAACACCCTATTTTTATTCATTCCGTCTTTATTTCCCATAAATCATAATATTTAATTCTGATATTATTATCATAGTTACTTTTATTATTACGATTTTGATTTCTCCATTATCAAGAAGATTTGTAACCGGAAATTCTGATCATAATGGTCAATATTTCCAACATCTCCCTTTTTTATATTGGTCACATTATTTCTATACTCCCACTATTCGCTAGATGTATTTCTGTAACGTCCCGGGCTTAGGACCCTTGTTCATTATCGAGGAAACTGGCCCTGATAACTTTTTGGGCACTGCCCAATTGGACCCGTTGACAGCCACCCAAAATGCTTAAGCCCAAGTTGTCAAGTAGTAATCCCCACCACTTATAAACCACACCCACATTTTGTGAGTTTTAGGTATGACACTATGTTGGGGTTGGGGTGTTACAACCTCCCCCACTTATATTCGCAATGTCCTCGTTGCGACATGACACATCACTTATTCCCAGTGACAGTGATGGCTGCACACTCCAGGTAGCCTTTTCCTCCAACCTCTTTATAGGGGCGGCTACACCTCTCGGGTAGCCCTTTCCACTATTAGAGGGAACTTGGCTCAGATACCATTTGTAACGTCCCGGGCTTAGGTCCTCTTTCCACTATCAGAGGGTGGTTGCCGCTGGTGGCTAGTGAGGGTTGCGCGCAGCGTCGCGATGGCCTGGTGGCGAGGTTTGGTGGTCGGCGCGCGCAAGGCAACCAGGAGCTGCATTTTTTTTATTTATTTTTGCATTTTTTATGATTTTTTTGTAATATTGTTAAACAAGAAAAAATATATAGAAATAAAAGGAAAACATGGTGATGATTTGATGATATTAAAATGATCGTGCTATAAATCAACAAGGGAAAAATTTTGTTAGATAAAAAAAAAGATAAGGAAAAGGAGAGGAATTACTTAC
This sequence comes from Ottelia alismoides, assembly GCA_037367405.1. Taxonomy (NCBI): domain Eukaryota; kingdom Viridiplantae; phylum Streptophyta; class Magnoliopsida; order Alismatales; family Hydrocharitaceae; genus Ottelia; species Ottelia alismoides. Next base: position 48,307 of record JAZKJV010003633.1, on the reverse strand, counting down.
CTGTCATTCATCGAATTATGGAGCAGCTATGCTAACTCCGATCGTCACTTCAAGGAGATAGCGCGCGCTCCGAAGCTTCAACGAGCCTTGTGAAGCTTGTGACGGTAGTGCGTACCAACCGATCTCGCCTTGAGATTGTCGTCGCTCAACTCGTCTCATACATCTGTCACCTGAAGATTAAAGGCTCGACATCACTTCTCTCGAAACGACGGATGGGGGAAAAATGATGGAGTGGAAGAGAATAAAAAGGAGAGGAGGGGAGTTAGAAAGGAAGTGGAGAAAGTGGATGAAATGAGAAGTTGATGTCTTGTAATGGGGAACAAGTAGGGGGAGAAGAAGTAAAAGGGGGAAATAAATAAATAAATAAACATGCTACTAAAAATAATGTAGGGAAAATAAATAAATAAATATAAAATAATTAAAATAAATAATAATAAATAATAAATACGAAATTAATAGAATAATAAAAATAGGGTGACACATGGCGGCTCGAGGAGCTACCATGTGTCGCACATGGAAAAATAAAAAATTAAATGTAAAGACAATAACAAATAAATAACAAAAGGATCGAATAAAAAAGAGATCAACACAGAAGTTGCTCGACTTGACGAGATCTACAACTTTCGTGAAGGGCCAAAATCAAATCAAATCATATGTACAAAGTGTATTTTTGGGCGGTATATTATAAGTATAAAATACCACATTTTGTCTTTTACAATTTTTTGTCATTTTTAATTCAAGAAAAAATGAAATAAAGTTTGAAAAAATATGAAAGAAATATCTACAACTTAATCTCTTTTTTGGATTTTTAATAATTAAGAAAATTAAAAGATAAAATGAAGGGTATTTTGGTCAATATATTATACAAGAGGGACCCAAAACCCGAGTTTCACATATGCTCTCTGATCTTTTATGAAATTAGTCTTATTTTGAAGGTCTTTGAATGCATATTACTTTAAAAGTGAGTAGATCTAAAATACTGTGTGAGAAAGATACGCGCATTTTAAGGTTCCAAATTTCAAACCTGGATTTGGATTTATTGGATAATTTTACAAGTTAATAATTTTTGATATTTTCTTTTATTAGTGTTAGTGATATATATATATAGAGTTAATTTTATTAAATTCGAAGTTAGTATAAAATATATACAAATATGTTATTTTATCTAATATACATGTGAATATCTACGAGTGAATTTGGCTCCTTATTTAGTGCAAATATGAATGGAAAAATGCTGATATTATTTATACATGCATGAATGCTAATTATGCAATATAAGTGGAGATATACATCTAATTACTCAGGAATAAAACTCTATTTTTCAACTTTAGAGTGATGAACCGTAGATTCATCAGCGAGCGCACCCTCCCTCATATTTACCCTGCTGTAGAGAAATATAAAGATCCGAAAACTTGGTTGTGACGCCCTTAGGATCCGGGTACTCGGCAAACCAATCTACGCATATACATTCCACATTCGAATATTTGGCATAACAAAAGCAGGAGAAAACGGCAACATGCAAAGGAAATAATATTTTTTTTCTTCTCATTGCATTCAACCTGTTCACAAGCACGTGTATCTCCATTCACAAATTCCATTACATTCTCTTATCCATTTCCATGTCCATAAAAAAATATATGTAATCATAAATATAGATGTCCACAATTATACATTACATATCATGTCTCTTAGAAAGAAACTACAAGTAAAGAACGTAGTAAAAACTACTACCAACTGTGCTACAAGAAGTGTAGTGAAGTTGCACTAAAAGTGATGTCTCCAAACTGCTCACTGCTGAGGACCTGCGGATTCACACGTAGGTACATTATGAGCAAAGTTGCCCAATACGAATTAGATAAAACTATACAACAACAAGCATGATATAAATTAATGTGTGCAAAAGAGAAAGAAACTAGGTAACCAGATCTCACAAAGAATCACATTTTTATTATGGTTATTAGATATGGATATAAGTAACCAAGCTTCGTGAATAGTCTGTGGTCTTGGTCAGGATGAGACCTCACACTATGACTCTAAGGCAAAAAGAATACCTTAGGGTTGGGGTGCCTCCGTAGGCATGCGGTGGGGTACAATGCATCCTAACTAAGTTCCCAACACGTCCACTTAGCTCCACTTCACTAATGTACTTCTGATTCACAAAACAGATTCCAACCTGCGAATCCTTCGCGACTAGCCCAATCCTCCTTATGCACAGGAGATTCACATCTCATTCCCAACTTCATTAATCACATTTCCCGGAACTCCCCTCTTAGTGCTCCCACTCGGAATACCGACCAATGTGGCCTACATTGGCCTGTACACGAGTGTTAACTCTAAGTGACAAGCGAAACACTAGCCGACCAACCATGACTACTTGGCCCGCGCTCGAGCACCGGGCTAAGGCACGCAAGTGCGAGGCCAACACCGTCAGATTAGCACCTCGGTGTGCCAAGCAACATGTCCCCAACCATCGCAGCTACAATAGCAGTTGGGATCGCGGTCATCTAGGCTTCTTCCCGGGGCCCCCAAGGGTGCATGCCCCTCCTTGGTGGAAACTACTCCATCTGCTCGTTCACCCTGATATCATATTTTCGATCTTTATCTCCATGTTCAGTCCAACAGCTAGAGGAACATAAGCTAAGTCAGCTAAACAAAGAAGGTACAACTAATTATTCACACCAAGATATCATTATTCTATAAATTCAACACACCTTTGGAGGGTAGCATAATCACAATACAACTCAACTTAGTTAGATGTGCATAAAATACCTGAGATTGTTTTTATCCTAATGTAACCATTAAGTTTCTGATTTATATTTAGAGAATAAAGATGTTACGTACCTCACCATCCTTCAAATGTCAAGGGTTGTAGTTAACGTGTCTTTTATATTTTCTGGATTTTTAAAGGAAAGCCTAAACAATTACAGCTAACGAATATTAGGGATAAACCATACTATAGTACAGAGTCATTTCTATTCTCTAGTTACACGTACTATGTGAATATATGCAGTCATAGTTGACATATTCCTATTACTTATGAATTAATCATACTATTACTAATCCACCTCCCACCCGTAGGAACACTAGGACATGTTGTAAACAATGGGCCATTTCACCTTGTAAATGTCAGATTGGTTAAGTTGGCAATAGATTGTGTATTGCATCTGTACGTGTAGAAATCTAATATCTCTATAAATTGGGTTAATTGAGTAAGGGGGTGTATATTTGCGTGCACAGCCTGCAGTTTCAGCAATTTGAGGGTGTATAAATATTACTTGATTTTTTTATTGACCCATTATCTGAATAGATGCATTTCTTCCAATAATTCCCAAATCTTTGATTATGTCAAGAAGAAATGCGTGCTCTAGTTCTGCTACATGCAACACCAGCTGTCAATGTTCTAAGAACAAGGAGCGAGCTAAAGGAGGAACCACGCAGCAACTATCAACTCTGCTGCAGTCGTAGGCACTGTCTATTCTAAGGAAACTTTGGATTGCCCCAATGTAATTATATTAGCATCCTCATTTTCCCAGCCATCTAAATTAGACCAGTTTATGGTAACTGATATGCTACGGGTCTGCTAAGCATAGTCAACGTGTACAAAACTAGTCAGTTCTCATATGGAGAACCCATAGGGGCCAATGGTGCATACTTTCCTCATGGAGGTGGACCATCCAGAACCTATGAACAGGACATGGATCATCAAGAGGATCCCCAAATAGAGCAAGTTTGGAAAATGAGGCATACAGGTCTCTGTAATATGATTTTGTACAACACACAATGCCCATCAGCACGAGTGAACTGCTGACAGTTAAGGACACCCTTGTACGGCCAATTCGTGCCTAGTTCCAACCACATGTCAAAATGTAGTTAAGTTTGAATTCCAGGGAACTTCTTGATATCTATATGCAGCCAGTAGGAAATGACAAGATATACTCATCAATGATGCTTCACATTTAACAGTTCAATTTCTAGGAGTCATGATTATGGATTAGAATAACATTGAACTGCTTAAGTACATGCAAAGGCTTAAAGTATGTGGAAATCCTGAGTAATATTGTGTCTGAAAGCTTCTAGTTATAGGTCCTGGAAAACCCAATAGTTGAGATTTGGAAGAATCGAAATCAAACCATCAATCTAAAGAATAGGCGAGAGAGAGAGAGGAGGGGGAAAGCATGTGGATTACAGCAGCAAGAGGATGGGAACCATCGTACATATGAAGAGGACCAAATCACAGTTACAAGAACAAATCCGGACACAACATATATGTGGAAATAGCGTGGAACCGCAGCAAGAGGAGGAGGATCGTACCTCGAAAATCTCGCTGCTTCGGTTCCTCCTCCCACTGAGAATGGCTCACACGACACACCGTCGACGATGAGAACCGCACAAGAGGTTGACTTGGACCTTCTCTACAAGGAGATGGTCTTGGATCGTCGATTCCAAGGCACTCCGGCGAGCTTTGGCGAGGGAGAGGGAGGAGGAAGAGAGTTGGTCGAAGGAGATGAGGGTTTTGGGCGTTTTGGGCGAGAGGGTGGTGGGGTTTTAGGGTAAAATCCAGATTCGGATCCGGGTTCGGATCCGAATATGACCTGGACCCCTCATTGCTAAAATAGCCGTAACTCAGGCTCCCGGAATCGAATTTTAACGTTCTTGGACTCGTTGGAAAGCTATCGACAAGCCCTACGCAATGGACTACTCAAATAAATTTTTTGAACACTGGAAAAAAACAGATTTACAATTTAGCCCAGATCCGACTGGATTTTGCATTTTTAGTCCATGTTCGGGTTTCGGGGGTTTCACATCATAAAAATCTTAAGGGAAGTCTCGTCCCCGAGACTTAGGATGACTCTAGTCGATTTCATCCTGAACCCCATTGTGTCCAAGCCTCACCGAGAAACGAGCCCATAAAAATCTCAAAGAGAGCAAAGCACATAAAAAATCACAAAAGAACTCGACTACGGCTTCAGTTCCATACCTGTGAACAATTGAGGGTATTCTCCCTCATGTCTGCCTCAGGTTCCCACGTCGCTTCCTCGATGTCTTGACTTCCCACAGGACCTTGACCAAAGGATCTCCCTCCGCCTCAACTTCTTGACCGCGTGGTCCAAAATCTGCACCGGCTCTTCTGGGAAGGATAGGTTTGGCTCCATCCTCAAGTCCTCGTAGTTGATCACGTGTCGAGGATCTCGGATGTACTTTCTGAGATTCGACACGTGGAATACGTCATGGATGCCCTCGAGGTGTGGGGGAGGGCTACCCTGTAGACTACTTTCCCCACACGGGCCAAAAATCTCGAATGACCCTACAAATGCGGTGCTAGCTTGCCTTTTGCACCGAAACGTTGTACGCCCCTCATTGGGGACACGCGCAAGAACACGAAGTCTCCAACCTCTGATCATGAGAAACACTTAGTCTCAGAGGATTGGCTAAGAACTGTATCCACTACGGAGCGAATTTAGGATAACATACCTGAAACCCAAGGTCTCTACGTTGTTGGTCGGTGTAACTCTTCTGACGGCTCTGTGCAATCAGCAATTTCCTCCTAGCAGTCTCCACCACCCTGGAGGTCTCCTCAATGATCTGAGGGGTGAACATGGTGTTGTCACCCACCTGCTGCCAATACAAAGGAGTGGTGCACTGCCTCCCATACAATGCCTCAAATGGTGTCATGCCTATACTGGCATGATAACTATTGTTGTATGTAAACTCAACTAGTAGGAGGTGATCCTTCCCAAGATTCCTTCCACTCAACCGCACATGCTCGTAGTAGATCCTCCAAGGTCTGAAAGGTCCTCTCAGACTGCCTATCTGACTGTGGATGGTAGGCTAAACTCACATGTAGCTCTGTCCTCAAGGATCTCATGAACTCTCCCCGGTAGTGTGATGTAAAACGGGAATCTCTATCTGACACTACTTCCTTCGGTATCTGATAATCTCGAAAATCGGTGTGGTTATATCGACTCACAAGGCGAGTCAACAGTCGGTGTTTGACCACACAAATCCCGAAATTAATCAACAATTAACCCACACTAAAGATCAATAAATTAGAACTAATGTGGAGTCAAAATTTATTTTTAACTCTGCACAAATGGTGTATAGTGTCAAGTATGCAGAGAGTTCGAACACAGGGAGCAAGCAGGGTATTCACACAAGTGTGCACAAGTGAATGTGTATGTGAAGTGTCTACACTAAGCAAGCAAGTAAAGATGTTTTTGTGGGTTTTTAATTTTTAATTTTTTTTATATTTTTTTTATTTTTAATTTTTGTATTTTGATTTAATTTTCTGATTTTTATAATTTTATATTTTATATATATATATATTTTTTTCTTTTTCAATATTGGAAAATATAAGCAAAGTAATGAAAGGCAAGATAAAGTATTTATAAAGCTAAGTAAAAATTACCAGAAATTCAGAATAAATTGTTTTTGATATTTTTATGATTTTCTACTGTTTTTGTGATTTTTGGGGATTTTTCAAGGTGTTTTTGGTATTTTTAAATGCTGAAGTAAGGCAAAACAGTGGAAAGGGTGCTGCTGTGAGTAAAATGGACTTTAAAAATAGCAACCAGTAGCTAAGAACTTTCACACTAACTTTTAAATAAAAAGGAGGAAATAAGGAACAAACAGGAACTGAGTTTTTGATTTTTGGAGTTTTCTACTATTTTAGGTATTTTTTTGAAGTTTTTGAGGTTTTTAAATTTTTAGTGTTTTTCTTTTGAGATTTTTAATGATTTTCGGACTGACACTAAATAGAATAAAATAGACACTAGGTAACTTTTTTGGAATTTTTGGAGGTGTTTTAATATTTTTTTGGTATTTTCTAAACTGGACAGTGCACAAATAGCAAGTTTTTGATTTTTAATAAATATGAAAATCAAGTAAAATCAGAAACTAAATATGTGTCGTTAAAGTACACATGTCCAGAAACTTAAGTTCAAAATTTGAGAAATTTTGGAGTTAAAATGATAGGTCAAATAATTAGAGCAAACATCCAAACATCAAACAGTCCTGGCAGGGGTAAATGTGCAATATCTCAAACATCCAGGTGCAAACATGCAATTTCCACAAAAATATAGAATAGAATATTTAATTTCTAGCACCAAAATGCAATTACAAAAGCCGCCTGGGCACACAAGAAATTTTTCCACCAGGGCGCGTGACTTGCACGCGCCTGGCGAGGACTGAAATGCAATATCTCAAATCCTGAGGGCCTACTTGCAAAATATCCAAAAAGCTTACACTTAATACGAAAGTTTCAGGACTAAAATAAAATACACGAACGACCGAGGGTGTCCTTGCAAAATGCCCACACCTCACGTGTACAGGTCACGTGAGGTGACGTGGCGAAGGACCAAAGTGCAAATAAACAAAGACTGGGGGTCTTTGTGCAAATATTACAAAACTTTTACACTACAGACAAAAGTTTAAATACTAAATATTAAATACAAAAAATGCGAGGGTTGGGATGCAAAATACCTCGCTCGGGCGATCCGCAGGTGACGCGTGGCGCGAATCCAACGGCTGGTGGCGGGAGACGATCCAGCGGCGGGGAGCACGCCACTTATCCACGTGGCAGCACGGGAACGGCGATGACGGTTGGTGTCGACGTCTGAGATTAGATCTCAGAAAGAGATCCGACGGCGGTTGGGCTGGGAAGATCGGACGGCCGACACGCGAACTGGAGCTCCGCCTCGATCCAACGGTGCTGAAGCCCGGAGCAAGAACCGCGACGAACTCCGGCGAGCCGAGGTTCGCCGAGGTCAAGCTCCGTCTCCAGCGAGCTTTTTGGCTTCAAAAGCGGGCTGGAGCTTCCTCGGGTCTTCGTCTATCTCCTGGGGGCACCAAAAATGCACGGCGGTGGCCGTGCCGCTCGCCGGTGGTCGGCGAAGCTGGAGAGCTCGACTGATCTCCGGCGAACCTCAAAAACGCGCCCAGGCGCGAGTCAACGTGCTTGGACCCTGCAAAAGGCGTTAGAAGGTCCAGGGCAAAGTGCCTGGACCTTGGGTGGACCTAATCGATACGCGAGGGGGAATGGTCGACGGTGGCCGGAGGTGCGCTCCGGCGAGGATGCTTGGATGGGCGAAATAAGCGATGGAACGTATAATTTTTTTGGGGTTTTTGGAGCTTAAGCTAACAGGAACTAAATGCAAGAAAGAAATACGCGGGGGGGATGTCCTCGATGGCCGGAGCCAGAGGAAAAAGAGTACCTCGACGCCGGCTGTTGGCGGAGGTGGTGGAGGCTCCCTCGACTTCGTACGCCTTGGCTGAGGAGCTGGCGATGGAGTTGTCACCTCCAAGGAGCTCAGGAGCACGAAAGGTGGCGCTGAAGGGTGGACCAAGGGGACTCAAATTCGAATGGGAAGAGGGGGAGTTGGTTTTAAGTGGTTTGACCCGAGGTGACAGGGGTCCAAAGACCAAGGAACATCTTGCAAATCTTGGGTCCAACGACCAAGATTAAGCTCGGGTGAGTTAGGTAGATGGTTGGTGGACAATGTTGCAGAAGGATGCAACACGAAAAGATGAAAGAATTGGCCGGGAAAAAGCCAAAAAGATGGCTCAAGAAACCGAGCCTGACACGGGCTACAGGGGTAGGGCGACCAGTTGACTGGGGTCAACTGTTGACGCCTCCTGGTTGGTCCACGTGGACCAACCAGGGAAAAACCTGTGTTATTATTTTGTTAATTCATTTAAAAATACTAAATGGCCGAATTAATTAAAAGTTATAAAATAAAAAAAATGCTTAAAATTTTATGTAGTATTTTATACTGATTTTTATTTATTTTTATGAGATTTATTTTTACAAGTTACCTTTTTACCCTATATAGGTATAATACCTATGTATTTTATCATTCTATTTTTATTTTAGGTATTTTCAATATTATTATTTTTATTTATGATTTTATAAAATTGTGAAATACTTTTATATACACATATATATTTTTATTTTATTTTCTGATTTGTTTTGTATATTTAATAAAAATACAAGTGTCTTGTATATAGGTATAAGTATATGTATAATACCTATGTAGTCTTTATACAAGTATTTTTATTTGTGTGTTATTTAAGTTTTTATTCTGATTTTAATGTTCACAATTATTAAAGTCTATTTACAACCATTATACAAAATATAAAATTATATAAAATATTACAACATTATAAAAATATAAAATTATAAAAATAATAAAATAATTAATAATTGAATTTTTAATTGTATCAAGTTATACAATGGCCCAAACTCAACTTCTAACCACTGCAAATCAACCACCGCCATCATAGCTGTTATTTCTTCTATATACAATTAAAGGTGAGTATGTGCTCTTTGGATTTACAATTTGAGATACGGGGCTGGGAAGTTGGATTTTGGATTCTTATTCAGACCATAACTTTTATCTGTACATTATTTTTCTGTAAATCAATTTTGTATTTTTCTTATTAAATTATCTACAACTTTCATGCACAAAGTTTCTTTATTTGATGTATAAAAAGTGGAACCAAAAATAGGTCTCAAATGAATAAGAAATGAATTAAATAAATATAGGTATTTGGCCCTTATCTCCCCCTACTTTATTCCTTGTCGACCTATTCATCAAGACGCCTAGGTCTCGGGGGTTTCGGGTCATAGAATATTTACAATATTTTATTCTTTTCTTTTCTTTATTTATTCTATAATTTTGGCCTTAATTACAATAATTTATACACTGTTTAGATGCACATGCATGAATGCTAAGATGATGATTTTAATGCTATTTACAGGCATTTGCCTAGGGTTTTTGGTGCCAAAATGATAGAATAAAGATGATGAAATGTGGATTCATCAGTATCCCATGCAAAATGACGTGCTGAACATATAACTTGGCTAGTTGCACTGGTGTATATGTCATGTTGGCCGGGATGAAAGGGCTAACATGGTCAACCGGTCAACAATGATCCATATCGCATCAAGCCCTCTCCAGGGGTGCGCGACAATGATGTAACAAAATCAATAGAAATGTTCTCCCATTTTCACACCGGGAAGCAAGGGGTCTATGGTACTCCGCCCTCACCCTTCGACAAGTAAGGCATCGGCTAGCACACTCGGTTATGTCCTTCTTCATGCCCTCCCACCAAAGGTATTGGCGGAGGTCCCTGTACATCTTGGTTCCTCCTAGATGTATAGAAAGTCTTGCACTATGCGCCTCACCCAAGATATCTCTCCTCAACACCTCATCATCTGGAACACACACACGGTCTTCATTCCCTACAATGGATTTACAGACTCGAAACCCGTCAAATTTATCCTTCAATCATCTATGGTACAAGTTCTTGATCCTTTGATCTATATGTTACCCTTGGACGATCTTGTCCCATAAGCTACTATACTTTGTTGGCATAGTCACTTCATCAGATGTACTCTCAAATCGATGCCACTCACAAAGTGTAGTGAGTACATCCCAAGTCTGCAACCATTTTGTCGAACCTTCAGTATATGGTCGCCTACTCAAGGCATCTGCTACCCCATTCCCCTTACCTTGATGGTAGGAGATTGTACAATTAAAATCTTTTAGCAGTTCCATCCACCGTCTTTACCTCATATTCAGCTCCTTCTGACAAAAAAATGTATTTAAGGCTCTTGTGGCTTGTAAAGATCTCAATGTTACCCATACCAATAATGATGCCATATCTTTAATGTAAAGACTATGACCGCTAACTCCAAGTCATGAGTGTTATAGTTGCGTTCATGAGTCTTCAACTTTCGTGACGCGTATGCCACAACCTATCCATGTTGCATTAACACTGCACCCAAGCCCTCCTTGGAAGCATATGTGCATACAGTGAAGTCCAAGGTACCGGAAGAAAGGGTGAGGATGTGTACAGAAGTCAATCTCTCCTTGAGCGTTCGGAAACTCAACTCACATTTGTCGCTCCAAACAAATGGGACATCCTTCTGCGTCAACCAGGTGAGGGTAGAGCCAACTGAGAGAACCCTCTGACAACCTCCTATAGTATCCAGCGAGGTCAAGGAAACTGCGAATCTCTGTAACCGTCTTGGGCCGCTCCCAAGACACCACTGCCTCTATCTTGGCGGGGTCAATTGACACCCCTGCCTCTGAGACCACGTGGCCAAGAAAAACCACCTCAGAAAGCCAAAAACTCATACTTGTTGTATATAGCATACAACTGATGCTTTTGGAGCATCTCTAGTACGATATGAAGATGAGTCTCAGAGCGTCTCTAGTACGATATGAAGATGAGACTCATGCTCATATTAATCATGAGAGTAGACTAGAATGTCGTCAATGAATACGTTCACAAATCTGTTCAAGTACGAACGGAAGATCCGGTTCATCAAATCCATGAATACGGTAGGTACATTCGTAAGTCCAAATGACATCACTAAGAACTCATAGTGACCATATCTAGTGTGGAATGACTTCATTGCATCCTCCTCTTTGGTCCCCAACTGATGGTATCCTGACTGCAGGTCAATCTTAGAGAACATTGTTGCTCTCCACCACCGATTAAATAGATCATCTATCCAGGAATGTGGATAGCAGTTTTTGACCGTTCTTTTGTTCAACTGCCTGTAGTTTATGCATAGTCTTAGGGATCCATCCTTCTTCTTCATGAAGAGGACTGGCGCTCCCCCATGGTGACATACTGGAGCGGGGTGAATCCCTTCTTCAATAGCTCCTGCAACTGTACCTTGAGCTCCTTGAGCTCAGCTGGTGCCAACCTATATGAAGGGATAGATATCAGCTAAGTAGCATGATCTTGAACTCTATCTCTCGTACTGGTGGTAATCCAGGTAATTCATTTAGAAAACATATCAGGAAGCTCTTGCACAACTCGAACATCCTCTATCATATGGTCATGTGCCGCTGAGTCTACTACATAGGTGAGGTAGCCCACACAATCCTAAACTGAGAAATTAGTGTGCCCTCAAGGCGGAGATACACTCGATCCCATCATCAGATGTGTTTCTTGACTTAAAATAGATATATGGACATGGATGTAAACACGTTATTCTCCTGTGGAATGATGTTGGGTCAGAAGACTTCCACACTATCCCGTATTCGAATACAAATAAGGAATGATATGCGTGAAATGGAATGGAATACCACTGCTCTGATACCATTTTGTGACGCCCTTAGGATCCGGGTACTCGGCAAACCAATCTACGCATATACATTCCACATTCGAATATTTGGCATAACCAAAAGCAGGAGAAAACAGCAACATGCAAAGGAAATAATATTTTTTTTTCTTCTCATTGCATTCAACCTGTTCACAAGCACGTGTATCTCCATTCACAAATTCCATTACATTCTCTTATCCATTTCCATGCCCATAAAAAAAATATATGTAATCATAAATATAGATGTCCACAATTATACATTACATATCATGTCTCTTAGAAAGAAACTACAAGTAAAGAACGTAGTAAAAACTACTACCAACTGTGCTACAAGAAGTGTAGTGAAGTTGCACTAAAAGTGATGTCTCCAAACTGCTCACTGCTGAGGACCTGCGGATTCACACGTAGGTACATTACGAGCAAAGTTGCCCAATACGAATTAGATAAAACTATACAACAACAAGCATGATATAATTTAATGTGTGCAAAAGAGAAAGAAACTAGGTAACCAGATCTCACAAAGAATCACATTTTTATTATGGTTATTAGATATGGATATAAGTAACCAAGCTTCGTGAATAGTCTGTGGTCTTGGTCAGGATGAGACCTCACACTATGACTCTAAGGCAAAAGAATACCTTAGGGTTGGGGTGCCTCCGTAGGCATGCGGTGGGGTACAATGCATCCTAACTAAGTTCCCAACACGTCCACTTAGCTCCACTTCACTAATGTACTTCTGATTCACAAAACAGATTCCAACCTGCGAATCCTTCGCGACTAGCCCAATCCTCCTTATGCACAGGAGATTCACATCTCATTCCCAACTTCATTAATCACATTTCCCGGAACTCCCCTCTTAGTGCTCCCACTCGGAATACCGACCAATGTGGCCTACATTGGCCTGTACACGAGTGTTAACTCTAAGTGACAAGCGAAACACTAGCCGACCAACCATGACTACTTGGCCCGCGCTCGAGCACCGGGCTAAGGCACGCAAGTGCGAGGCCAACACCGTCAGATTAGCACCTCGGTGTGCCAAGCAACATGTCCCCCAACCATCGCAGCTACAATAGCAGTTGGGATCGCGGTCATCTAGGCTTCTTCCCGGGGCCCCCAAGGGTGCATGCCCCTCCCTTGGTGGAAACTACTCCATCTGCTCGTTCACCCTGATATCATATTTTCGATCTTTATCTCCATGTTCAGTCCAAACAGCTAGAGGAACATAAGCCTAAGTCAGCTAAACAAAGAAGGTACAACTAATTATTCACACCAAGATATCATTATTCTATAAATTCAACACACCTTTGGAGGGTAGCATAATCACAATACAACTCAACTTAGTTAGATGGTGCATAAAATACCTGAGATTGTTTTTATCCTAATGTAACCATTAAGTTTCTGATTTATATTTAGAGAATAAAGATGTTACGTACCTCACCATCCTTCAAATGTCAAGGGTTGTAGTTAACGTGTCTTTTATATTTTCTGGATTTTTAAAGGAAAGCCTAAACAATTACAGCTAACGAATATTAGGATAAACATACTATAGTACAGAGTCATTTCTATTCTCTAGTTACACGTACTATGTGAATATATGCAGTCATAGTTGACATATTCCTATTACTTATGAATTAATCATACTATTACTAATCCACCTCCCACCCGTAGGAACACTAGGACATGTTGTAAACAATGGGCCATTTCACCTTGTAATTGTCAGATTGGTTAAGTTGGCAATAGATTGTGTATTGCGTCTGTACTGTGTAGAAATCTAATATCTCTATAAATTGGGTTAATTGAGTAAGGGGGTGTATATTTGCGTGCACAGCCTGCAGTTTCAGCAATTTGAGGGTGTATAAATATTACTTGATTTTTTTATTGACCCATTATCTGAATAGATGCATTTCTTCCAATAATTCCCAAATCTTTGATTATGTCAAGAAGAAATGCGTGCTCTAGTTCTGCTACATGCAACACCAGCTGTCAATGTTCTAAGAACAAGGAGCGAGCTAAAGGAGGAACCACGCAGCAACTATCAACTCTGCTGCAGTCGTAGGCACTGTCTATTCTAAGGAAACTTTGGATTGCCCCAATGTAATTATATTAGCATCCTCATTTTCCCAGCCATCTAATTAGACCAGTTTATGGTAACTGATATGCTACGGGTCTGCTAAGCATAGTCAACGTGTACAAAACTAGTCAGTTCTCATATGGAGAACCCATAGGGGCCAATGGTGCATACTTTCCTCATGGAGGTGGACCATCCAGAACCTATGAACAGGACATGGATCATCAAGAGGGATCCCCAAATAGAGCAAGTTTGGAAAATGAGGCATACAGGTCTCTGTAATATGATTTTGTACAACACACAATGCCCATCAGCACGAGTGAACTGCTGACAGTTAAGGACACCCTTGTACGGCCAATTCGTGACTAGTTCCAACCACATGTCAAAATGTAGTTAAGTTTGAATTCGAGGGAACTTCTTGATATCTATATGCAGCCAGTAGGAAATGACAAGATATACTCATCAATGATGCTTCACATTTAACGGTTCGATTTCTAGGAGTCATGATTATGGAAGAGAATAACATTGAAACTGCTTAAGTACATGCAAAGGCTTGAAGTATGTGGAAATCCTGAGTAATATTGTGTCTGAAAGCTTCTAGTTATAGGGTCCTAGAAAACCCAATAGTTGAGATTTGGAAGAATCGAAATCAAACCATCAATCTAAAGAATAGGCGAGAGAGAGAGGAGGGGGAAAGCATGTGGATTACAGCAGCAAGAGGATGGGAACCATCGTACATATGAAGAGGACCAAATCACAGTTACAAGAACAAATCCGGACACAACATATATGTGGAAATAGCGTGGAACCCGCAGCAAGAGGAGGGAGGATCGTACCTCGAAAATCTCGCTGCTTCGGTTCCTCCTCCCACTGAGAATGGCTCACACGACACACCGTCGACGATGAGAACCGCACAAGAGGTTGACTTGGACCTTCTCTACAAGGAGATGGTCTTGGATCGTCGATTCCAAGACACTCCGGCGAGCTTTGGCGAGGGAGAGGGAGGAGGAAGAGAGTTGGTCGAAGGAGATGAGGGTTTTGGGCGTTTTGGGCGAGAGGGTGGTGGGGTTTTAGGGTAAAATCCAGATTCGGTTCCGGGTTCGGATCCGAATATGACCTGGACCCCTCATTGCTAAAATAGCCGTAACTCGGGCTCCCGGAATCGGATTTTAACGTTCTTGGACTCGTTGGAAAGCTATCGACAAGCCCTACGCAATGGACTACTCAAATAAATTTTTTGAACACTGGAATAAAAGCAGATTTACAATTTAGCCTAGATCCGGCTGGATTTTGCATTTTAGTCCCTGTTCGGGTTTCGGGGGTTTCACATTGGTAGATCACACTAGAACCCACAGGGGTTGCAGAATCGAAGGGTGGAGATCTTACATGAAGGAGGAACGACGAAGGTAACGGTTTGAGGGGCATGGAGAATGGGGGTGAGGGAGAGTAGATGATCGCTCTGATACCAAATTGAGATCAGAATAAAATGTGAATAGAATATGAATCCAAGGATTCCTTACATAGGTGGACTCACAGAGTCATGGTTACAAAAGGAGTCAACTCATACCTAATGATTTAACCAAATACCTCTAAGGTTGGGGTTTACAATAAGCACCCAACGGAATTCAATATTTTAGAGTCATTTTTAGTTGGAATGATTTTTTAACAATACATCTACAAATACTCTATTATTGTATGATCATCAGCTCATATATAGTTTATTTGTATGCATGTAAAACAATTAACCTTTGTTCCAATTCCCTGTAATTAAGTGTCACACTTCTCATATACTATGCATGTGTTCTATTTTTCATTTTACATGTATTTTGATGCGTCATCAGCTTTTTAAATAAATTTATAAGTCATTACAGATTATTTCACTCAAGTTCAGTTTTACCAGTTTTTATGCGTAATCAATATTCTATACAAAGTAACTTCTAAAAAAGAATTTTGTAATAATTCGAAAATTCAACTCAATAATTTAATAATCAAATGGAAATAAAGTTGGATGATGTTACATATCGATCATTTGAAGTGATATTTTCATAAACATCACCAGTGAGTTGGATGCTTTGATTGGTCAACTTAAAATTTTAATGAGTTGACCATTTAAAGTATTAATTGACTAAATTTTAGTAGTTTTTAGGTCAATAACAAATATTAAAAATCGAATATCTTCTAAAAAGTACCTGATTGGGAAAAAAATATTTAGTTCACCAGTCCAAAGATAATCAACTAAATAAGTTTTTATGATAACTAGACTTTTGACAAACAACAAGCTTGAAATTTAATACCATATCCAGTCAAGGATTCAATAATTCAAGTAAGGATGTTTTTTTGTCTACCGAAGAAAATGACTCGTCAACCGGAAACCTTGAAACGTGTCCATGGTTATCGAGTATGTGAATTTGCAAGTCGATTCAAGTTGATTTTATTCATTTAGAAGATTAAGTAGTCAAATATTTGTCGATGACGGGTTGATTTATGCAGTGGTAATATTACTTTTAAAGATTTAGCCCAAAATAAAAAACCATTTAAAAGTTTGTTCACATGTCCAATTTTTTTGAAGTGCTACACAAATGCATTTCTCTCCATGTCTTTGAGCTCCTGACTCTTTATCACTTTCAATGTAATCTTCACGAGTAACTATTCTCCAACCCTTTATCAGAGTGGTTTAGTAACCACTTGATAAATTATTACGTTCGAGAGGTTTCTTTATTCTCTCCTTCACAACGTTTTATTCATTCCTTCTTAAGTTTGTTTATATAAAAATGTTAGTCCGTTCATGAAACAAATATACGAAAAGAAGTCATTGTTGTAACATCTTACACTAATAAACCCATAGTATAACATTGCCAAGATTCTTATTCCACAATCACGGGTTTTCCCTTATTTACCTTAAATGTCTTATATATATAGGGTAAAATGTGTATGCCTCCCCTGCCCCATTTTTCACATGTTTTTTTTATTTTTTTGGAAATAAAAATTATGTAAATTCATTATTATATCCCTATATTATGTCATTTAAATTTCATGAAAAACAGAGACTCCTACGACCTCCATCCAAATGTAGTCGATTTAAAAAATCATGAGACCGTTAAAAAATGACTGTCTGGACGAAAGCCGTAGGAGTCTCTGTTTCACACGAAATTTGAATGATATAATATAGGGATATAGTGATGAATATTCACGGAAAAAATTTCAAAAAAAATTAAAAATTTGAAGAAAATAGGGCGGGGGAGCTAAGTTAGCTCGCCTAGGGGCAGCCCCATTTTCATCATATATATATATATTAAATCAATTCATGTATTTACCATTATGATATTTTAAATAATAATTATTAAAAAAAGCCATTGCATTACTCATAAATCATAAAATAAAATCGTCAACTTGTTAAATTCCTTCCATTTTCTTTCCTTCCTGCCTCCTCGGACGCCCCCCTACGAGCTAGGGTTTCCCTTCCCTATTTCTTCCCCTCCCTCGATCTCCCCGTCTTCCTCTCTTTCGCTCCCTCTTCCGCTCCGGTCTCCGTCTCGATCCCTTCCGCAGTCGGTACGCCATGTCTTTGAGGCCGAGCGCGAGGACGGAAGTCCGCCGCAACCGCTACAAGGTGGCGGTGGACGCCGAGGAGGGCCGCCGCCGCCGCGAGGACAACATGGTCGAGATCCGCAAGAACAAGAGGGAGGAGAGCCTCCAGAAAAAGCGCCGCGAGGGCATGCAGGCGCAACCCCTCCAGCCATCCCTCCACGCTCCCGCCATGGAGAAGCGGGTACTTTGCTCTTTTTTTTTGCGATCCTTCGATCTGTAAAAAATGTAGCTTTGCGGATCTTTATCGTGGGTTTAGCGTAATTGCTTCTTATTTCGACGAGGATTATTTTTGAAATTGTATCTGGTGGTTTTTGGAATGTTAGATTTTGAGGATGACTTTTAGGGATTTACGAAAATATATCTTGCGTCATTTTGAAATGGGGGTTTTGCGACTGCTAGTTGGAAATTGTTAAAACTGTAAATTATCGTTTTGAAATTGTCGTTTATTTGTGGGTTTCACGATTGCAGCTCTAAAAAATGTTGTTTGTGGTGTTTGGAATTGGTGTTTTTTTATGAGATCAGGGTTTTGAGCGGTTCTCTGTTTCTCGATTGTGATGAGTAAAAACGCATATTGCGGTGCTTGTAAATGTTGTTTTCGAGATCGGTGTATGGTGTTGTCATCTGTTTCTCGTTGACAACAGCTGTCAACAATGGTATTTTCTAATGTTTCGAAATTGTGGTCCTGTAATCCGGGATTTAGATAGTTGTTTGAATATCTATTGCTGCCGTGAAAGGTGTGTCTTGTGGTGTCTGGAAATTTGGGTATATATAATGTGTTTTTCAGTAGGCTGTTTTGTCTCAATGGCAAGAATTGTCAAAGTGGTTTGTGATGTTTGGGATAGTGGGTGCTGCTACTAGATCTTTTTTTGAAAATGTTTGTTTCTTGATTTCAGTTTAAATATCGGGCCTTGTGGTGTCTGGAGATATAGGTTCAAGAGTGGAGTTTTGCATAGTCGTTTGTTTCTTAATTTTCTTATTGTTGTAAATTTGTAGTTGAATTTTGTGGTGTTTGGAAATACGTGTTTTGCTAGCAGGGTTTTGGGTAGTTGTTTGCTTATCTATTGCAGTTATTATAGTTGAATCTCGGGATATTTGTAAATGCAGGTCCTGCGATAAGTGTTTTGTTTGTTTGTGCCTGGAAGTGTGATGTTTTCAGTGATTGCTCATTTCTGTCCAGTTGCTGAAATGGTTGCTTGTGGTGTCACCACTGTTTGTTTCTCCCTTAGTGTTTTGGTTATAATGGTTGGTTGTTTTGGTGTCGTGCAGCTGGAGAGTTTACCGGCAATGGTGGCTGGTGTATATTCGGAAGATAATGCGCTACAGGTGGAAGCCACCACACAGTTCAGAAAGCTTCTGTCAATTGGTGTGTTGTCTGATCTTCCTGGTTTGGTTTCTGTGGTTGGAGATATTCTGGTAACCTATGAAGTGGTTTTCTATGTAATTTAGAACGCAGTCCACCCATTGAGGAAGTTATACAGGCTGGCGTTGTACCACGGTTTGTTGAATTCCTTGCTCGTGAGGATTTCCCGCAGCTCCAGGTTTGTGTTATTACCTCAACGCATTCTAGTAAATCTTTTGGAGCTTTCTAGTAAGTGTGATAATGTGTTTTTGGTAGTTTGAGGCAGCATGGGCGCTTACAAACATTGCTTCTGGGACATCTGAGAACACCAAGGTTGTTATTGATCATGGGGCAGTTCCAGTGTTCGTCAGGCTCCTGAGTTCTCCGAGTGATGACGTTCGTGAACAGGTAGGATTCATTTGAATACTGCTTGTAGCTTTTTTAGCTGAAAGGATTTTTAACAGTCGTATGAATTGAAGTGACAATTTAAAACGGTCAACTGACAAATGAAATGTTAATACCTCAACTCGTTTGTAGTTAATCACATCTTGCGGCTTTTTGGACTCGGGTCTTTGGCTAATTTTGGGTCTTTGACTATTCCTTGGAAATTAAGTTGAAAATGTAACAGTAAATCTTTTGAAGACACTGCTGGTCTGTATGGAAATAATGTAAACTGTAGGAAATTGTTTTGACACATTGTTTTCAGGGTGATCCATCTAAATTATTTGGTTTGAAAGCATTGTTTAATTAGAAAGTTGGTTGTCAGTGCATAACTTGTAACACTTTGCAAAGATATTGTAGATAATGGTTACACAATTGCAATGTTATTGCCTAGTTTGTCAGATAACGGGTATTTGGTGCTCTACTTTCTTACTGTAAACTCATCAATCTGTGTTACTGAGTTTTTATTCACAGAACATGCTTGTATTACTTGTTGAACCCGTCGTCACATTAACACAACTCCTAACAGTCGGATTCATGGGGATGTGTTGCCAGTTCTGTAAATATCTATGTACATGACCTGCTTTCAATGAGCATTGGGACTTAATTGCACAGAGTAACAAATACTGTAAAAGGATGTCATACAAGAAGAAATTGACTTTTACTGATTGTTCTGTGTAATTTTGTACCCTGTTTGATCTGCATAATTTTTCCATCTTACATTGTGTATGCAGGCTGTGTGGGCATTGGGTAATGTTGCTGGCGATTCACCTAGATGCCGTGACCTTGTTCTTTCCAGTGGAGCACTGGTTCCCCTTCTGTCTCAGCTAAATGAGCATGCCAAACTTTCAATGCTTAGAAATGCCACATGGACACTATCAAACTTTTGCCGTGGGAAACCCCCGCCACCTTTTGAGCAGGTGAGGTCACTATTGTATTTATTCTGTTATTATGTTGCAATTTCTGACCTTTCGCCTCATTTCCTTTCAGACAAAGCCAGCTCTTCCAGCACTAGAGCGACTTATCCATTCAAATGACGAGGAAGTCCTGACTGATGCATGCTGGGCACTCTCTTATTTGTCTGATGGCACAAATGACAAAATTCAAGCAGTCATTGAATCAGGAGTCTGCTCTCGTCTAGTGGAACTTCTTTTGTAAGTTAGTTTTTTGTTCCTGTTATTACTCGATAGAACCGTTCTGTATTTTCCCACACGTGGGCTATTTATTTAATTGAACATTTAATATATTGATGCTTTTATGATATTGGTTCTTCAGGCATCCATCACCTTCTGTGCTGATTCCAGCACTCCGAACTGTTGGAAACATTGTTACTGGAGATGATGTTCAGACACAGGTAGGGAGCTCTCATAACACTTGGCGACATCTGAATTTAACACTTGCTTACTTATTTACACGAGGCCTATTGCATTAATATAACTAGACCCTAAATTATGGTTATTTAGATCTATAGCAATGCGATTTGTTCACTGCTAGACTGATATGATGCCAGATAATGACATAAAAGTCATTGCATGCGATAAATCTGAGGTTTAATACTTTTCATGCTGTCAAGAGCCTTTCAAATTTGCCAACACATATTGCTATTGTGTAATATGTTTCTGGAATCAGCACAGAAGGTGCTGATTCCAGCGCTCCGAACTGTTGGAAACATTGTTACTGGAGATTTTCATGCTGTCAAGAGCCTTTCAAATTTGCCAACACATATTGCTATTGTGTAATATGTTTATGGAAGCTGCATCAACGGTTTGTCCAGCATGTCTTAAAAATTTCCGTCCTCAAGAATTTTGTCCTTTACTTTCTCAGTTTTATCCTTTTTATCTACTTAATCCCTATTTATCTGCTATCCATGACCTGGTGGCATTATGCTTTTGTGGCTTCATACAAGAACTTGTTCGTATTTTTTGTGGGTGTTGTGATGATTTCTCCCCTCCATAAAAACCACCTCTAACTGTTGTCAGCTCTCTCCGTCGCCCAGGCATCAGTCATTGTTGCATCCACCTTGGATGCCACTTCATGCATGAGTCCCTAGTACACTTCGTGTTGCTTAGAGCTCGTTGATTACTGTCAGTACACATGTGCGCATGTTCTTGCATATAAACAACCTGTTTCTGGTCAGATTTTTAGTAGTTATGGTCTAATGTGCTGAATTTGTTCAGCTGATTTTTTTGGTATCTCTCTGACTTTTCTGTTAGATCATGTCCTCAAATAATCTGTTTGGATGGTCAGCTAAAAAAACCATTTCGGACAGAAAGAACTCCTATGTGCGAGTCACTAAGTTTGATGTACGGAGTTACGGACAATGATTTTTTGGTGCATAGCATCATTTCTTGGTCGAAGAACATGACAGGGAGCATATCTTAAATCAATCTGAGCTAAAGGAGAAGAATGATCCATATATGTCCTAGAATTATGACAATGTGCTAGTTAAGTCATGGATCTGATCTACTTTCATATTGGATAGCCAGTGAGGTGCTAAATCATTCCAATGCTAATGGGATGCTGATTCCATGATGACCGGTATTAGTTGACCAGCAATACTTCCGCAATCTGAATTTCTACATTGATATATGCGTGACATCATCCCAATGATGAAGTTATATGGGATTCTCTGATGTTTATGTATATGTTGTCTAAGAATACATCAAAAAACCCACAGTTTCAAATCAGTATAGCCCACGTGAGACAAAATGAACTTGCGCTTTTAGAGTACTACTTTACGATGGGGGGGGGGTCCTTTGCAAACCTTCACAAGCATGCTCATGTCCATTTGTGTCCCATTTAGATTTAGTTTTTGGCACAGATTGTGGTATGCCATTTTCATAGGGCCTTGATTGTACTCATGAGGTTACTCATACTTAATGTTGTCTTTAAGAGTTACCTACTACAGACTACAGAGGTGGCGACTAGCAGTTGGATTGAGTTTTTATCTCCTAAATCGTTATTTTAACTCTAGACAACACCTTTGCCGGTGTAGCTTCCCATGGTTGTTGGCACGGTCATGAATTTAGAGGATGTGCTTGATTGTTCGATGTGGTCCATGAGGTAGTGTACATACGATAAGTTCTGCCATGTTCAAGATATTTATCGACAGGATAAGCATGGTCACTGCTTCTGTCCATCAAAGCATTATTGAGGAGTTTGATCAAAAGATTTTAAATTTTTAATCTATGGAAGGAAATATCGATATCAATACAATATCAGTTTGCCCGGAAAATGATATATCAAGGATATGTTGATGATATCAGTGCAAATATTGGAAAGGCACAAAAAGCCAGTTTTGTCATTTTTTTAGAAATTAAGATCATCGAAGATATTAAAACATCAAATAGCGTACAAATGCATACTTAAATAATACATGTCGGTCATATATACCCCATATATCGCACATGTCGTTCATATCGAACATTTTGCTGTTAGTGTTGATTGTTGACCTATAGATATTGGAAATGAGGTTCATCCAAGTTCTTATAACATTAAATAACTAACAAATATACACTTAGATCATACATATTGATCATCTATGACCCTTATATCGTACATATTGTTCATATCGTTCTTAATGTTAATAGGTGGTGACTAATAAACATTGGAATCGAAAATTTGGAATCAAAGTAGCTAAGTTAACTATACTTAGAACTTATGTTTTGTTCATGGAAGATAGTGAATGGTATTGAGATGATTCATTTGATTCAAAAAATGTACATAATGATTAATGAGACTGTGATTTTGTTTGTTGCCATCTGGAGTGGTGGCATACCTGCGGCTCCAACCAATCTCTCTACTATTAATTGATCCCCAGAACCACCAGATCTTGAACTGGAGTGTGAACCTATGAAGTTGATTACCGAAGCATGAAATCTGCAATGAAATTACACAACAAACATTCGCGAGACATATGGGGAGAACAATCAATTATTTGCTAATTATTTTTTAATTTTAGTTTTGAACTTATCATATTTTTTATATAACATACTTAATATACTTAAAGTCTTGGATATTTAATGTTGACATACTATCAAACTATCCATATTCAGATATCTTGAGTTCTAAGAAAAAAGCATTCTAGATATAGAATTGAGATGACCAATTTTATGACAAATCACATATGGGACACAAAACACGAAAATAAATTGTAGATATATTGTTTTCACAGAATTAATTAACTTCTAATTTTTAGTTAACATAAAGCACCATAAAATCTTGTTTTCTATGTCATGAGATTCAAGTTTATTCTTTCATAGCATAACTTAATTTCACAATATAAACCAAAAACCTCAAATTAATTCCCCCAATATCTCACTACTTACTTCAAGTCCTACAAAAAAATCCATAATATACATTACCTAACAAATATGAACAAAACCCCTAACAAATTTCACTATTTCAACCTAAAATTTGGAGTAGATCTAGAGCTTACTTCAATTAAGGAAGGATCTTTGGAAAAGACTTCCCAACAGGCAACATGCTAATGAGACAATATTGGCCCAAATGGGGTCGATTTCAGTGGAAATATGACATAGAAGATTCGTTGTCTCGGCGATATGTCGTCGACACACGATATATGGGCGATATATCAGCCTCGTATCGTTGATATCCCAGAAAACTATAGGAAGGCTGATATCGATATCCCCATCTCACCGGTACTGATATACCTATGATATATCGTGATACTTCCTAGTTCCTACCTTGTTTTATTCTCTTGCTCGGAGTATGTTTACTTGATCGCTAGAGTCTACCAACTCATTCACCAGTCCTTTGTAGTAGCATCACCTTATACACATGCCATCGTCGATACTACATCACCGGTTGAGGTTTCAGGTACTTTTGATGAGTGGAACCAGTTGATCGGTTATGTTGTTGCAATATCGTAGCGGTTAAGTTTCTTTTCTTCTCAGGAGATGGTCAGTTTCTTTTGTTTATATTACTAGTTAAGCCATGGCTGGTCCCAAGCTCGGGTAAATGAGGAGGGTTGCGCTAGGTAGCTGACAGCCAGCATAAAATAGTCAGAGACAACTCCTAAATAGTATTTTTTTTAAAAAATACTATTTAAGAAGTTGCCTCATGACATTCGGATCTTTTCAACATGGATTTAAGCTAACATATAGATTTCGTTGGGGTGTTCCCTACGTGCGACGCGTTACATCGCCCGAATGCAATGAAAATTGTAAGGGCCGCTACATCACAGCCTGGATGTAGTTCAAATTTGCAAGGGTTCTCGCATGAGGAACACATACGGGTAATTAAGCTAGTTCCGCTACATCACCGCCCGGATGTAGTCCAAAATTTACAAGGATTCTCGCATAATGGACGCATGCGAGTAAAGAAGTTAGTCTAAAAGAGGTTACAACGGAAGTTGCTGATTGGTAGTTGGAATATTGGGACTTTAACTGGAAAGTTGATGGAGATAGTGGATACGATGAAAAGAAAGAAGATTCATATACTATGTCTTCAAGAGACTAAATGTGTTGGAGGAAAGCAAGGGAGATTGAGAAGACATGCTTTAAACTTTGGTATTCAGGTAAAGATAAGGGTAGAAATGGTGTTGGAGTGGTTGTTCATAGGGATTTGAAGGATTGCGTGGTTGAGGTGAAAAGATTCGGGGATCGAATTATTTTGCTAAAATTGGTGCTTGAAGAAGAAATTCTGAATATCATCTCAGTTTATGCACAACAAATTGGTTTAAATGAAATGACTAAACAAGCTTTTTGAAAGGATCTGGATAAGAGTCTATAAGGAATCCCACAAAGAGAGATGATTTGCATCGGTGGAGATTTTAATGGACATGCGGGAAAAGATGCTTCAGGGTATGCTAGTGTTCATGAAGGACATGGTTTTGGGGATAGAAATGAAGAGGGAAAAGCCACCCTGGATTTTGCAACGGCATATGATCTTTTCATAGAAAGCACTCTCTTCAAGAAGAGGGATGAACATTTAATTACTTATAAGAATGGGCCAACTAGAACACAGATAGATTACTTTGCATTGAGGAGAAGAGATAGGCTGTGTTGTAAAGATTACAAAGTAATCCCGGGAGAGAGTTTGACAACCCAACATCGTTTGTTAGTCTTGGATGTACAAATGAAAGGGTTGGTAAAGAAAAGGAGGGGTTTTAAGATAACTAGAACTAGATGGTGGAATCTTCCACTGAAGCAAGCAAGCTTCTGGGAGAAGGTTTTAGAAAACTTATCTTGGGATTGTAGCGGTAGTGCAAACGAGATGTGGGAGGCGGTAGCATCTTGTATATGAAAGGTAGCCAAAGAGATGCTAGGCGAGTCAAAGGGAGGCTCCATGTCAAAAGGAGGCTTGGTGGTGGAGTGAAGGGGTGCAAGAGAAGCTAAATATAAAAAGAGCTTGCTTTAAAGCTATGTCTAATGATAGAATAGAGGAAACTGTCATAAAATACAAAATAAAGAAGAAGGAAGCAAAGAAGGTCTTAAGCGAAGCTAAGTCAAAAGCTTATGAAGTTTTGTATAAAAATCTCGACTCTAAGGAGGGACAGAAGAATATATTCAGGTTGGCCAAAGCAAGAGAAAGAAAAATCAAAGACCTTTCTCAAGTGAGATGCATTAAGGATGAGGAAGGTCATGTGCTTGTTACTCAGCAGGATATAAAGACTAGATGGGAGCAGTACTTTCATAAACTTTTTATTGGGGAAGGAAATAGAGATATCACTTTGGGTGATCTAGCTTGTAGTGAAAGTTACTTGAATCGTGCATGCTATAGACGGATACAAAGAAAGGAAGTAGAGGAGGCTTTGAAGGTTATGAGACCTGAAAAAGGTGTAGGAACGGATGACATCCCTGTAGAAGTATGGAGAATTTTAGGTGAGCGTGGTTTGACTTGGCTTACGAATCTATTCAATGTTATTTGGCGAAGCAAGAAAATGCCTGAAGATTGGAGGAGTATCGTGGTGCCTCTTTATAAGAATAAAGGAGACATTCAAAATTGTTCAAATTATAAAGGTATCATCAAGCTGATGTGTCACACTATGAAAATTTGGGAACGTGTGATCGAAAGAAGGTTGAGGCAAATTTCCAATGTAAAAGAAAACCAATTCGGATTCATGCCAGGTTGCTCAATGACTGAAGCCATCCATTTGCTGAGAAGAACAATGGAGATTTATAAAGCTAAAAGGAAGAACCTCCACATGATCTTTATTGATTTGGAGAAGGCTTATGATTCTGTCCCATGAGAGATATTGTGGAGAGTGTTGGAGAAGAGACAAATACCTGTCTTATACATTAACCTCATAAATGACATGTACGATAGGGCTTTATCTTGTGTAAAGACCTCGTCTGGGAAGACTGGATATTTTGACATCAACATTGGTTTACATCAAGGTTTTGCTTTGAGTCCATTTCTTTTTACTTTGATTATGGACGAGTTGACCAGTCACATTCAGGATGAGTTACCTTGGTGTATGTTATTTGCTGATGATATTGTTTTAATTGACGAGACTAGAGATGGAGTAAATGAGAAGTTTGGGGTCTGGAGACATGAGTTGGAGACTAAAGGATTTCGTATAAGTATGGCTAATACGGAATATATGGAGTGCACCTTTGATGGAAGCAATGGTGAAGGAATTGATGTGAAGATTGGTTACGATAACATCCAGAAGAGAGATTCCTTTAGATATCTGGGATCTATTTTGCTACATGATGAGGAAATTGATGGAGTTGTTACTAATAGAATAAATGCAGGCTGGCTAAAGTGGAGAGGAACCTCTGTTGTTCTCTGTGATAAGAAAATTTCTTTAAAGATTAAAGGAAAGTTTTACAAAACAGCCGTGAGACCTGCTATGCTTTATGGATCTGAATGTTGGCCTGTGAACCATAGACATGGGCAGAGAATGAATGTAGCAAAAATGAAAATGCTAAGGTGGATGTCTAGACACATATATAAAGATCGGATTTGGAATGATGCAATCAGAAAGAAAGTTGGCGTAGCTCCGATCGAGGATAAGATGCGAGAAAACCGCTTAAGATGGTTTGGACATTTGCAAAGAAGATCAGCTGATGCACCAGTTAGGAGTGCGATTGTTGGGATGTTGAGTCAGCTAATAGAGGGTGAGGATGGCGCAAGAAGTGTTGGAAAGAGACCATACGATGGGATCTTAGTTTTGTGGATATAAGCCCGGGTTTGGCCCAAGATAAATCTGAATGGAGGCGAAGAATCGATGTAGTCGACCCTACTTAATTGTGGGAAAAGGCTTTGTTGTTGTATATTACTAGTTAAGGGAGATTCCTCTCTCTTCCCATAATCGTCTTCAATGAGTTTTTTGCTCCTGATTTTCCATGTTCTGTTTACCCAATATATGTTTTAATTTCGTACATATTAATTGGGCAGGTGATTCAATGTGGCCATTTAGTGTATCGCTGTAAGTTCTCTATGCTGGATATGTTGCCTCCACTTCTCATACTTAGCAGTTAGCAATGATATAACTTACCGGAAAAATGCTGTCACAACTTCTTGGTATAATATTAATCACTTGTCCTCTCATGTCGAGGAACATACACCTTACCGGGTTCTTTTGTCCGGCATTGATCCTGTTTTAGTTTCTCCATGTTTTTTGCTTAATTTCCTTTGCTCATGACTAGGCTCATGCTCAGGATAAGTTGTTACACGAGGCAACTACCTGTATATATGTGGGATACCGTAAAACGGGATGTACTCTAAAATGTTACACGTGGCTCAGAAATGTTGTAGATTTTTTTATCATACTTGTTGACATTATGTCCAGTCTGTTAATGTTACCTTCTTTGAACTTATTTCCTTATTTTTTGTTTCCTGGATCTTATGTGCACGTCTTAGACCGATGGATGTGATCATCTTTTACTGCATATACTAGAGGAGTTTTTTATGCTGTTTATTGCGTGATATCGAGAGTTAATTACTTGTATCCCATTCCTAGTAATTGATAGTATGTATGAGGCAAACGGAATACAACACAAAGGATAAATGAAAGAAACAAATCTTTGTAGGGAAATTACCAGTATTTACAATCTTTTATTGGACTCAAGAAAAATGATTTTCACCCTTTTTCTTTTTTAAATTAAATAAAAATTATATAAAATGATTCCTGCTTTCTTGTTCGTCAAAGAGTTTTATCTTATCTTATTTTTGCAGTCTATTGAAACTTCTTTGTTTAGATAGTATATATAGTGAACAAACAGCAAGACACCCGTCATATATCCAACATCCAAGGTTGCTCTTTGAGGCAAATCACACTACAAGTGACGGTGAACATTTAGACACTGGTTATGTTTCTAGCAACAGTGCTTTAAATAATGTTTCTAGCAACTGTGATTTTTACTTAGGTGACACGATTTTTTTATTGCATTCAGGGAAGGAACGGAGCATTTAGACACTGATTATGATTTATAACAAGATTGTTTTAAAACATTTATACACTATTCTTCTATTGACGTTGATCATGCGTTCGTCATCATATCTCATGACATGTCAGTTGCGCATCTATCCAGAAATACCGCTCTTTCAACCACCACTATAACTACGACATTTCAGGACACTCCTTTAATACGTGATGGTAGGATTCTATGTAGACAGGGACATGGTCTTTGTTTCCATTGGGTATTTGGACTCTCTTCGGTGTTCATGTAGGTCAGTAGGTGTCATCACCATTGTTGGTTGCAACTCGCAAACATGTTTTCATTCTCAATTTTTTGCATTGTTATTGTTACCAGATCTGATGTATCACTTGCAGCAAGGATTTAAATATCGGTTTCGAACATCGTATCGATACCCTGTCGATACGATATTTCGTCGAAATTTCGACGATATTTCGACGACATTTCGCCCATATCGATCACCATTTATGAAGTAATGACCGAAAACTGCCCTCATATCGCCATTTCGCTCGAGATTTCGGTCCCTTGTCGAAACCGAAATTTCGCGAAATCTGAAACAATGACTTGCAGTGAGCCAAGTTTATAAGATGCTTCAGGAGGATAATTTTTGATATGATTGGACATTTTATGATATTTCAAGGGCATACCTTCAATATGGCTCTTTGTTACTGTCCTTTCATCCATCACTACTTTCAAGACATTTCAGGAGGACTATTGTGATACTTAATGGTGGATGCTATGCCTAAGGAGATGTGTTCTTTGGTTTCCAGAGGGTTCCTAGACTTTGCTCGATGCTCAAGTAGTTGGTGGCAAATAGGTCTTCATCGTAAAGTTCCTCGTTGTTGCCGGATTGGATATGTGATGTATCCTTTGTGGTGAGTCGTGTCAGTTGGTTTACAAGTTGTCCCATGGAAGATACGTCTTGATGTTGCGATCCACATTTTTGAGATATCTAATTTACAACCTTGAAAAGCAATCGTTATTGTAGATAGTAGGTTCTCTGATGCAGATTATGGAGTGATGGATATGGTAGACAATGCAATACATGATTCTACATTTTTGCATTCATAACATGGCTGCTCGTTTGAATGCAAAGTCAGAGTATAAATCACGGCTCAGACCAAAGATGTGATGGTGTCGGTCAAATCTGTTCTACATGATTGGTCACTGAGATTATAAGATCCATGGTGATGTGTGCAACAATCGAGAGAAGCCAATTTTATTGAAACAGCTATGCTTTCATGAACACATCAAATACATGGAATTTAAATGATACCAGTATCATAGTCTTGATCTGATCCAGAGAGGGCTTCTCTATATTCCATATGTCATCGAAGGATCAACTCGTACGTGTCTTCAACAAGCTTCTAGCATAGCCCCGATCTGATCCAGAGAGGGTGTCTTTAGATTATATTCTTGATTTATGAAAGCCATCTATCATTTCAGAAGTAAAGACAAGCCTCAAATCTAGTGACTACCTTTTTAATTTATTAATTAATAACTGTAGACAGCCATGCTGCATGTCAACATGTTTGTAGTTTAACCTTATTCTTTCCAGTTATAATGAGATTATAGCATACTTCTTGTTTTGTCTTGAAATTGTTGACAACCACATTTGCATTTATATAAACGTGGGGGTAACTCTGCTGTCCTACGTGCATGATTGCATTTGCAGAGGTATCCAAGATTGGACTAGCTATTGTGGTGCTTGTTATGTTCAACTTTACTCCAAAAAACTGTTCATTTCAAGATGATTTTTACATTTTAACACAAATTTACCTTCACAGAATATTGCTATTTTTCTGTATCCAGTTTAATATAATTTTGGAACAAGCGTGGGTTAAATTCTCTTCATTTTACCATTAAAAGTACACGTGTTTATATGGAATCTGTCAATGAAATCGACTCTTGTTGTAACATTTATGGTTCCGTTCTTTTCGATTCACACTTGGCAACTCTTATGTTCTTGCTCTGATGCTTTCTTTTTTGTGCAGTATATCATCAACCACCAGGCGTTGCCTTGTCTTCTGAACCTCCTGACTCACAATCACAAGAAAAGCATTAAAAAGGAAGCTTGTTGGACTATTTCAAATATAACAGCTGGCAACAAGGAGCAAATTCAGGTAGATTACTTTTCTGCATTTGAATTATGTTTACAATCATGCATTTTTATTGATGATAATCCACATCTGGAAGAAATTTCATTTCTTTGCATATTGAAGTCTTCATCCTGTTTGTTCCACTAAACAGGCTGTGATTGATGCTCAAATTATCGGTCCTCTCGTGCATCTGCTTCAAAGTGCTGAGTTCGATATTAAGAAAGAGGCAGCATGGGCCATCTCGAATGCTACATCTGGCGGCACTCATGACCAAATAAAGTGCAGCTTTTACCCAATCTCTCGTTTGAATTTCGGTATTTGTTCTTTGCACGACTCTCACTTTTTTATAATCCATTTTCTTATGACAGGTATCTGGTGAGTCAGGGATGTATTAAGCCACTATGTGATCTCCTTGTCTGTCCCGACCCAAGAATTGTCACTGTATGCCTGGAAGGATTGGAGAACATTCTGAAGGTTGGGGAAGGTGAGAAGAACTTGAGTGGCACTGATGGAGGGAATGCGTATGCCCAATTGATCGATGAGGCTGAGGGTCTAGACAAGATCGAGAGTCTTCAAAGCCATGACAACTCTGAGATCTACGAGAAGGCCGTGAAGATACTGGAGACATATTGGCTTGAAGAGGAAGACGACGCAATGCCAGCAAGTGATGGTGCTCCGCAAACCGGATTCCATTTCGGTTCCAACGATGTTGCAGCTCCAGTCGGAGGCTTCAAGTTTGGCTGAAGGTATGCTGTACGATGCTTGATTCTGTTCAAATATCACATACCGATCCATGTTCAAGTGCTTACAACAACAAAAACCCTCACTGACTTAAACTTTTGTTGCAGAATGCGCGGTATCTGGTCGTAAGTTGGGGATTGAGCGTGGATAGTCCGGGTCAGTCGTGTCACTTGGTCCAGTTGGTGCTGTCGAGTCCGCGTTGATGGGTCGGGTGGTATAATAAGAGATGCTAGATGCCATTCTGCTTGTTACGCTGTTGGAGAAAAAATTGTGGTCTGGTGTTTTGCTCTCCCCATAATCTTTGGGGGGCGTCTTGAAGTATCTTAAAGGGTCGGACGGATTTGGGGGCAACATGCTCTGCAGGCGGGGCTGGCGCCTGCGGCGCTTTTAGGGGATATTTCTTGGTAACGGGTATATGCCTCCTGTATAGAATGGTAATTTTCTGGGAGGATATTGTCCAGGTCGTTGTCCCTTGTTTTTTTTATTTTAAATTTTGTTGTTCAGAGGGTTTTTTTCCTTCTGAAAATCAATCTGCAGTCGAATTGCAATCTTCTCAAGATATTTTTAATGGAAAAGGTACCATGTATTATTATGTCGCTGGTCTCTTCTTGGGTTTTAATCATCTTGTAAGTTTTTTTTCGCGGTCCCTCTTCCTTGGAAGTTAGACCGGATAGCTTGTTTTGTTGTTAAACATTGAGGCCTATGTTATCCACTCAGAGGTCTGTCTTTGGAGCTTTTTGTTGTGTAATGCTTTTAAGTTTTTTTCACTGCCCTTTTCACTTAACCCTATATCTTTTAAGTTTGTAGGACGATACAAAATTTCTCTTCCTTTCTCTCTGCTTTATATTCATCGAAATTTACTCATTTGATTTTAGAAATGATTTGATATCCCTTGCACGAAAGAAGAGAACACCTTTTTCCTAGGTTAATGCAATTTACTGTACGCATTACACAACGCGAATTTAATTCGGAAATGTAACAAATTTCTTTGTGCCAATCGTGTACAATCAATAATGTCAAGATCACTGCCAAACCTTGGACCTTCAAAGTCATCCACATCCTCTAATTCTGAATCCAATAGACAATGATAGCTATTATTGGACTCATGACCATTGAGTTCATCATCGTCTGGCTAATGTCGACCAATCGGGAATGGGATTGCAACAAGAAGGCACAATTGGTACAATTGGTGCCTTCAATTGGGTAGGACTCATGGAACTCCTGGATTCTTCGCCAACTGCATTGTTTATCTCATTATACAAGGGATCGCCCTCAATGTTCACGATGACATTTTCATGTCAATTTCCATATGGACAACCTCATCCTCAATATCAATCACCTGATATGTGGAATATGCTCCAGTTTGAGCCACCTTTGGCGTAAAGTCCATTAGTTTTTTCGATTGCAGATTTATAGAGGACAGCGGGAGAATCAAGTGACTCAACAGTGTCATGCCCCACCTTTCGCAGTGCTTCCATTGCCTCTACAGTCTCATGCGTGTCATCCATGACTAAAGTTGCAGTTGGGTCTTGCCAGGGGCGGAACCAAGAATATTATCAAGGAGGGGCTTAGTATACGACTATTATGTATGCTCAAAAATAGAAAAATCTATGTATATTTAAACGTTATTTTTAAATAGAATTAATATTTTTGAAATGAACCTCTTTCAATCTTGATAAATGTAGAATTTAAATCTATTATTAATGTTAGAATTTCAAATTGATTGGTATTTTCCATGCCTTTTTTTTAAATTAGATAAATATACTAATTTAACCTCTCTAAATCCATTCTAAAAAGGCTAAATTATCAAGTGAAATTTTGAAACAAAAATGTTCATGATTAAAAGGAAATAATAAAATTTATTTTATTTATAGAGTAATAAAAATAATGGAGGAGATAAATAAACTCGAATACAATTTTATATCAAATTATTTTAATTTTTGGAAGTGATTGGATAAACCACATAAAAAGAGTAAAATTGATGGAGATAAGATTCGAACCCTGATCCCAAAATATTAGCCTTGCCTCTCTACCACTTGACCATTTATTGTTTCTACAACATTTCTTTTACAATATTCATTATAATACAACTAAGGAGGGGCTGTATTAAAAACTTAATACATTATATAAGTGACGTATAATAATCATGGGGGGCCATAGCCCCTCCATAATGTATACTAGTTCCGCCCCTGGGTCTTGCCCCACATTTGCATTCTTTCGATCTTGTCCCAATCTGCATTCTCTTCCATACGGCAATTGCTTCTACAAACTCTTCGTCAAACTCGACAATCGACTCAATCTGTCCCATCTTGAGCAAGTGGAACATCTCCATCATCTGTTTCTCATTCGAGAACTTTGCATACCTAGAAAAGCAATAAAATGTTGATTATCGATATGTGATTAGGGCGTACGTAACATACAAACTACTTCGTACTTGGTGGGATTGGAATTTGGCACTTTGTATCTTATACGCAAGGAGTTCTTTGCTTTCCATGGGACGACTTCTGCAATGTCCTCGATGATGTCGAACCAACATGTGTAGTTTGGGTTCATCCCTACGATGACTTGCTTTCCGAATAAATTCCTATTGCCACCACATCCTCTTGCCTTCTTGAAGTAGCACCTATATCGGACGCAGATGCTGAGGAGTCCTTCACGACCTTCAAACCACCCCATCCTAAAAGGTACGAGCAACCGCTATTCCCAAATGGTCACTTTGACCTTAAAAAGAGGTTTTGAGGGAGAAAATCAACTTGGATGAGTGATACCTTCGCTTTTTGCTCCTCCTTGATGATGTTGGGTGATGGGGGACGGAGGAAGGATGGTGGCAACGAGGCTTCTTCTTCGTCGACTTGGAGATGGCAGTGGAGAGTCAAAGGCGGGCGGGAATGGGGTGATAGAATCGAGGGGGGAGGGGGTAAACCATGCTCTATTCGTCTACTGTTCATTAGTGACATGCGTTGTTATCACAGTCGCCCACGTGCCACACGAAGGGTTGGATTGTCTTCTAACCACTCGATCTACCTCGATTGGCGTGTCTTAACTGGGGGAGGGTAAGTGGTATCCCAACCCCAGTTAGGCGCTAACGCTTCACGTTACAGAGGGTTACACATGTGACCGGTACCCACTACTCAGGATTTCTCACGTAATTCGTGTTAGCATATGAATCTTGTTCACCTACTGGCTGGGGTTTTCCTGACACTCAGGTCTTCTGAAGCCTTCATTAACTTTATCCCATCCTCGAATATCATCAGATCGGGTCTAAACTCAAATCTCTAGTCCTACTTCCTCAAGTGATATCTCGACTCATCTCATCAATCATGCAGTTGTGGAAGTGATTGTGCTGATCATATTCTTTTAAATGTAGAGATGATATGGCGCTCAAATCTTTCAAACTAGGGAAGTGTGGATAATTAAGCTTAAAACCCTAATGACTAAGGCATGTTAACTCAGACTCTCAAGATCACAGAAATCCAGCAAAATCCTCAAGCCTTGAGTGAGTGTGAATGTGTCAGGAATACACCAACTCCTTGGTTAGTGATTTTGTATGATTTTTGACTTTTGCAGATTTTTATGGGTTTTAATTTTCATTTTTTTTAATTCTTGAAAGATACAATGACTGGCCCAGGCTCAAATGAATAAAAGTATCTACTCTCAGCCAATATGGGTGTAAGTACGAGCCGATAAACGGACCCATGATCCTTAAGGACTGAGCCAAATGCGGTGCCCTTTAAACCACCCACTCTGCTAAGGGAGACCGAAGTTCCCTCACTGAAAGTGTATACTAAGACTAGTAGTCAGAGTCTAAAAAAAAGGTTTTTTATTTTTCAATTTTTTTTTGGAAAGCGTTATTTACACAGATTAATCCCTCAATTTAAGAAAACACTTTTACAAGGTTTTTACAAAACTCAATTTACATGTTTACCAAAACCAAGCCCGAAAATAAATTTTTCCAAAAGTTTTAAAAATACGAGCTATGGCTAAAGTAAATATACAGTAATATAGGGTATACCCCCTTATACTTAAATTTTGCCATGTCCTCATAGCACAAGTGCCATGAAGCTAAGGCTCGATCAAATATAGGTGATATAACAGAACTGAGGAGGAGGGTCCCCTATACTTAGGTCAAAATTGTCCTAAGTACAAGAAGACAATTTGAGGGAAGGATGAGCAGGCGGGTCCCCCCTATACTTAGGCTACTAAGTAAGGTCTGAATTAGGGGGGTGTCTGTACTATGATACAAGGGTAGAGAGGTGGGAGGGGGGGGGGGGTTGGTGAAATATACACATACACACACACACACACACAGAGAGAGAGAGAGAGTGAAATATACAGAGGGAGATGGGGGGGGGAGTGAGTGTGTATGTGCAAGTGTGTGTGTATGTGGGGGGAGGGGGTAGATCATCAAGTTATCTACTCTCTTTTTTCTACAACATGCAAAAATTGGAAATAAATATGCACATGCAACACAAATTTTTTTTGTACAGGATGCAAATGCAGGTTGACTGATTAAAATTCCAGAATTTCTTCACAAATTCTTTTGCGGCCTCTTCAGTGGAAGCTCCCTACTTCACGCCTCCATGAAGATCAAGCGTCCTCGATTTTCATGGGCCCTGCCACAAAAGAGAAAAGTTAGAACACACAGGGAAATTAAATCAGTAGATATGATGCAAGAAATGAAGCATGAAATGAGGACCTGTATATCTCGAAAATATTCAAAAATAATTCAACAAATAACTTAAGTTAAGCCGTGTCCCCGGCAACGGCGCCATTTGATGAACGTGGAATTTGCCTCTTTAAGAATGAATAATTATCGTAGTATAGGAGGCAAATTCGGTTCAACAAAAACCACAGTCCTTTGAATGTTTTGGAGTATTTATACTTGGAAAGTCTACCAAGATCGAACACAAGGACACAACTACTTAATTTATTTATCGAATCTTGATCCATGAAGCACAAGTGTGAAGTATTCTCAAGTTCAGGTCTGCAAGATGTAATATGCTAATTACACTGCAATGTGATGATGTATGCAATTTTTAGTTGATTTTATGCATGTATAAAGTGATGAATGAGCAAATATGCAAGGTTAAATGTATGCTAAACAAAAGATTACAAAAATACCCTAAAAGTATGAGCATCATAATAGAAATAGAGATCAGGGTCTTATTAATCACCACATGAAGAACACTCATCAAGTCAAAGCAAGAACAAGGAGAGTAGGGTCCTCATTTATAAAAAAATTCACTTCATTGAAAACAATGACAAATTAGAAAATTAAATATGTGTGATGTAGAGGACAAAATAAGGATCAAAACGACACTAAAATCATGCAAATTGGAACTACGATGCTCAAGTTATGAAGAAAACAATGCAGGGACATAATTGTAATAAAAATGCAAGAAATAAAAAGGATAAACATTGCATTTAGATCCCTGGAGGGACCTAAATGCAAATAATAAAACCCGCCTGGGCCCCCGTGTAATTTTCCATGCACGGGGACCTTTTTGTTATTTCCTAAAAACTTGGAGGACTTCCCTGTAAAATACCCATGCACGCACGTAAGGCACGTGCTTGGGGACCAAATTGTGAATAGCATAAAATCCGGAGTCCTTCGTGTAAATTACCCAGGCCCTCACGTGCACCGTACGTGAGAAGCCTAGGCTTGGGAGGTGCTCAGGCTCGGGGCCACGTGGCATCGTCTGGAGGCTCGGGTCGAGTCGAGGTTCAGTGGGACCCGAGCCTATAGGTCTGGAATTGAGGCTCGGACCCACGTGGCACCATCACAGCCGTCCGATCCAGATGATCGGATGGCAACTGTAGCTTCTTCATCGCCGCGGGTCACCGGAGGAGGCGGGGCTCCGACGACATGCCATTTACTCCGTCGTGATACAGCTTCTTCTCCAAGGGTCGGGGAAGCTCCCTGAGATCGTGGCGAAGAGCTCTGAGGTGCGGGGAAGCTCCAGGATTGGTTGGAGGTGAACGTCGATGAAGCTTCGCTGGAGAAGAAGAGCTCGAAGAAGCGTCACTGTTAACTCCGACCATTGAAGGTTCCTGCAAGCGTTAATGTTGCCGAAGCGAGTGCGCGTGTAGTGTGAGTGAAGTGAGTGGAATGGGGTCCCTGAGAGGTGGTCGAAGTGGTGGACCAGGGGCTCCTTCCCCGGCGGAGCAGAGGAGGAGGTGGCGGAGGATGGACGAGGTTGTGGGGAAGGGAGTGGTGGAGTCGGAAAGTTACGCGAAGATGAGGGTGACGTTGCGAAGCTAGTGGGTGGATCAGATGAGGATGAAGGCAACTGGGTCGGTCGAAAAAATTCAAAGAACAAGAATGGAGGAAGGACCTCGTCGGAGAGGGGGGTCTGGTGGATGTAGCTGCTTGGGATGAGACTCAGATGAGTCTCGGGGTCGTCGCCCAGCTGGTCAGCAAGGCCAGCGTGCTCGACGGCCGCCAGAGGCGCCGCTACACGCGCGGAGGAGCCGAGGGTCAACCCCGGGCAATAACCCGTCGTCGCCTCGACGTTCTGCCCCTCCGCTGTCACAGGAGGGGCGGAGGAAGCTGGGATTATGCCTAGGAATGGTGGACCAGAGTGACGGAGGAGGAGGATGGCTATTTAAAGGCGGAGGTGGAAGCGTTACAGGTCGTGATGGGGACGGTTTCGACGGCCGAGGGTTTAATGGAGGAGTGATGGAGGGTGGTCTTGGGAGTTACACGAGGTAGACGGTGGTTAGGGTTGCGAGGGGGAAGCGTTAGGAGATGAAGAGGTGGTCGGAGTCGCCTCCCAAAATAGGAAGGGGGTGGTGGGTTGGCGAGATGAAACGATTGGGGGAAGGGGTTACGCGAGGTAGGAGATGACCCGGTGGCCGTTGGATCATGGGATCCAACGGCTGGGATGGCGAGAGGGTATAAGGCTGAGATCAGATCGTCAGATCTGATCCGACGGTGGGAATTGGGATATGTTTGGATGGTTAAGATGAGGCTTATGGGTTTATCCTACGACGGTGATTGATTGGGTGACGTGGAGCAATGGTAGACGTAGGATGATATATGATCGGTCGGTTGTGGAGGAAGGGCGACGTGGCATGAAGATAGGCGTAGGATAGGAAGTCGATCCAACGGTCGTAGATGAGGCACTAGGTAGCGGTTGGATTTGATCTGGAGACGGATCTGACGGCTGGGGAGTGGAGCGGCGGTGGACGCCAGAAATGGGAGCGGAGGCTAGTGGATCCAACGGTCCAGGAGGGTGCCGCGTGGCGGAAGTGGAGGCAGGCCACGTGGGCGGTCCAGAGGGCGCTACGTGGCCCAATGAGAAAATTATGAGAATAAAAACAAAGATAAATACAAAAGAAATAGTTAGAGGTAAATTTAGGAAAAAGTCAAAACGTAAAAGTTGCTCGTCTCGATGAGATCTACAACTTTCATGTGGTCAAAAAACCAAAAGAGGCCATTTATACAAAAAGTATTTTTGGGGGTATTTTTAAGGGAATAAAAACACCGATTTTTATCTTTGATTTGTATTTTTGTATTTTTAATCTTTTTAATGGTCAGTGAATTAATCTACCTAATTTTTAGGGGGTTATAAAGATAAAATAATTACAAGGATATTAAATACACATAATTAAGGGTTAATTAAATACAATATGATATAGGGTAATAATAATGAATTGATGATGATTTTATTGGATTATTTAAGACATGGGTTTTAATAAGTGGATTTTAGCATGATGAATAAGGGATTCATCATACCCCTATACTTAAACTATGCTCGCCCTCGAGCGTCTAAACAATGAAGGAATCAGATAAATTCCTGGTAGTGCGCGTGAAATTTTTCAGGGCTCAATCTTTCGAAGACCCTTAATCTAAGTGATCCTAAAATTCTTAGCTTATCCACACTTTAGTCAGAAGGAATCTAACTTCTCTAGTTATCGGACTCTCTTTTTGTACATATAGTATAAGGATATGAAATTATGTATACTGCATTTCATGAGGGTTGAGTCGAGGCATCACTCAAAGTTCCATTCCCAAAGACTCTCCTGTAGACCTAATCCTCAATACTAGGGAATAAGTCTATTCTTGCTTCAGTCAACCATCTCTTTAGTTTGTCAGACTTGAAAGTGTAGATGGACGGCGAGATGATGGAGGGAATGAGATTGTATCTATTTTTCTCTTCCTCACTTTGGAACAAGGGGCCCCTCGAGTGCCTTTTACTCAACACATATAAATTTTTAGATTGTTGACCAATGTGTCCGTCAAGAGAGTTGGAGTCGTCTGCACTTGTTTTTCTGGAGTACACCGGGGTGTGTCTCTTTTGAGGATCTAAGATACCTTCGACACCCAGACTTGTAGCATTTACGATGCAGAGCCCTTTTTTGGTGTCAGCCCGACTCCTTGGTCCTAATTAGCGCTTGATCCAAGTGGACACTTTGAAAATGTTTGGGAGCGCTCGCCATTGGTGGAAGCTCATTTATAATTTGACTTAGATGATAGAGCTTTTCTTTGACGTTTCATTACTTTTGTTGGTTAGCTCCACTGCTTTTACCAAAAGTTGGCGCACACTGATCAACAATATTTCATTAAGTTTCAT
This sequence comes from Ottelia alismoides, assembly GCA_037367405.1. Lineage (NCBI taxonomy): Eukaryota > Viridiplantae > Streptophyta > Magnoliopsida > Alismatales > Hydrocharitaceae > Ottelia > Ottelia alismoides. The sequence continues at coordinate 7,948 of JAZKJV010003633.1, read as the reverse complement.
CACACCCTGGCACTTTAGGAAATATCAAAGAGATAGCAAATGAATCTTGTTCACTTACCGGCTGGGGTTTCGTTGACACTCAGGTCTTCTGAAGCCTTCATTAACTTTATCCCATCCTCGAATATCATTAGATCGGGTCTAAACTCAAATCTCTTGTCCTAGTTCCTCAAGTGATATCTCAACTCATCTCTCAATCATGCAGTTGTGGAAGTGATTGTGCTGATCATATTCTTTTAAAGGTAGAGATGAAGAGTGCAATATAGCGCTCAAATCTTTCAAACTAGGGAAGTGTGGATAATTAAGCTTAAAACCCTAATGACTAAGGCATGTTAACTCAGACTCTCAAGATCACAGAAATGCAGTGTCCTCAAAATCCTCAAGCCTTGAGTGAGTGTGAATGTGTCAGGAATACACCAACTCCTTGGTTAGTGATTTTTTCTGTGATTTTTAACTTTTGCAGATTTTTATGGGTTTTATTTTCAATTTTTTTAATTCTTGGAAGATACAATGACTGGCCCAGGCTCAAATGAATAAAAGTATCTACTCTCAGCCAGTATGGGTGTAAGTACGAGCCGATAAACGGACCAGTGATCCTTAAGGACAGAGCCAAATGCGGTGTCCTTTAAACCACCCACTCTGCTAAGGGAGACCGAAGTTCCCTCACTGAAAGTGTCTACTAAGCCTAGTAGTCAGAGTCTAAAAAAAGGTTTTTTATTTTTCAAAATTTTTTTGGAAAGCGTTATTTACACAGATTAATCCCTCAATTTAAGAAAATGTTTTTACAAGGATTTTACAAAACTCAGTTCATAGGTTTACCAAAACTAAGCCCGAAAATAAATTTTTCAAAAAGTTTTAAAAATAGGAGCTATGGCTAAAGTAAATATACAATAATATACGGTATACCCCTCTATACTTAAATTTTCCTATGTCCTCATAGAACAAGTACCATGAAGCCAATGCTCGATCAAATATAGAGTGATATAGCAGAACTGAGGAGGAGGGTCCCCCTATACTTAGGTCAAAAATTATCCTAAGTACAAGAAGACAATTTGAGGGAAGGATGAGCAGACGGGTCCCCCCTATACTTTGGCTACACATATCCTAAGTAAGGTCTGAATTAGGGGGGTGTCTGTACTATGATACATGGGTAGAGAGGTGGGGGGGGATTGGTGAAATATACACACACAGAGAGAGAGTGTGTGTGAAATATACAGAGGGAGATGGGGGGGGGGAGTGTGTGTGTGTGTGTGCAAGTGTGTGTGTAGGGGGGGAGGGGGTAGATCATCAAATGATCTACTCTCTTTTTTACAACATGCAAAACTGGAAATAAATATGCACATGCAACACAATTTTTTTTGTACAGGATGCAAATGCAGGTTGACTGATTAAAATCCCGGAATTTCTTCTCAAATTCTTTTGCGACCTCTTCAGCAGAATCTCCCTACTTCACGCCTCCATGAAGATCAAGCGTCCTCGATTTTCATGGGCCCTGCCACAAAAGAGAAAAGTTAGAACACAGAGAAATTGAATCAGCAGATATGATGCAAGAAACGATGCATGAAATGAGGACCTGTATATCTCGAAAATATTAAAAAATAATTCAACAAATAACTTAAGTTAAACCGTGTCCCCGGCAACGGCGCCATTTGATGAACGTGGAATTTGCCTCTTTAAGAAAGAATAATTATCGTAGTATAGGAGGCAAATTAGGTTCAGCAAAAATCACAATCCTTTGAATGTTGTGGACTACCAAGGTCGAACAGAAGGACACATCTACTTAATTTATTTATCGAATTTTGATCCATGAAGGACAAGTGTGAATTATTCTCAAGTTCAGGTCTGCAAGATGCACTATGTTAATTACATTGCAATGCCATGATGTATGCAATTTTTAGTTGATTTTTATGCATGTATAAAGTGATGAATGATTAAATATGCAAGGTTAAATGTATGATAAACAAAAGATTACAAAAATACCCTAAAAGTATGAGCATCATAATATAAATAGAGATCAGGGTCGTATTAATCACCACATGAAGAACAGTCATCAAATCAAAGCAGGAACAAGGAGAGCAGGGTCCTCATTTATTTAAAAAAATCACTTCATTGAAAACAATGACAAATGAGAAAATTAAATATGTTGTGATGTAGAGGACAAAACAAGGATCAAAACGACACTAAAGTCATGCAAATTGGAACTACGATGCTCAAGTTATGAAGAAAATAATACAGGGGCATAATTGTAATAAAAATGCAAGAAATAAAAAGGATAAATATTGCATTTAGATCCCTGGAGGGACCTAAATGCAAATAATAAAAACCGCATGGGCCCCGTGTAATTTTCTATGTGTGGGGACCTTTTTGCAATTTCCAAAAAACTTAGAGGGCTTCCCTGTAAAATACCCAGACACGCACGTGAGACACATGCTTGGGGACCAAATTGTGAATAGCAAAAAATCCAGGGTCCTTCGTGTAAATTACCTAGGCCCTCATCTGCGCCGCACGTGAGGAGCCTAGGCTTGGGAGGTGCTCAGGCTCGGGGCCACGTGGCATCGTCTGGAGCCTCGGGTCGAGGTTCGGTGGGACCCGAGCCTATAGGTCTGGAATTGAGGCTCGGACCGACGTGGCACCATCACAGCCATCTGATCCAGATGATCGGATGGCAACTGTAGCTTCTTCATCGCCGCTGGTCACCAGAGGAGGCGGGGTTCTGGCGACCTGCCATTTACTCCGCCGTGATCCAGCTTCTTCTCCGGGGGTTGGGGAAGCTCCCTGAGATTGTGGCGAAGAGCTCTGAGGTGCGGGGAAGCTCCGGGAATGGTCGGAGGTGAACATCGATGAAGCTTCGCCAGAGAAGAAGAGCTCGAAGAAGCGCCGCTGCTAACTCCGGCCATTGAAGGTTCCTGCAAGCGTTAATGTTGCCGAAGTGAGTGCGCGTGTAGTGTGAGTGAAGTGAGTGGAATGGGGTCCCTGAGAGGTGGTCGGAGTGGGGGACCAAGGGCTCCTTCCCCGGCGGAGCAGAGGAGGAGGTGGCGGAGGATGGACGAGGTTGTGGGGAAGGGAGTGGTGGAGTGATAGGGGTGACGTTGCGAAGCTGGTGGGTGGATCAGATCAGGATGAGGGCAACTGGGTCGGTCGGAAAAATTCAAAGATCAAGAAGGGAGGAGGACCTCGTCGGAGAGGGGGGTCCGGTGGATGTAGCTGCTTGGGATGAGGCTCAGACGAGTCTCGGGGTCGTCATCCAGCGGGTCAGCAAGGCCAGCAAGCTCGGCGACCGCCAGAGGCGCCACTACATGGCGGAGGAGCCGAGGGTCGACACCGGGCAATAACCCGCCATCGCCTCAATGTTCCGCCCCTCCGCTGTCACCGGATGGGCAGAGGAAGCTGGGATTATGCCTAGGAATGGTGGACCAGAGTGACGGAGGCGGAGGATGGCTATTTAAAGGCGGAGGTGGAAGCGTTACAGGTCGTGATGGGGACGGTTTCGACGGCCGAGGGCTTAATGGAGGAGTGATGGAGGGTGGTCCTGGGAGCTACGCGAGGTAGACAGAGGTTAGGGTTGCGAGGGGGAGGCGTTAGGAGATGGAGAGATGGTCGGAGTCGCCTCCCAAAATAGGAAGGGGGTGGTAGGTTGGCGAGGTGAAACGGATGGGGAAATTGGTTACGCGAGGTAGGAGATGACCCAGTGGCCGTTGGATCATGGGATCCAACGGCTGGGATGGCGAGAGGGTATAAGGCTGAGATCAGATCGTCAGATCTGATTCGACGGTGGGAATTGGGATATGTTTGGATGGTTAAGATGAGGCTTATGGGTTTATCCTACGGTGGTGATTGATTGGGTGACGTGGAGCAATGGTAGATGTAGGATGATATATGATCGGTTCGTTGTGGAGGAAGGGCGACGTGGCATGAAGATAGGCGTAGGATAGGAAGTCGATCCAACGGCCGTAGATGAGACGCTGGGTAGCGGTTGGGATTTGATCTGGAGACGGATCTGACGGCTGGGGAGTGGAGCAGCGCTGGACGGCGGAGATGGGAGCGGAAGCAAGTGGATCCGACGGTACAGGAGGGTGCCGCATGGCGAAAATGGAGGCGGCCCTCTTGGGCGGCCCAGAGGGTGCCACGTGGCCCAATGAGAAAATTCTGAGAATAACAACAAAGATAAATACAAAAGAAATAGTTAGAGGCAAAATTAGGAAAAAGTTAAAACATGAAAGTTGCTCGTCTCGATGAGATCTACAATTTTTATGTTGGTCAAAAAGCCAAAAGAGGTCATTTGTACAAAATGTATTTTTGGGGGTATTTTTAGGGGAATAAAAACACTGATTTTTATCTTTGATTTGTTTTTTTGTATTTTTATTCTTTTTAATGGTCAGTGAATTAATCTACCTAAATTTTAGGGGTTTTTGAAGATAAAATAATTATAAGGATATTAAATACACATAATTAAGGGTTAATTAAACACAATATGATACAGGGTAATAATAAAGAATTGATGATGATTTTATTGGATTATTTAAGACATGGGTTTTAATAAGTGGATTTTAGCATGATGAATACGAGATTTATCATACCCCTATACTTAAACTATGCTCGCCCTCGAGCATCTAAAGAATGAAGGAGTCGGATAAATTCCTGATAGTGCGCGTGAAATTTTTCAAGGCTCAATCTTTCGAAGACCCTTGATCTAAGTGATCCTAAAATCCTTAGCTTATCCATGCTTTAGTCAGAAGGAATCCAACTTTTCTAATTATCAGACTCTCTTTTTGTACATATAGTATAAGGATATGAAATAAGGTGTACTGCATTTCATGAGGGTCGAGTCGAGGCATCACTCAAAGTTCCAGTCCCAAAGACTCTCCTCTAGACCTGATCCTCAATACTGGGGAATAAGTCTATTCTTGCTTCAGTCAACCATCTCTTTAGTTTGTCAGACTTGAAAGTGTAGATGGACAGCCATATGATGAAGGGAATGAGATTGTGTCTATTTTTCTCTTCCTCACATTGGAACAAGGGGCCTCTCGGGTGCCTTTTACTCAACACATATAAATTTTTAGATTGTTGACCAATGTGTCCGTCAAGAGAGTTGGAGTCTTCTGCACTTGTTTTTCTGGGAGTACACCGGGGTTGTGTCTCTTTTGAGTATCTAAGATACCTTCGAAATCCAGACTTGTAGCATTTACGATGCATAGCCCTTTTTTGGTGTCAGCACGACTCCTTGGTCCTAATTAGCGCTTGGTCCAAGTGGACACTTTGAAAATGTTTGAGAGCGCTCTCCATTGGTGGAAGCTCATTTATAATATGACTTAGATGATAGAGCTTTTCTTTGACGTTTCATTGCTTTTGTTGGCTAGCTCCACTGCTTTTACCAAAAGTTGGCGCACACTGATCAACAATATTTCATTAAATTTCATCACACCCTGGCACTTTAGGAAATATCAAAGGGATAGCATATGAATCTTGTTCACATACTGGATGGGTTTTTGTTGACACTCAGGTCTTCTGAGGCCTTCATTAACTTTATCCCATCCTCAAATATCATTAGATCGGGTCTAAACTCAAATCTCTAGTCCTAGTTCCTCAAAGTGATATCTCAACTCATCTCATCAATCATGCAGTTGTAGAAGTGATTGTGCTAATCATATTCTTTTTAAAGGTAGAGATGAAGAGTGCAATATAGCGCTCAAATCTTTCAAACTAGGGAAGTGTGGATAATTAAGCTTAAAACCCTAATGACTAAGGCATGTTAACTCAGACTCTCAAGATCACAGAAATGCAGTGTCCTCAAAATCCTCAAGCCTTGAGTGAGTGTGAATGTGTCAGGAGTACACCAACTCCTTGGTTAGTGATTTTTTTCTGTGATTTTTGACTTTTGCAGATTTTTATGGGTTTTAATTTTCATTTTTTTAATTCTTGGAAGATACAATGACTGGCCCAGTCTCAAATGAATAAAAGTATCTACTCTCAGCCAGTATGGGTGTAAGTACGAGCCAATAAACGGACCCGTGATCCTTAAGGACTGAGCCAAATGCGGTGTCCTTTTAAACCACCCACTCTGCTAAGGGAGACCGAAGTTCCCTCACTGAAAGTGTCTACTAAGCCTAGTAGTCAGAGTGTAAAAAAGGTTTTTTATTTTTCAAAATTTTTTTTGGAAAGCGTTATTTACACAGATTAATCCCTCAATTTAAGAAAACATTTTTACAAAGTTTTTACAAAACTCAGTTCACAGGTTTACCAAAACCAAGTCCGAAAATAAATTTTTCAAAATGTTTTAAAAATACGAGCAATGGCTAAAGTAAATATACAACAATATACGGTATACCTTCTTGTACAGGATGCAAATGCAGGTTGACTGATTAAAATCCCAGAATTTCTTCCCAAATTCTTCTGCGGCCTCTTCAGCGGAAGCTCCCAACTTCACACCTCCATGAAGATCAAGCGTCCTCGATTTTTCATGGGCCGTGCCACAAAAGATAAAATTAGAACACACAGAGAAATTAAATCAGCAGATATGATGCAAGAAATGATGCATGAAATGAGGACCTGTATATCTCGAATATATTCAAAAATATTTCAACAAATAACTTAAGTTAAGTTGTGTCCCCGACAATGACCGCCATTTGATGAACGTGGAATTTGCCTCTTTTAAGAATGAATAATTATCGTAGTATAGGAGGCAAATTCGGTTCAGCCAAAAATCACAATCCTTTGAATGTTGTGGAGTATTTATACTTGACAAGTGTACCAAGGTCGAACAGAAGGACACATCTACTTAATTTATTTATCGAATTTTAATCCATGAAGCACAAGTGTGAATTATTCTCAAGTTTCAGGTTTGCAAGATGCACTATGACAATTACACTGCAATGCCATGATGTATGCATTTTTAGTTGATTTTTATGCATGTATAAGTGATGAATGAGCAAATATGCAAGGTTAAATGTATGCTAAACAAGTGATTACAAAATACCCTAAAAGTATGAGCATCATAATAGGAAATAGAGATCAGGGTCGTATTAATCACCACATGAAGAACAATCATCAAATCAAAGCAAGAACAAGGAGAACATGGTCCTGATTTATCAAAAAAAATCACATCATTGAAAACAATGAGAAATGAGAGAATTAAATATGCTGTGATGTAGAGGACAAAACAAGGATCAAAACGACACTAAAGTCATGCAAATTGGAACTACGATGCTCAAGTTATGAAAGAAAACAATGCAGGGGGCATAATTGTAATAAAAATGCAAGAAATAAAAAAGGATAAATATTGCGTGTAGGTCCCATGAGGGACTAGATGCAAATAATAAAAACCGCCTGGGCCCCTGGTGTAATTTTTCCATGCGTGGGGACCTTTTTGCAATTTCCTGAAACTTGGAGGGTTTCCCAGTAAAATACCCAGGCACGCACGTGAGGCACGTGCCTGGGGACCAAATTGTGAATAGCAGAAAATCCGGGGTCCTTCGTGTAAATTACCCAGGCCCTCACGTGGCGAGCCCTAGGTTTGGGGAGGTGCTCAGACTCGGGGCCACGTTGGCCATCGTCTGGAGGCCTCGGGGTCGAGGTTTGGTAGGACCCGAGCCTATAACATTGAGGCTCGGACCCACGTGGCACCATCACAGCCGTCCGATCCAGATGATTGGACGACAACTGTAGCTTCTTCATCGCCGCGAGTCACCAGAGGAGGTGAGGCTCCGACGACCTGCCATTTACTCCGCCGTGATCCAGCTTCTTCTCTGAGGGTCGGGGAAGCTCCCTGAGATCGCGGCGAAGAGCTCTGAGGTGTGGGGAAGCTCCGGGAATGGTCGGAGGTGAACGTCGATGAAGCTTCGTCGGAGAAGAAGAGCTCGAAGAAGCGTCGCTGTTAACTCGGCCTCTGAAGGTTCCTGCAAGCGTTAATGTTGCCAAAGCGAGTGCGTGTGTAGTGTGAGTGAAGTGAGTGAAA